>CM023449.1:158949474-159509474 GCA_013339765.2 Haemaphysalis longicornis | reverse complement strand
CCCTATAATTTATAGTGGCAGACAGCACCGGTTCCAAACAGCACCACCGGAAAAAAGAAAGAAAAAGAGAGATCAGAGAAGAAAGACAACGCAAAATACAACTGACAAATTCAATGCATTAATGCCAAAAGCTGTATATTCTAGAAGCCGAAACATTTCAGGAGTATAAATGTACAGAGGCTAACACATAATAACAGTGAAAACAACAGACAGGTTCAGCGGACACTGTTTTTCTTGCGAGGGAGACAAAGGCGGCATAATTCTTTTGTAGAACATGAAGTTATATCAATGTTTTCAGAAATGGGATGCTTAACTAGCATCGGTAAGCTGAACCATAACATCGGGACCGGTCTGTTTATTGTCTCGAATTTAACATATTTCTCACTAAATTTCCCGGGCGAAACTGGTATGGTTTAGTTTGCCTTGGCTGAGAAACGCGCATCTGCTCCAATTCGTTTCCAGAGATTTTCCGAAATGGTGGGGCGCTCGGACGCTGCGGTGTCATGTTATTGGGATGTGAACGGCGACAGGTAATTGCTTGTGCACCGACTGAAACAAACCTGCCATACGAATACTGAGAGGGCATAGCTGCCTGACGTTGTTGAAAACTTGTTCCATGTTGCCTTGCGGAGAACACGAGTTACAGCAGACCTCCGACCTGTACTCTTCTGAAAGCCTAAGTGATGAGAACGGACGGGAGACTCATATCAAGTACCGGCAGAATAACACTGTTCTATAGGGGATGCGCTTGAGGCCCAGAAGGCCTGGCAGTACCAGCACGAGGTTTGAACCAGTGTTGTATTTGTACCCGAAATATCAATGACATGAATGTGATGTATTTAAGACTTCCTATAAAAATGTGTAAGGCGCCTGATTGAAGCAGTGAAATTAAGTGCAAATAGGGATGGGATGCACAATGGTAAGGCATAAACTGCGAAGTGCCAGGAAGCTCACAACAAGTCCCCCGCCCAGGGAAGGCAGTTAGGACCCGTCACGGAGCAAGATAAACTTTATCTTGCTCCGTAGGGCCCGTCCTATATGAAGCACCCCTATGAAGCTCAGTTCTAATGGGTATTGGGTTTCTTTTCGGACGATGGATCCTTAATCTTTCAAAGCCACTTCGCCTTGTGAAAGTGTATACCCAGAAGAGATGTATAGCACCTCGGATGATACAGGTAAGTGTTTATTGTCTTGGGCCTGGATTTTATCGAGTTCAAGCCATAACAACCTGCATCAAAACGATATACGCTATACCATGTCGCTCATACTCCAAGCCTAGCGTCGATGTACAGGTGCCATCAGAAGTAACTGGAGCGTGGGAGCTGTGGTCTAGCCGCTTAGGAGCGACGTGTAGCTGCACCGGCTGGTAAACTAAACGAGCAGAACAAGCACGCGCACCTGCCGACGGTGATAGCACCTCTATACTTCTCAACCCCCTTCTTTCAACATGGCTTCGAACATTGTTCGCAGCATACGGGTATCGGCAATGGCGCTGATAGCAGACCCACCTAAAAATGCTGGAAAGAAAACATTGTGACTTGAGATCCCTGCGATTGTGACGCTTCTCCAGCAGCTCGCGTGCCCTGAAAGTCTGTGAGCGACGCTGCCAGATACCGCCTCTGCTATCAGCGCCATCGCTGAGATTAGTAAGCTGCGAATA
Source organism: Haemaphysalis longicornis (assembly GCA_013339765.2). NCBI lineage: Eukaryota > Metazoa > Arthropoda > Arachnida > Ixodida > Ixodidae > Haemaphysalis > Haemaphysalis longicornis. Next base: position 159,507,814 of record CM023449.1, on the reverse strand, counting down.
ATGCTCGAAGCCGTGTTAGAAGAAGTGGGTCGAGAAGTGTAGATGGCCTATCACCATCGCCAGGCGCGCAAGCGTGTTCTGCTCCTTTCGTTTACCGCCGGTGCAGCCACACGGCGCTCCTATGCGGCTCGACCTCAGCTCCCGTGCTCTAATTACTTCTGACGCCACCTGTACGCTGAAAATTTGTGTGCATTGAAACCAGTTTCAAAGGTCTGTGCTTGGTGTGTGGGGTCTATGTTTTATGTACAGCGTTGTCTATATACGCCCTTACATGCCCACCCAAATATCAACCAGATAGCCTACGTGATGGCATGTCGCAATCTAAACAAAATTATAAGAACCATCATTAACAGCAATAAAAACTAAATTAGTGATTTCCGAAAATACCTGATGCCCGAACCTTCATGTTGCGCTTTCATTGATGGCTAAATTTAGTAATAGCTTTGCGTTGGGTACAATGATATATTTGATTGCGCGAAAGGCCCACAAAGGTATCCGTTATTGAGAAGTGACTTGCAAACTTTTGAATTACGACAACAGGAAAACAGTTGCAATTATAACCCATACACCTGCGCAAACAGCAATACCCTAAGTACTTTTGTAACCTTCATATTTTAGAGTCTATATTAAGTTTAGCAAACCGAAGAAAGCAGCAACTAAGAAATATAACGAAATGAACTGCTGCCTATCCCTGTGACAAGATGCGTTTTTGATGGTAGCTGCGTGCTTTGTTTTTGCCGGTGTGAATTTGTTACACAATGGCGGTTTAGACCACGCTGGAGAGCAAAAAAATAAGCAGGTGTTCTGTACCGTTTTTTAGTTTATTGTTTGTTCCCGTCAACTCATCATTGTTTTCTCCAAGAAATGATGTGTTCTTTCCAAATGTCCCCAACTAACGCGAAAGCACCCATGTTCTCTCCTCCTGTTAAAGTTTCCCGTAGAAATATTCCAATGCTTTGGACGACTCTGCCTGAATCGCGAAATCAGGGTTTAGAAAAGTTTTCTGGCAGCAACCAGATGCTTTGTTCAAACCTTTCCGCAGTCGTCGAACAGTTGTCATCAATTTTCCTGGTCGGAGGGCGAGAACGGCGGTTTCGAGTAGTCATTTTGCATAATAAAGCACCTATTCACGGCGAAATGCAGCAGCTTTAAACAAACGCTCCTTGTATTCCCGAAAACCAGGCACTACAAGACCCCACGTACTCATAAGTAAACTCCGAACGCCGAACAAATTCACTTTGCACGCTAACAAATCTTTCAATGAGCCTTTACTTTCCCCTCTTTTCAAGTCTTAGTCTAATTAGAAATTTGCATAAAATCGATCGCCCCTCTCCAGCTCCTCCGGAAGCCGTTGTCTGATGACATTCTAGTTGATCAGATTCAACAAAATGTCACGTAACTGTTGGATGACACAGAGATAAAGTAGGATGCACTTGCTAATCCCCTGCGTGGGTACGTTTGTGTGATGCGGTAGCAGAAGACAACGAAACAGCGCCTTGGCTAGTAGCTCGCGTTTGAGATTGCACGCCATATTGCTAGCCACTGCCCTGTGCTCTCTCCGTTTCATCTCTCCAGTTAGGCACCTTGTCAAATAAATGCGTTGCCCCTTGGGTCTTCGCGAAGACAACTTGCCTGCGTCCCTGTTTCACAGGACGCAACACTGAAAACATGTTACGTGGCGGCAGAACTAATAGGAAGAGTGATGTTTAGTGGTGAAGCGATCTATTTACAAGGACGCGGAATCTATTTACAATGCGGCCATGACAGGTCGAGCTGAGTCCATGCTACCCAGGGCTTCATCGTCGTCTTCGTGGGTCTGCTGGAGCTATTGGCCAACAACGAACAACACAACAGCACCATAAAGAAGAAAGAGTCAGCACTAAGGAACAGTGGCCGTGCTAACAAAAACAGCGATTTGGCGGCACCTTCGAAGCACGATCGTCAGGAGCCCCATCTAACCGAACGAGTAGATAGTTTCCAAGAACGACATAATGCCTCAATTGAAAAAGGACAGGCAGCAGCTCCTACGGCTCGCTCAGACGAACTGAAAAGAGCTTTTTCCACACTCGACGCTGCAAACGATGAACCGGCGTCATTACCTCCAGTGAATATAACCAGGGATAGAAGCGACGACGCTACATTGGAGGTACCAAAAAAGAAGTCTTCTGCAAAAGATTTCGAAGAAATTAAGAAGTGTTCAGCGCACAAAGAACGACTTCATGGAACGCCGAAACTGAACCAAAGAACACTGCAGAAGCATCGACACACTGACCCAGTTACAGGCGCACCCATCGATCGTTCAAGTATACGCTGCCATCACGGAAACACGAATTCAGAGGGGATTTTATTGACTACGGCAAAACGTTAAGATTTCACATCCACGATGCCAAAATAACGGCGGCGAAAATGCCCTGAGAACAGCCCTACGATCAGCACGTACAATCACCCTAAACAAGTCTCCACCGAAACGCATTATCAAGTGCGGACTCATAGAAAAAACAAGGAGAAAAAAAGGTATCTTTAAGAAAGAAGATCGCTATACACACAGAACGACGCAGCCGTATTGTGACTTCTTCCACTATACAATCGATCCGCCGCATATGCCGCACGAAGCTTGCACGAGCACTACTATGTCTGTATCTAGTGCCGACGATGGTCCTGATTCTCCGTTTAAACTGGCCTGACTCCTCAGGGCGAATGTGGCGCAGACGCTTCAAGCATCGATGCAAGCAGAAGACCAGACTATCATGGTGTGGCCAAATACGACGGACATGACATGGATTATGACCACAATGAACTGATTACGTGACCTTGGATAAAAGTGTTAAAAGGCGAATGCTTGATGACCGCTGGAAACTGCAATCCTTAACTTCGTGCTCAGTATTCTTCGCCATTTATCGCGTGGCCGGGAGGTAGGGGGAAATATCAGAAAGGAAGAAGTGGTGGCCATTAGCCGCTGCCTCCTAAAAGTGCTATCATCGTCATTGTACAATTCCATCCGCCATTAAAGATTCACCCACGTCCCGCGGTCCTCGCCTCGGTTCTTCAACAAACTTCAACGCTGTCGATGCGACGAAAAGAAGATTAGAATGCTGGTGGACGAAAAGCAGAGAGGGGAATATTGCCTAGGACAGTTACCCCTGTAAGAGAAAAAATGTATTTTGTTTCTAATAAGGTTTTTGTGCCTGCCCTAAGCAGCGCTAGTATTAAACCAAGAGTATAAAACGTGGGTTTATTCTACCTTTCAGGTGAGATGACATGTCATCACCCCGCCAAAAAGGGGGAACGAATAGCAATCATCAGTATCACCACCATTCAGCTGGATGCGGCGGCAGGTTTGGAACGGTCGGCGGTGTCGTTCTAGTGGACGCAGCGGTGGCCTGGCCATTGAGAGCCGTGGCGTAGGAGACTGAGCATGGTGACGATGGTAAGGAAAAGGCGTGGCGAATTTTCTCGCGCACTATGTTTGCGAAGAAGGCCTGTGTAGGTTTAGATAGGATGATGCCGCACTTAGTGAGTTCTCTCCGTAACACCGCGCGGATGAGACCACATTCATTATCTGAGAATGTCTGCCATATGCACCCCACCCCATTCTGATCCTTCTAATTATCTCTGCCTCATGGTTGGGATCCGGGGTCACAACTTGGCCTAAGTAGATATATTCGCTTACCACTTCCACTGCCTCGCCACCTATCTCAAACTGCTGTGCTGTCCCGAGGTTATTGATCATTACTTTAGTTTTATGCATATTAATTTCAGGCCCACGGTTCTACTCTGTTCGCCCAGTGCGGAAAGCATGCTTTGCAGTTCGTCCCCCGAGTAACTTAGCAAGGCAACGTCATCAGCAAATCTGAGGTTACTGAGGTATTCTCCATTAACCCTTACTCCCACCTGTTCCCAATCCAACGTTCTGAATACTTCTTGTAGGCATGCTGTGAATAACATTGGAGAGATTGTGTCTCCTTGTCTGACACCCTTCCTTATAGGTATTTTACTGCTCTCCCTATGGAGGATGATGGTAGCTGTAGACCCATTGTAGATATTCTCTAGTATTCTTACATAATTCTCATCTACCCCCTGGTTCCGTAATGCCTGAATGACTGCTAGGGTTTCGACCGAGTCAAATGCTTTCTCATAATCTATGAAGGCTATATAGGGGTTCAGTATACTCAGCGCACTTCTCTATCACCTGATTGATCGTGTGAATATGGTCCATTGTTGAATAACCTTTACGGAACCCTGCTTGTTCTTTAGGTTGACCGAAATCTAAGGTTTCAGAGATTCGGTTAGCGATTACCTTGGTAAATACCTTGTAGACGACTGACAGTAAGCTGATCGGCCTGTAATTTTTCAAGTCCTTCATGTCGCCTTTCTTATGGATTAGGATGATGTTCGCGTTCTTCCAAGATTCCGGTACCGTTGCGGTCATTAGGCATTGCGTATACAGGTTTGCCAGTTTTTCAAGTACAATTTCTCCGCCATCCTTCAAGAGGTCTGCTGTTATCTGATCCTCACCAGGTGCTTTGCCCCCTTTCATTTCTTTCAAAGCCTTCCTTACTTCTTCGGTCGTTACTGGTGGGATGTCTATCTCCTCTGAACTACTGTCTCGTTCGGCATTATCCTGTATGTCCCGGCTACTGTACAGATCCCTATAGAACTCCTCGGCCACTGTGACTATTTTATCCCTATTTGTGATGACATTGCCTTGCTTATCCTTAAGTGCATACATCTGATTTTTCCCCACGCCAAGACGTCTCTTCACTGCTTTAAGGCTACCTCCGTTCTTTACAGCGTATTCGATCCTCTCCATATTATACTTCCGTATGTCAGCTGTCTTGCGCTTATTGATTAACTTCGAGAGCTCGGCTAGTTCTATTCTGTCAGCTGCGGTAGAGATTCTCATGGTTTGCCGTTTCCTGATTAGATATTTCGTCTCCTGTGTAAGTTTACCAGTATCCTGGCTAGCCATAGTGCCCCCGACTTCTACTGCACACTCCATGATAATGCGTGTAAGGTTGTCGCTGGCGTCCTGTGTCGTAGGCTCGGCTTCCTCGTTAAGGGCGGAATATCGGTTCCGCAGCGCGATCCTGAATTCTTTTACTTTTCGTCTTACTGTTAGCGCATTTATCGCCTTCTTTCGTACTAGCTTGTGGCGGTCCCTGCTCAAATCTAGCTTAATTCGAGATCTTACCATACGGTGGTCGCTACACCTTACCCTTCCGAGCACTTCCACATCCTGCACGACGCCAGGGTTATCGCATAATATGAAGTCTATTTCATTTTTGTGCTCCCCATTCGGGCTCCTCCAGGTCCACTTCCGACTCTCCCGTTTACAGAAGAAGGTATTCATTATGCGTAGGTTATTCCGTTCTGCAAACTCAACTAGTAGGTCTCCCTTGCTATTTCTACAGCCCAGACCATAGTTCCCAACTGCCTTGTCTCCAGCCTGATTCTCGTGTGCATTCAGGAACTGAATAATTCCTCTCCAGGATACTGAAGTGAACCACGTCTGCCTTGCTCATTTCCCCTTACTCTTTAATATCGCCTTCCTCGAGCTCCCCGGGTTCCTGAATGCCATCCCCGGTATCCACCATGCTCTATATGCCGATGACCTCACTATATGGGCTACCAGTGGCTCCAGTGGCGCGCAAAAACGCCCTCCAGCAAGCCATCGACACCACCGTCGCCTACCTCCACCCCAGAGGCCTAACGGTGGAACCAAAGAAGTCAGCCCTCCCCGTTCATCGAGCCTGCAACTGCGGCCGCCCCCAACAACCCACCGCGGACGCCCAAGTGACCATCCACGGTACTCCCATTCCCCAAGTCCCCACCCTTCTGGGTACTCGGAGTTCGTTTTCACTACGACGGCTCCGGCGCCACACTTGACCCACAGCTCCACAAAAAGAATCACCCAACTGACGCACCTCATTCGGTGCATCCGCCGCTCCACCTATGGGCTCAAAGAATCCGACACCTGCAAACTCATTCAAGTCTTCCCCATCAGTCACCTCACATACAGCTGCCTTTTCGTCAACCTCATGATACCGGAAGCTAACAAGCTAGGCACTCTGAACCGCAAATTCAACAAAGCAGCCATAGGCCTCCCTAACCACACCTCCAACACACGCCTCCTCCAGCTAGGCCTCCACAACACCCTCACAGAAATCTTGGAAGCCCAACGCACTTCCCACCTGCACCGACTCTCCCTCAAACCGGCTGGTCGACGGGTACTTCAGGTCATCGGACGCACGGCCCCTGCCACCCCACACGCGCCCCAACGTATTCCCCTTTCCATTCTTCAACGCATCCACGTCCCTCCCGTCCCCAGGCATATGCAACCCTTCGACAACCAAGGCCGCCGCAACACTCGCGTCTTATTCTTCGGAAAACGCTACGGCACGGATCCCAACACCCGCTATGCCGACATAGCCCAGTCCTCCACCCGCCACAGCACCACCATCGCAGTCCTCACCAACGAAGGCCGCCTCCACACCGCAGCCTTCTACCGCCACATCCCCACGCTCACCGCCGAGTCCCTCGCCATCGCCCACGCTGCCCTGACCCACTGTCACCTACTGTTACGAATGGACCAGCGCCGCAGTACTTCCCCGCATCACTCCTCGGCTGTGCGGCGAAGCCACTCGTGCGCCTTCGAAAACAGGCGCAATCATGTCGGCAACAAGTTGCGACAAAGCCTCGTCAGACGCTTCGCTCTCTGCGCATTCGGCGGCTGCCTGCGGCGGCTGAACTTCGGCGGCTGCCTGCACGGCTCGTCTCCACGCTCTTCAAGGACACAGAGGCAGGCCCGGTGATCGCAACGGAGTCCTCCTCTCTCCCCTCTCTCGGACTCAACGTGCCCGAGGCTATGAACAGCTTGCGAACTCTGGAAAGAGTGTTGTGCGTGTTCCAGCGTGTTGCGTTTGACCGTTATCCGCTTTCGGGTATAAATAGAGCTGCCCAAGGCGTTGTAAACCATTCCTGTTAGAGCAGCGAATCGATGTTGTCGCTCTGCTCGAGTCCTGTATTGTAACCTCGCCGTCGGGGCATTGTTCTTTGGCTTCGGCTCACCTCTCGCTATGAAGTAAACAGTTACGTTAGCCTACGGCTTCTGGACTTCTTCACGGCTGCAACAGCGGCTGGCCGCTCGCATCATACACGCTACCACTCGTATGTCGGAGGCCACGGAGCTCGGATCGGGTGCCCCCGCCCGGTCGCAACAACTGGTTGGCAGCGGTCGGATGGCAACTTCGTAACACCTGAAGCCAGCGGTGCGAGACCCAACACCACGGACGTCAAGGCGGCTTCGGACTTCGCAGAATTCACGGCGGTCAAGGGTGAGTGCGGGACTTTTCTTCACTGAGTTTTACCAGGCTGCTGAGGATAGCTGGTAGGGGCGTGTTTTTGTCGCGTGGGTTATTCGCGCAAAAACATTTTTGAGGCAGTGGGAAAGCAGTACTCTAGACCGGCCATGAATTTGAAAGCGTTGAAAAAACCGCAGTTGTTGGAGCTTGCAAAAGAGTTGCGCTTGGATGTACGGACGCACTGAGAAGCCAGAGCTGATACAGGCTATACTCGCTGTTGGCGCTGACGATGACAGCTGTCTGATTGCATTGAGACGATCAATGGCAGGGAGACCGCTAAACGTCAGGCCGCCGAGGCAGAGGCTAACCGTCAGGCCGCCGAGGCAGAGGCTAAACGTCAGGCTGCAGAGGCTGAGCGCCAGCGTGAGGAACGCGAGGAAAGAAAGCGGAAAGAGGAACGCGAGGAGAAGAAACAGGAACGAGAACGGGAGCGACAGCATGAGCTGGAAATGAAGCGTCTAGACGTCGAGGCGTCTCGACCTAGGCGTGAGAGTGACAGCAGCGCGCCAAGCGTACAGTCTGCGGCGACTGAGCGACCTACGTTGCGAATGTGTGACCTAATGCGACCCTACAAGGTAGGAGAAGACATCGGTCTTTTTTTGGTCAACTTCGAGCGTACGTGTGAGAGGGCCCAGTTTAGCCGAGACTCATGGCCGCAAAAGCTGCTTACGCTTTTGCCAGGTGAGGCATCCGACGTGATGGCCCGCTTGCCAAAGGAGGAGGCGGAGGACTATGAGAAAGTCAAGTCTAGCCTCCTGCGTAAGTACAAGGCTGTCCAGCAGAGGCGTTTCGCCAGAAGTTCCGTGAAGCCGAGAAAGCCAGGGGCGAGTCGTACTCTGAGTTCGCCTACAAGCTGAGGGCAAACATGGAAGAGTGGCTCAAAGAGGCAAAGGCCTTCGGAGAGCACGACAAGGTAGTTGAGTGCTTCGGTCTTGAGCAGTTTTTACCGCCGCCTACCTGAAAACCTGAGACTCTGGGTGCAAGATAGGCCAGGGGTAAATACTGTGGATAAGGCAGCTGAACTAGCCGACGAGTTCATCGCACGTCGAGGTGCGCAGGGGCCGAAAGACGGCCAAAATGAGTTCAGGCCGAGGCCTGATAAGTTAGGGCCGAAAGGCAGAGCTCCCTACGAAAAGAGCGGAGCAAAAGTGACCGAATCCGCGAATAATGAAACGGGCTCGGAAAACGAAAAGAGGCGCAAACGCAGAGGCACAGCGCCAAAAAAAGGCTTTCGAAGCGCGCAAGCAGTCCGCGTGCTACAATTGTGGAGAGACAGGGCATTTCGCAGCAAGTTGCAAAAAGGGCAAGCTTGTCTTTCACATAGTAGACCAGGGTGAGGAGAGCAGACAACTTTTAGAGCCCTACGTACGCGAGCTTGCAGTTAACGGCAAACCGTGCCGAGTGCTTCGCGATTCCGCGGCAACAATGGACGTGGTCCACCCGTCCTACGTCGAACCGCACCAATTCACGGGCGATCGCCCGTGGATAAAGCAGGCCGTAGAAGCGCAAGCGTGTGTCTTCCGATCGCCAGGATAACCATCGATGGTCCCTTCGGAGAGCTCGAAACCGAGGCCGCTGTCTCTCCCAGCCTTCCGGTGCAGTATCCGTATCTTTTCTCGAACAGGTCCGATCAGCTACTGCGCGAAAGGGGACTCGTTTTCGGGGAAGGGATAGTGTTCGCGCTGACGCGCTCGAAGGCTCGCGAACTCGGAGCGAAGGCGGCGGTTGAAAGCAGGAACGATTCGCGAAGAAAGGAGCTCGAGGAGAGAGACTCCAACGGGAGAACAAGAACCTAGAGCACGAAATTCAACTCGAGCAGGAAGAAGTGAAGCCCTGAGTTAGAATTGTTGCTCGAGAAAGACCTCGTTGTCGAGGAAGAGCACCGTGCCAGCGCTGCCAGTAGCAGACGCTCGGGAGCGCGAGTCGGAGGCGACCGGTTGCTGCCCCGGCAGCGCGTCAAGGTTGCGGAGAGAGATAACGACGGCGCATTAAAAAAAGCTCGGCAGACTGTCGGCAGAGGGCAGAGGGCAGTGTGTCCACTGAGTGCGATAATGTGTCGGCGTTTGTTTTGGAGATCTCGGCGGAGTGTTCGGACGGTTCAAATTCGCGGGAGGCCTTGGGAACGGCGGCTACCGACTTGAACGTGAACATTTCGCGAGATAGCGAGGTTTCGCTGGAGTGCGGAAACCATGAGGCTACCGAAACGCCGCACGAGTCCGCTGAAACGGAGGTTGTTCCTTCGGACGGTAGTGCAGAAACGAGCGACGTGGTGGCAAAGCCTGCAGCCGAGGCAGCGAACGGTTTCACGGTTCAGTTGGGAGAAATGACGATCTCGCCACTGGCAAGCCGATTCCGTCCTGCCACCAGCTCAGGAGGAATGCGTAAACGATGAGGTTACCGAGAGAGCCGCACGAGTCCGCTGAAACGGAAGTGGTTCCTTCGGACGGTAGTGCGGAAACGAGCGACGTGGTGGGAAAGCCTGCAGCCGAGGCAGCGAACGGTTTGCACGGTTCAGTTGGGAGTCATGACGATCTCGCCACTGAGCAAGCCGATTCCGTCCTGCCACCAGCTCAGGTAGCTGACCTCGAGCAACGGCCAGCCGAGCTCGTAGAGATTCAGGTGTCGCGGGCGGCTGAGCCGTCTTTTGAGACAGGGCAGCTTGGATCTAGCGTAGCCTTGACAGCCGAGGAAAACAGAACGAAAACACCCTTCGGTGTTCGCTTGCTGAGGCTGTCGCCGAAAGCGCTAGGGACAACGAGGTCGGTAGTGACTGTTCGAAGCTACCAGGTGTCTAATGAGCACGTCGTGCCCTTGTCACTCCAAGCTGATGCTCCCGATGATAGGCCAACATCGGCGGAGCTAGTTGAGGTTGCGGTGTCGACTGCGGCTGAGCCGAAGTCGGGAACCGACCAGCCTAGAGCAGAGAACGTAAACGCGTTCCGGCGTTTGCTTGCCGAACGCGTTCGTGAAAAGGCGAGCTACGAAGGAGATAGCAAAAACTTCCGCGGGTACTTGCGGTGCGTGTTTCAGTGCGGGCACGCCAAGGGGCAAAGCCGTGAGCTCGCATCGCGCCGAGGGAACGCCGCCTCCAAGGAGTGCGCGCCTAACGTATGAACGGTGGAAAATCTCGTTCGCTCCTCCGCGCGCTCGACCTTTGTCGAACAAGACGACCGGTGTCTTTTCACGCGGTCGCAGAAGTCTCTTTCAGAGAACGGGCGCACCTAAAGTGCGATACAAGGGGAAAACTCGGAGCAATGACGAGAGCTCAAATCGCAGCTCTCTAGCGCGAGAAGTGGCTTGTAGACGCCTGACTTTCTCAATTTCATTGTTTTTCCTGGAGCAGGTTTCGCCCTTTACGATTACAATTTTTTTGTGTGGGACATTTCCAATCAAGCGAAATGTCACCTTTCAGGTTTGTCACTTGTCTAAAGTACTGCTGGGCAAAAATATAACTAGAGTAGTTAGTTATTCGCGTACTTTTCGCAACTAAAAGCCTGGTAGATCTTCAGTGTGGATTTGTCTTCGCACTGCCGGGCGATGCGGTTGTGTCTTCCTGTGTTGTTCTGTTGCTTGCCTGACCAAGTCAGAGACGTTCTTGGGAGGCACTACTCGTCCAGTGACCCGCCCGGTGAAGCTCCAGCACGGTGTCGTATAGACAAGGCCTGGAGTCGAGCGTCTGCCGAACACTTCACTTCGACAGCATCCCTCCGGACAACGGTTGCAGACCCTTATCCATCGGGATCTCGGACCCTCGGCGGAGAAGCTGTTACGAATGGACCAGCGCCGCAGTACTTCCCCGCATCACTCCTCGGCTGTGCGGCGAAGCCACTCGGGCGCCTTCGAAAACAGGCGCAATCATGTCGGCAACAAGTTGCGACAAAGCCTCGTCAGACGCTTCGCTCTCTGCGCATTCGGCGGCTGCCTGCGGCGGCTGAACTTCGGCGGCTGCCTGCACGGCTCGTCTCCACGCTCTTCAAGGACACAGAGGCAGGCCCCGGTGATCGCAACGGAGTCCTCCTCTCTCCCCTCTCTCGGACTCAACGTGCCCGAGGCTATGAACAGCTTACGAACTCTGGAAAGAGTGTTGTGCGTGTTCCAGCGTGTTGCGTTTGACCGTTATCGCTTTTGGGTATAAATAGAGCTTGCCCAAGCGTTGTAAACCATTCCTGTTAGAGCAGCGAATCGATGTTGTCGCTCTGCTCGAGTCCTGTATTGTAACCTCGCCCGTCGGGGCATTGTTCTTTGGCTTCGGCTCACCTCTCGCTATGAAGTAAACAGTTACGTTAGCCTACGGCTTCTGGACTTCTTCACGGCTGCAACAGCGGCTGGCCGCTCGCATCATACACGCTACCACTCGTATGTCGGAGGCCACGGAGCACGGATCGGGTGCCCCCGCCCGGTCGCAACACTACCCTACCTGACCATAATCACCGACTCACAGCAAGCCTGCCGCCTCTACCAAGCCGGTTTCGCCCCGCCAGCAGCCATTCACTTTCTTGAACGCCTCCCTGAAGAGATTGACCTCTCCATTGTCTAGATCCCCGCCCACTCCGGCCTGGAAGGGAATGAGGCGGCCAACGCCGCATCCCGCGCTCTCATTACCCGGGCAGTTCCCTCGCCTAGCCTCTACCAAGCAACACCCCACCCCCTGACCCGGCAGCCCTGACACCTCTCAACCCCACGTACAACTCCATCCTCTCCCACCACACTAACTCCCGACGGCGATATCCTCTCCCCCACGCTTCCCTCACCGCCCAACAGGACTACACCCTCCTCTGACTAAAGACCGAAACCTACCTTAACCACATCATCCTATCCCACATTTCCCCTTCGCTCTTTCCACCCGACGCCCCACATTAACACATCCCTCTCAACACCTACCACCTCGTCTTCTGCCGCGAACACCCACATCCCCAACCTTCTCCTCCCCCTGAGAAGTGGGAGTCCGAGCTGACCAGCTCCGCACCGGAGCGCCAGGTCGCCCTGGTGCGGCGCGCACCGGAGGCAGCCCGGACAAGAGGCCTCCTGGACTTAGGAGGCTAACCACGCCTTTCTACCCCTTCCCTTTGGCTCAATAAACGTTTTTCCACCACCACCATTCCCCCATCTCCCCCTACAGGCTCCTGGGCCCTCCCCGTGTTAATAAGACTCACTCAATTTGTTTAAGATGCACCCGCCAGCATGTGCGTGCGTGTGTGTGCCTGTGTGTGTGTTTGTGAGAGTGTGCGTGCGTGCGTGCGCGCATGTGTGTCTGTGTGCGTGCGTGCGTGCGTGTGTGCGTGGGTGTGTATTTGTGTGTTTCGCATTTATTTTCACCTTTTTGCTGAACGATTCTGGTTTGTCTGTCAGTTAGTATGTTAATGTTATTTGGGTACTAAATGTAGGATTGTCCGTGCGTGCGAATTCTTTGGTGGATACTTACGTGCCCGTGCGTTTATAGTATGCACCTTTCTCCATTATATTCTCTCGCTTGCACGCAGGATAAAAACGTACTGGTGAGAAACGGGCTGACTATACTTCAGACAATGCCCTGATTTCAGAGCACTACGCTTAGAATCTTACGCTAATTGTTCACTAACAAGCTGCGAAGAAGATTGCGGTAGTGTCATAGTAAATATTTTGCTGGGTATAGGGTTCGAAAATGGCATACTTGTTAACCAACGCCATATCGCCCTCATGATTTGCTGTGATGTCCGTCCGCCCATCTTGTCCCGAGTTAGTGATGTCACCAACGAGCGATCGCTGACATCATTAAGCCTATTTCATTAAAATTACTTGACCCGACTTTGGCTACTGCCGAGGGTCGAGGCAACGGCTTTTACAAGGATACGTTTGCCAAACGTGGTCATGTGAGGTCATGCTCTCTTCCACCCGGTCTTTCTATAACAGAACTACAGCACGAAAAAGACCAGAAAAAGAACACCAGTAGACGGGAGAAAGGCTTGTCGCATCTAAGTGTCTTCTTCTTTGTCCCGACCTTTTTCGTGCCCTATTTTTATTTTAGTGCCGAAAATCAAGTGGACGAGCAAAATCATTCTATCAGATTTTCTTCGTCTATCTTCGCTTCTCTGCTGGGACAATGGCATTGACAAGTGCACAAACGATCCTCATATTATGTTTAGTGGAACAGCGATTCAGGACCAGTAGACCGGATGGAGAAATGTGTTTAGTCTAGTTTTTGCTCTGGATATTTGCGAATAGGGAGAATAGTTGCACTTAAATATTTCTGGCTCATATTATTTTTAGCATGGCTACGTTGTAGGCTAATTTAGCGACTTTTCGAGGCTGCTAACAGTCCTCTGCTCCCGTGGCTATAAGCGGTACTCATCAAGCTCACGCTGAAAACTTCATAACTGTCAACAGGAAAGCACGGTGACCGCAGAGTGTAAGCCCTGATTCCGGCTGGATAATAGTTATTTGATTGGTGACTGGACGGTGTCTTGGAAAAGTATAACCTATAGTAGGGTACTTAAAGCTACCCTGCTTGCAAGCGGGGTAGCTTTGTCGTTTTGCAACTGCACGAAAGCAGAAATAACCTAGAAACAGATTTTATGTTTTTACCATAAGACCGTTTAATGGGATTGATTGATTGATTGATTGATTGATTGATTGATTGATTGATTGATTGATTGATTGATTGATTGATTGATTGATTGATTGATTGATTGTATGGATTAACGCGCCGACGCAGCGCAGGCGATGAGGCGCGCCGTAGTGGAGGGCTCCGGATAAATTTTGACCACCTGGAGATCATTACCGTGCGCCGAAATCTCGTAAACATGGGCGTTTTTGCTTTTCGCCTCCATCAGAAAAGTGGCCGCCGCGTCCGGGAATCGAACCCGCGACCTTGTGCGCAGCAGCGCAACGTCTTAGCCACTGAGACACCGCGACGGGTCCTTGTAATGGGGCTCCAGGCGCAATGTGTCACTGCCCATATCTGGAACATTTTGTTGACTGAAACACCCGGCTGTGTGACACCAGTAGTGAATACGTTTGAACAGAATGAAGCTCCACATGTGCCAGATGGCGTGCCGTAGTGGGTACTTGCGGAATATTTTAAGACTCTTTAGAATTTGGAATGATTGGAAGTCTTAGCACACGGGCCGGTCTGTTTTTACCGCCATCTCAAACATGGCCGCTGCTCCCGGGATAAAACCCGCGTCCTCGATCTCAACAGCGCCAGGCGATTGGCATTGAGCCCTATTGGAATTGTGAATAACTAACTCCTTGTCCAGGCAGTGGTGACGAGATATCTTCCAGTTTAGCGCGAACAAATGACCCTCCATACGCCCATTTTAAGCACTAAAAAGCTATTCGAATCTAAGAACCATTCTTACAACGTTCTTTTTTTTTACAAATACTTGTCGCACTCAAAAGAAAGCTTCCCATCCCGCCGTTCTTCGTGGAAGCAGCCTATGTGTGACGGGTGCTGAAAATCTAGCCAAGCAGAGAATGGGTAGACGCTTGGGCAAGAAAAGATCGCGAATCTCTGGATGAACTTTGCAGGACAAAAAGAAGCCACATTAGGCAACATGGGTATCTTGATGGTTCTCTAATCTTTAAGGCGGTGTTACAATGTCACTAAGGCTGCACATGCAGAATGAGGGAGCGACGCCAATCTCTGCCTTTGTGAAAATGCGGCCTGCGTTTCGCTTACACGTAACGAAAATTATTGGTGCCAGTAGAAAAGTATTCAACATTACAAAAAGACCCCAAGATTTCAGACTATTGCATAGCAGTAGTTCTCAGCGGGAGCTTCCGAAGCGGCCCTGTCTGTGCTGTGTGGTTACAAGGGCCAGTTTCCTCCTGAGCCTGACATAGCGAGCCCGCTGAAAAAATTAAGAGATCATAGAAAACACATGTTGTCAGCCGATTTTACAATCCGGAATAGCATTTCGTGCCTGTTTCGAGGTCTTTTTTCAAGGTATTTTAGTGCGCACAACATAACGGGTGCATTGTTGCTGCCACCAATGTAAAGGGTTTTTTTTCTTTAACTACGTTCCTTCAGTTGCTTGCGGCCACTTGCCACAACATCTACGTTTTCTGATTTTTTTCCCATGAGCTTGCAAGATCGCCCACTACGTAATTTCCTTTTTTGTGTGTGGAACTATGGAGCAAAAAACAAAGGTTTATTGATTGTTTTGTACAAAAATTTGCCCTTCTCGCATGTACAGTACCTTAACATTCCCGTATTGACACCGCCGGGTAAACTTGCAGCTTACCAATAGAAGCGGCTGATGTTGTGGCAAAACCCTTTATAAGCCGGAAAACCGAGAAACATTGCCGCAACACCTAAACAATCTGAAAAACAGGGGAAATAAAGTATAGTGTGCGTCTCCCAAGGAGGGTGAAGACGCGAGTTTGGTCTTTCGTAGAGCGCAGTACTGGCTACCTCTTTGTAACGGGCCGTTTACAAAGGAAGACGGCAATTTGAGCTCTTACCGGAACTTCCTATTGCGCTTAAATAACACACATTGGCGTGAACTCATCATGAATGGTTGAATCGCCACTAAGTTTTGTATTTTTATTATATATTTATAGCCTTCAAACTTCACCCGCATATTCACGTTCCCCATCGCGTGAAAAAAACGGGGAAGAGAAGCGGTAAATGGAATAAGTGTGGTCCTCTATGCAGGCTTCTGCATATAGTATACAAAAAAGCCGATGATCACCTTAATGTGGTCTTCCGAATCTTTGGAGAACGTTCACCCTCGCAGCGTTCCCCAGCATGTTGTTGAGGTCAGCGACTTGTTAACTGTAGCACCATTCATATATTTGTCAGATGCCTCCGTCGGCCTGTAGTAAACGTCTGCCAGAATGTGCGGTATTAAGGCAGCGTTCATCTGGGTACGCCTTGTGTGGCCGCTGCCCATCGATAATAATAAGTTAAGACAGGATAAACCTCTGCGCTTATTCGAAGACGTAGCGCTCCCCGTTACTTAGCACGTGTCTTGCCTTTGGACTACGCCTCTCAGTCATTGTTGAAGCCGTACTTGACTTCATCGAGCATTTTTCTACCTGCCACTACCGCCTCTCTCACCGGCGCTACCCTCCACCCCACTGGTCGCTTTCTATAGCAGAGGAATGATACTGGCGCCTTATAAAAACCAATACAAACCCTTACAAACCCATATACAATCCTATACAAACCCTTGTCGTGCCAGACTACATGCAATTTATTTCTCAATATTTCCTTTTCCCCAATGACCCGACTGCGGAGACACCGAAACAGTCTCTCATTTCATTTGACAATACCTCCACAACTCATTCCCTCTCATCTCTTCTGAAGAGCACTGGTAGGCGGCGTTAAGCAGCTCGGACCATCTAGTCCAGCAAGGACTTGCTCAACGAGCAGCTGAGGTCACCGGCACCCTCCAAGCGCTGGTCACCACTCGTCGTTAGCCCAACTAGTGCTCAAATAAAGTGCTTTCTCTCTCTCTCGAAGTCGTGAGGGAGATGCTCGAAAGATTGTGGAACCGAGGGTATAAAACAGCTAAGCCCATTCGTCAGTAGTGATCCAGACTTAACCTATTATCGGGGTTGTAAGAGATCTCCCTTGCTCCCTTCTGTGCCTTCTCGTTTCGCAGTATACCGTTATGCACACGGATGCTATGTATGTAGTACCTCTGCGGCCGATCTTGCAGCTGCACAAATTCTTGCACTGGTGGCACTTGCACTAGTCATGCTAGGTACGCTTTTGTACGGTTTCCTTCTAATGAGTATAACGCATAGCGATTGTTCACGCCTCACCAAAGTGTGCGACAGATATTTTGGGTCTTCTGCATTGCGCCAGTTGCAACGCCTCGAGATCGGCTCTGTTCGCAGTTTCAGAAATCCCAGGTATGAAATATTGCGTCTTCTGGACTGAGACATTTATGCGGCCTAAGCCATCCATCGCAAAGGCAGTGCAGGAATTAAATTGTGCTGCGAGGGCCAAACATTAAGCAGTTATACGCAGCGGGAAAGCTGTAGGAACTGCAGAGCAGTGGTTTGCCATAGTGGTTATGGCTCCGTTATCCGCTTAATTGCCACCACCCCTCGCGCTCTTCGCCTCCCTGTCTTTTTCCTCTCCTGATGAATCGAACCGATGTTTGTTCAATGCAATGCACTTTTTCCGCCTTCGTAGCGTTCGCGCGCCCACTGCCTGGAACAGCACGCTTACTTTTATCTCGCCCGTGCCCTAGTCTCACTTCGCCATACTGAACGCGTCTTTCGTTTTCTTTTGCCGCCGCCTCTTTGTCGCTTGCTATAGTAAAAACCAACCCAACGAGCATTCTCAACTGAATGAGCGTGGCGACTGTTGGTTAAGTAGATATATTTTGCAATAAATGTCCCCACAGTTTTCATTTCCTTAACTACGGGGGACATGTATGGCCAGTGCCAGGGATTTTGTGAGTTTATAGCGATTCTTCGTATATAAACGCCTTGTTCACGTATCCTCTTAAATTTTGGACGGAAGGCTGAATCGTGGGACAAGCGGGTATCTTCTCGAAGCCTCTGTTTGGGTGCTTGACGCCGCGGGGGTCTATTGGGGTCCGTTACGCCTCGTGACGGCGGTGGCTAGATAGCTAAAACAGCGGACGAGCTACGACGAAAATAAGGGCCTCTAAAGCGCTCTGCGCCTAAAAAAGAGCTCTTCACGCGCACAGACTAAGCGCGGCTGTGCATCATCTCCAGAAAATGGCGTGATAACATGGCTTTCCCCATGTCACGGAATTACCGTAGCGTAGACGTAAGCTCGAGGTGACACACTATCTATTTGTTATGTAACTTCAAGCAGTATCGGGAGTCACAACATATATATCTTGCAGCGTAATAGGCATGTTCGACGTTGTGATGCCCTTGAGTGGTGGTAGTGGTCATAAAAACGCTCGAATACACTTCGGCGTTTTAAGAAACGCTAACATCGTGGATATTGAGCGTATCTGTAAAATAACAGTTCATTGTTTGGGATCACACAACAGTTTTTTGTCAATGGTATCACACTTAAGCCATGGCGCTACCTTGATCACCGAGTTTCTAAACATCTTAAAGGCCTTTGCGACCATCTCCAGTTCTTGTCTTCCTAAATGGCATCAGAGCTATGCTGTTATTCATAAAAAGGAAGCGGTAGACTTTATAAAGAAACGTTTCCAGCCCGATGAAGTGCATCGGGAAGACAAAATACCTAACCTAGATTTTAGTGCTCGAAGCATTTAAAAACAAAACAGGTATGGCCATACAAAAAGTACTCACGGCTGTAGACAGAAGGCGCCTAACAACGGTTTAATTATTTATTTTTCGAAGGTGGCACCCCGTTCATCATATATATACATTTGCACAGTCACTCAAGCACACGCATACAAACCCACTAACAAGTCAATCCCACTTGGTGGTATAAGCGAGCACTCTCGCGCTTCGTGCAATTATGAATATCCTGCTCGCTTTGTCCATAAACTTTTCACACTGTTGCGGGCATGTACAAAGCAGAAGCGTGCTTCCGGACTCGTACTACGCTTACAGAGATATACGGGAAGCTAGGGTTTTCCAGAATTTTTCCCATACAGTATTGTCCACCATAAAAGACATAAACTTGTCCACCAAAAACAATATGTCTGGCTTTTAAAAGAACACAGCGATAGGTAATAGAAAAATTACCCTTACTAAAACACATTAGTCGCAATTAATGACATATGGCTGTACCATGCAGAATTCAGGTCAGAAGATATTCTGGGTCTCCGCAAAAATGTCACCATTCGAAATTGCGCCGCAGGTCCTTTCGCCAATAATAGGAATAACATCTATGTCAAGCTGTAGCGAAAATTGTTTACCGTCCTTGTATACCACAAAACATCTCTGTCTGCAAATCAAGCAGCATGTTCATAACTACATAGGGACCATACTAAATGGTGGTTAATCTCAGCCGCATATCCGCGAAAAGGGCAACGGCCGCGAGCGCCACAAAAATACAGGATTTTCTTCTCGTCTGCTCAACTATGTAGAGCTCGATTTCGTTACGTAATTTATGGTGCCCTGCTACTTAATTTCATGACGTCTTCTGAGCGAAACTTTTCGGAGAAACATTTACCTACTAGGGAAATTTTTGCATGGACATTAAGAACGAAAGCGCCTCCGAACCACTCCAAACAGTTATACACAAAAAGGGTATGAGTGCTTACCCCCTCGTCAGCCCGATATCAGCAAATTCAATGTTCATTTGCGAACATCGCCCAAGACATCATGAGTTGACAGTGAATGCTAAAGTAACACAAAAGATATTCGCAAGCAATGTGTAGCAGCTCCTTTACCATGAAACTTAAATGATGTATCTTATTTTAAGAGGTATAATTGCTAAGTCAACACATCTTTTTGGCCACTAAGACCTGTTAAACGCCAGTTCCTTTCTCAATAAGGTCCTCGCCTTGTTGGGACGACACAAGTAGGTACAGCTTGCTTTTCCGAAATGTGCGAAGAGCAGTTTCTTCCTACACCAGGTTCGAGCAAGAACAAAATCGACGTTAACCGTATAATTGCACAACATACCAGCCACAAGAACTTAGTTCCAAAAAAGCAAGCAAATGTTTGTGGAAAGATTACAACAGGGTGCTTTTCCTTTTCCTACTTTTGCCATTTGATGCAAAAGAAACGCGTTGACTGGCGCTGCGGAGCACTATATGATTCTTTTTATAGGTGAACACAGGTACCCGTGGCATCCGGCACTATTAGAACAGCGTAGTGCTGGGACCGCTGAGAAGTTTTGCGCTTATGCACCCGTGTCCAGCTACATGACCTCCAAAGCAGGCTTGGAAACCTCTTCCTAGTTCTCGCGTGGCTTCGGTACGACGCTACTGCAATACACCTGAGGCCATGCAATCGCAAGTCCATGCTTACAGAGGTCAAGGTAGCAGATCAAAATCGTTTTTAGGCCATTTACAATGCAGCTACGAATGTTCAAGAAATATTACAATTTTCTCTTACGCCCGTGACTTAGAAATAAAAGAGATTACCTCAGCCTAGATAAACGTACGGGCTTGCAGAACCTGCGAAATGGAAAATATTGGCACAACTGTCTTGAACTCAAACAATTTTATCACTAGAACAAAAACGACTTCAAAACAATCAACAAGAAGTTAAAACCATGAAATACTGGACCCTCCAGCAATCAACTGCTAACACTTCGTCTCCCCGAGGGCCTTGTCACCGCGGGGTCCCGTACAAGTGTCCGCCGGTGAGAGCAGCCATTTGAAAAAAAAAAAAAACGATTGACCGGCCGTACCGCTTACCGTTTCGTTGAATTAGGGCTAGCAGATTTAGAGCCGGCTTAAATAATGCACAGAGGCAAAATTTTCGCCGGAATGACTGCAGTAAGTGCTTAAATATTTGCGAACATTTCGATTCAAGTACTCTAACAATTTTCCCCCTGTAAAAAGGTCGCAGTTTGATGTAAAATAACAGTATGCGAAATATATTACCCATCTTTCGTACAGAAAACCGGGGTGTACATTTTTGTGCCCCTAACCCTCCTGTTGTAACTGCTACATAGACGTAAACACACAGTTCCAATTAGACGCTATATGGCGCAACCACTACGGAAAATACTGGGATTTGGCGGCGGCGTTGTTGTTACTGCGTGAGCGAAGCAGAAAAAAAATGGCGGAAAAAAGCGCCGCGAAAGCGTGAAGGTGGAGGCAGTATGCTGAGCCCAACGTTACTCGAAAATCTATTCTAATAACGTTGCGGTGAGCCCGCACGAGACGCTCGTCGTAGCAGCTAGCCATGGCCGCTAGCGAAAGTGTGAGGGTGTGGGTGACACGCGCTGCTATGGCGTCATCTCTCTCTGCTTCCCCCTAAACCTCTTGCCCGACGCTACTTCCCCGTGCGGGGCTCACGCGAACCATGTGACATTTGTGCGGGAAGTTCATACATGATTTGCAACAACATGCTCACCGGCGGCGGCTGCGCGCTGCAAGATAACCATAACCGCACAGCAACGCAGGCTGCCGTGCGTTCGTTGATCACATGATTCCTTCCTGAGACGCAGCATGTATGCACCGTGGCCCAGAAGACTGCAGTTCGCGCTGCGCACAAATTTTTCACTGGGTAGTATAGCAATCCTGAGCCCATTTTTATACCAGAATGAAAAGTAAATAAAAGTGAATTTGTACGTTGATTACAATCTGAGGTGAATACATTTTTATTCTATTCGCTGCACTTCACGGAGTTATGCTTTCCCTTATTACTGGCCTCCTCTTCGATTATATACGAAGTTTCGTTCACTTGAAAGCGGTTTGCAGCAACGTCCATTCATATTCTGTATTTTGGTCATGATATTTCGTACTAAAGTTCTTGTTTTCTGCGCATACACCGGGCATAAATGCGTCGTCAGCGTTACAGTATATTACATTTTTTTCTTGCAGATGCAACAGCCATTCTTACCAAGAGCTTTCGATCGTGGTTCATTTTAGTGCTACGTTGGTGTGGGATAAAGTGATGGTCAATAGACAGCCAAATTCTTTCACTTTTTCGAAACACTTCCAGCTAACAAACTACAAAAGCAAGGATGTGCACACGTCACTCAGTCACATAGGTACAGCATAGGTGTCGCGAAAGCCTTTAGTCGCAAAACCCATTTGGAGCACACGAAGTGACCGCAGAGTACTTTCTGCCATAAAGCACACGGGACACCCTTCGGCTTCGCTTGGAAACCATTGGCAGGAAACGAGTGGCGATGAGTCCACAAACAAGAAGAAAAAAGAAGTGCCGCGTGGTTGTCGAGGATATTCTCGGGAGTCGAAGATTCGAAGCGCTGCGGCTGCGCACAATGGTGTGTGTTTGTTCGTCGGGCCGGCCACTTGACTGTCCATCAAAGCTCGAGGAGGGCGAAGCATATGAGCAGGCTTGAGAGGAACGGCGCCCACAGAGACATCCCCTCGTTGGACGCTGCACAGATTGGTGAACAGGGAAATCCACTTAGGGGAGGGAGGCAGCAAAATAAAACAAAATAAACATAAATGTAACTGTACAGTTTTCACCAGTTCAAGTGCACTTTGCAGAGGCTGCTGCAATAGTACGGAGAAATTGTTGTGAATATGAAAGCGTTACATGTTTCATGAGACAAAAAACCGTGGCGTTGTTCGCGTAAGATAGCTAGAATACTCCACGTGCACAGAGCCGTGGTATTGAAGTCAAGGACAAACGATGAAGGGCAATTGCCTCAACCACTACACTACGCGGACGCCATAAGGAAAAGCCATTTGAAGTACCCTTAACAGGAACGAAATAATATCAAGAAAAAAAACAAAAGTGCGCCCTTCGTGGTTCACCAGCGGGTGCTTCGAGAGGGTCTCAAGAGGACAAATAAAACAAACACAAAATGAGCGCCTTGTTGTCGTGCCGATACATCTCGGCAGAGCAAGAAGGAACGATTTCACATTTGAAGCAAAGTAGAAAGGCCGTCATGCTCTGATTATTTTTTATTGCATGAAACGTGACCCGAAAGAATGTTCTTACGGCACTCGCTCATAAATCATAATAAAATACTATCTTGTCCTAATACTTACCGTTATAACTTCGTTACTGTTATACTAAGACAGCTTCAGTGGTAGTACCATATTTTTAATGGGAACTATTTAATTTTCAAAATAAAATGAAAAACACTACCCAGTCGTTAAAGATCACAACTACTTTCTTGAAAATGGCTAGTACCTCTAAATAGGACCAAAACTAGAAACTCATACGGAGCCGTTTTATTAGTCTGGTTTGAAAATATAAAGTTTGCTTGATGTGTCCCGTCATCCCTGTGCGGCCAACGTGCCACTCTGGAACATTCCATGTGGGCCCGTCCTTACGACAGCTTTCCTGAAACCTCCAGCAGTGAGCTATGGAGAGAGGCGTTGGGTAGCTCTAGCCAGGAGATTCGGGAAGCCCTGGTACGCAAAGCCAGCGATGTCGCGGCTGGCCTCCGGCCAGCCGCCCCCAACCCTCATCATCATCATCAGCAGCAGCAGCAGCAGCATCATCACCAGCCTATCTACGCCCACTGCAGAGCAAAGGCCTCTCCCATTATTCTCCAATTACCTCGGTCCTGTGCCAACTGTGACCAATTTATCCCCGCAAACTTCTTGATCTCATCTGCCCAGCTAACTTTCTGCCGCCCCCTGGAACGCTTGCCTTCTCTAGGGATCCACCCTCAGCAACCGTGGCTCAATTAAAAGTTTTCTCTCTCTCTCCTGGGTGACTCGGACAGAACCTTCATTTCCAAACCGGTTAAATACTATTGCGGACGCTTTAGCCGACTTATTTGTGTTCCGCAAGGAGTTTTGGGTGCGAACAAGTTTCTTTGTTCCAGGCTTACATGTGATTTTTTTTTGCTAAAACACGTGCATAGTTTTCGTTTCAACACAGTTACGAAGCTGGTTAAGCCATGACAATCCTAGCTAGTATGAAGTTTCTCGGGCAATGAACAATGTATAGCCCTCAAAGGAGACAGAAGATGAAGGCGATAAACTGCCTGCCATAGAGACAAAACCAAGGAACCTCACGGAGTAAGGCTTCGTGAACCTTCTCGGAACCCTCGCACATACTCTGCGTCTGCCACCACGCGGCGTTACGAGCACAGTTCTACAGGGCGCTCCAGCGTTATGGTATACTCAGCGCTGGCATGAAGGACCCACTATTCGAGAAAGGGCCTGCCGCAACCGAACGGGAAGTCTTCAGCCAGCTGCCACACACCTGGAAACGGGTCGCCTTACGCAGAGGTAGACGGGTGGACATGCTACTGATTGACGTTCCCGTACTGACTAAGGTGCTAGATTGACTTATCCCCCTCTTTTGTAGCGTAAGCTACACTGGCTCAGGTTGAAAAGTATCGCGTGGACCTTGACGGGCCGTGCTGCATAAGCACAAGGAGCATTGCATTGGATTGGATTATATTGGATTGGATTGGGTTAAATTGGATTGTATTGGATTGACTTAGCAATCCAATCCAATTGGAGCAAGGGTATTTAGAGAATTGGGTCTGCACATTCGCCGGTTTGCACATTCCAGGGGAGTGACGTCTTTGCCGCGGCAGACGCACTGGCGCCGGCGCATGCCCAGCTCTGCGCCTCCGTTGCGCAGTAGCCAAGTCTGACGCTGCGACGGAGCCGCTTGATAGCCGTTTCGCGTGGCTCCTGGAGAGCCATGCTGCCCATGCACGAGGAGCAGTGACTGCACTGCACTGGACTGGACTGGACTGGACTGGACTGGACTGGACTGGACTGGAGTGGATTGGATTGGACTCGACTCGACTGGACTGGACTGGATTAGATTGGATTGGATTGCATTGTAAATCGTTTTAGCAGCAGTAAGCATGCTAATCAGCTAATCGCAGACAACCAGGAAACGTAAGAATAACCAGGTGAACCTTAGCTCACGCTACGTATATCCTGGTATAGCCGAGCTAAGCCACTGCTATTTTTTTTTTTCGTCTTTCTTGTTTCTTTCTCTATCTCTTTAAACCCTGCTCTCTTAATTCATTCCTCCTCGACTCCCGAGGCCTGGCACTCGGTTGTATGCAAGCGAGCTCCCTTCCGAGCTAAATAATATCCCCAGTGTACTTCCTTTCCCCTTCCTTTCCTTCGTGCCACAACAGCAGCTACCTCTACCCTGTCCTCTAACCTGTCCTATCTTCTCGTGAAGTTTCATGGTCAAAAGAACCACCTCGGTGACCCACCGTCATCGCTGGCAGCCCTCAGGCCGGACGT
The DNA here is from genome assembly GCA_013339765.2 of Haemaphysalis longicornis. NCBI lineage: Eukaryota > Metazoa > Arthropoda > Arachnida > Ixodida > Ixodidae > Haemaphysalis > Haemaphysalis longicornis. Next base: position 159,482,730 of record CM023449.1, on the reverse strand, counting down.
GGTGCGCTGCCTGTTCCGGATGTTTGCCTCGGCGCTGCTCGTGTTCAGCACGTGGGACAAGGTGACAGTGCAGCGTAGGTGCATCCTTTCGTCCTCGAAGTGTTCGGGTCGCACTCTAAACCGGAGGCCCAGCGATGTAGAAAACTTTGGGTACCGCTGGCGTGGATGCGGCACCAGGTAGTCGGTACGCGCCTGCGAAAGAAATAAGTGGCATGTATGTCACACGCAAGTTCTAAACGTGAAATATTCGGCTGATGCGCCTTCCATAACAGTCTTAGGCCATGAAGCTACACCTGGGTTTATGATTCGAACCGCAGATGAATGGTACGACTTCACTTAGGATAAACGATAGATAAGCAGTCACAAAAAAAAAGAATTGTCGTAACCATGCGGGAACCAAATCTGAGCCTGCTTATGGCGAGCTAGTCGCTGCAAAAGATTATCCACACATGCAGCAATGCCCTTCTCTATAATGCTTTAAACGCGCATTTACGTGTTCTTAAGGGCATCTCACGGTCTATGGTACAGCACAGCGCAATACGTACACCTGATTGTATCATGGTGTTCTGAACCAAATCGGAACATATAAGCAGAACATTTTTAAACAAAATGTAGCGCTAATACAAATGGGAAAAAATTGAACGCCTAACCTCTTTGTCATTGATGAACCACTTAAGCTCTGGTGGTTGATTATACTCTGCAGACCGGCAGGTTAGGTTAACGAGGTCGTTGATTCGATACTTCGGCAGGCCTCCTTCGATAGTAGGACTATCTGGACTCGTTTCTGCACAAAAGAAGCAGACGTTAACACGGCGCGCACCACGGGGGCCATGAAAACAGATTATCAGGAAACAAGTAATTATTAAATGTACTCCAGAGTCGAAGATTTGTAATAAGGTCTGAATGCGCCCAACGAAACACCTTAGATGCCGTCAAACTACAACCAAACAGTCATCAACATCTTGATAAATACGAGATTAGGCCTATAGACGGAGTTTGCAAACTTCTGTGTAAATGCAGTCATTACTTTGGCAAAAACCTAGAAAATGCTTTTGAGCTATCACGGACTGTTCGTATTGTGCCTCAAAATTAAGTTTAATAATAGAGGCTTACAGTATTTTTTATCTCCTGATTTTTATTTTATGACCAGTATAACAACCACTGTAAAAACTACTTATATCAGGTGACCCGCTTTGCACATTTACCCCAACAGACCTAACTAGCTAGTGTTTAAACTGCATATTTCAAATCTCCGAAGATATTATGGGTTCGGCACATTATTCAGACCCACTACCTAACACATCCCTTTTCAAGAACTCCTTCATTTCAAACACTGCGAATGAATTTTCGTACTACTAAGCAACAGTAACTAATTATTTCTCGTTGAATTTTTCGAGCAAAACATAGCAAGTCACTGCTACGTGTGTTCACTAAATATAAACATTTAACACTAGGTGTACACGGGTAATTGCCATACATGTGCATGACGCCACATGTACGCAAAATCCAAGTATATCGTTTGCACCCGACAAATTATTTAGCTGCTCTGTACATAATTGCAGCCTCCTGTGCCGCAGTGTTCCGAGCGATTTCGTCCACACCTAAATTTTATCGTGTAAACTAATCATTAGTGCGTTTTCAGTTAACTGAGCGTGACCTAAATTGAGAGGCTGAAGAAGAGGCGTTTAATGATTAACCGGCCAACAGGTTGCGAAGTTACTCTTCGCTCTTTATTGGTTTTTGATCTTTAAAACACAATTACCTGACATTTAACCTGCCGGCGAAGAGTTCACATAAAAGCATCTGAATCGCAGATTAAAACGTGAAACGAAATGCGGAGTTCTTTTTCAGAGATAGCAAACGAATTAAATTCTAGTCGCCGCAACAATTAAACTACACAACCACCATTATTCGTTCCCATTGCAGGCACCAGTTGCCCCATGGCCGCTTCAATGTAACCCTGCAGGACACATTGAAGTAGTCATAGAATAACCGGAACATTTTCAGTAGCCTATACATGGCTTGCACGTGACGTCACTTGTGCCCGCTCGTATACTCGGTTACAACTCAAGAACGGCACCACCTCATGTAGTGTATCACTCCGCCAAAGCGCCGGACCCGTGACGTCAGTGCGCGCGCGTTTTGAAAGAGGTTTGCTATGAATGCGTGATATCGTCTTCCTTGTCTCACGCAGTTTGCTTGTCGTCACTGGAGTCGTTTAAAAACATATTAAGTCCAAAAAATCACGGGAACGGCTCACGCCATGTTCAAAATATTCCCGGTGACGCCCTACTTGCGCCGCGCGGCTAAACATCCAGCTACGGTGATAAGGCACAGCGGCAACTTCCGGTGCCGTTCTTAAGTTGTCACTGGGTATAGTTACTGCGCCCATGTTGGAGCACCGCGCGCCGCTCGCTATGCGTAGTGTGTGTACGTTTTTAGGCTGATGCACCCGACCCACTACAGGCTTACCGCTTTCTGAGCAAGATGCCGCCGGTTTCGAGAGTCGAGGCTCTCGACGCGGCGTATCGTGTGCAGCTGATCGGATCAGCCCGCGCACGCTACGAGGAAAAGAGGCGGATGTGCGACAGCGTGGATCCCTACACGCTGTGGCCGGGACTGGACACCGTGACCGATGTTGCCGAGTTTTCCCGAAGTGACGCACGGAGACATCGTGAACTATCTTGTTTACTCCTCCATTTTTGTGACCTGTCTCATTTTTGTTCTCGTCAACTTCGTCGCTATCTGGAACGGTTGCAACGTCGTCGCCGTGGCTGGGGTCCGTCGGCTGCGCGGACACCGCCGTGGCTGCGTCGCGCGGTCTTTTTCTTTGTACAGCGGACTTTTTCCCTGTACGCCGCTTTTTCGATCATTCGTAACGATCGGTACAACGAGCTTTTGTGCCGTAGCCAACCGCAAGTGACGGCGCCAAGTCAGGGTGTGCCTCGTCCCAAATCTTGGCTGGCCTGCCTACAAGCACAAAATACACATTTTCTACATTTGTACGCGGCACTTGGATTTACTGTAGACGTTGCTGGCTTACCTGTCACAAAGTGGGCACAGCAGACTCGTATGTGGCGGCTGTTGATCAGCACGTTTTATGTGCGTGATTGCCACAGGCTTCGCCGTCTCGCACTGAGGTCTTTCGTCCGCTCACACTGATTTGATACACCTTTCGGTAGACGAAATAGGTTGCTGTTCGCCAGTTTCTCCCTCGAATTCGACTTGCTACGGTTCGAGCAGCCGACAACAGCGCACAACACCATTGTGGAAACGCCGTCCAGTCGCTGCCGCTTCCACAGCCGCGCGGAGACAGCGCGACAGCGCCGTGTAGGGTATCCGCGGAGTCGGCGGTGCTCCAATATGGAGATTACGCATCCCAGCATTCCCCGTTGTGACGTCGGTGCAAGGCATGTATTCTCGTTTAAGGTGAAGAAAAAAACTATTGTGCGAAACTGCTTGTTGGAACAAATAAATGTCCCTCGAGAACTACGGGCAGGAGCGGAAAAGATATCGGCGGTAAAATATTGTCAACAGCTTAAGGGATACAGACTGCGCCCATAAAAGTAAAAAGTGCGCTCATGGGAAGGAGGAAAATTGCATATCCGGGATTCCCGCATAAAATAGCGACTGAGGATCTAAAAGCATATTTGTACGGGGTGAGAACGGGAAGGCATTCCTTTTGGTTAGATCCGTTTGCGAGTGTTCGGCCAATTTTGTCACTAAGCTAGCAGTCTGTACATCGGATTTCATTGCACTGCTTTCACAAAAGGTCTACGCGTGCCGCTGCTATACAGCCTCTGTACTAGCAGAAGCCTGAGACAGCGCACGACAGCCCGCTCTCTTTCTAGATGCTACATCAACAGCTATGTGTTTACTTCTGAGGCGTGCGGCATGATACGAGTGACATGGAATGCTCGACCGCGCGGAGAGTGTCGCTGCAGCGGGTGTTGGAACCGGCGTAGTTTCAGCATAAAAGGACAAGTGTTTCTACACACGGCTTTGGGAACGCATTTGGGACGCCCGCTCTGTCACCAATCCCCGTAGCGCTCATATTCCGCATTTATGCGTTCTGGTTGATTGCTTCAATGCAGAAAATTAAGCCCTCTATTTGGTCGTTTTCGGTTGAGCAACATAAAGTCCAGCCATCAGGCAATGAAGGAACTGCGACATGCGGAATTAAAATATTAAAAAGTGTGTTTCAGACGTCACAGAGAGACTAAAAAAGTCGAATGTCATCATGCTTGGAACAACGTTATCTGCTGTGCACCAACAGCATGCTCTTCTCAGCACTTACCTGGATAAGGTATGGATGGAACAGTATCCCCGACTATGAGCTCCTCACTGGACATGAGGAACACCTCGGAGATGATGCTGACACACTTTAGTCGAAGCGAACTTCCCGCCAAATGATGTGGCCGCACAATGAATGAAAGAGCGGCGCCAGCGCTTTGAAGTCCGTCGGCGTCGTACAGAGTTTCCAGATCTCGGATATCGGTGAAAGGAACCTGCGTAATGATATGATATGCAGGAATGTTTAGGCGCCTTTTCTCCACGGGACCACGGATTAGCCGAAACCAATTGAAACTATATTTGCGCTCTCCCGGAGTAACAATTATAAGACGAGGCTTTAGAATAAATGTTCTTCGGGAGTCAAGCAGCAACGGCTGGAAAGAGTTAACATCTTCTTTTCTTCGGTTCTCTGTTCTGACTAAACGCGCTCTCGAATACTTAATTCACGAAAACATTCTACGTTTTATAAAATTAAGAACTTTGTAGAATTCACAACAATGTAATCCTTATTCGTTCGTCTGTGTAAGATGTCTGTAATTTCTACAAATCGACTTTCAAGCTTATCATATAAATCGAATAAATTGATCAATGGAGTAATACGTCACCTTTAGTGGTTGGACGTCGACGGTATTTAAGGAAAATCCGTAGAGGAATTTCATGGAACTTTGACCGTAAGCCATGAATACAAAACAATATTTATTTTATTCAAGTATTTTTTGGCTCGCATTTTACATTTCAGTTTATTTTCATTTCCTTTATTCGTAAAATCATATAATGCACTGAATCAACCGGATATTTATTGCCCCCTTCTTCGCTCTTTACAAATTTGCTGCCAGGAAAACAATCCAACAGGATAGCTTAACTATTCTGCAGGACTATGAGGCTTTCCCATATTAAACAATAAATTTCATCCAACCACATTAATATATTTCATCACGCATTCTCAGTACTGCTTTTTTATTACTTTTATTTGCACTGACTAACAGTTACGCCGGTCGCTGTAGAAACACAACTTTCTTTGAGCTCTAAGTGGCTCTGGTAATGCCCTGTCTAAATGAGGTATTCAATTTATTACTGTCGATCTCGTCTCAATTGACGGAAACACTTTGGAATTTCGCAGCAATGTCCGCCAATGTAAAGTTGCTCCTTAGGAAGAAAATTTGGTACCTCAACTCTGATTGCAATCACACCGAACACGCTTATTCACACTTTATTAAATGATGCCCCGCAATACTGACTCGTACTGGGAATAGCAATCACAAATCAGTAGAAGAAAGGGCGTGTTTGTGATATATTGTTTTAGCAAGAATATATGGAATTATCGTTTCTTTTACTTTGGGCATCTACTTTTATATTTCTCTCCCCTTCACCGAAAAAAATTGTGTTATACACAAGTCAGCCTCAACGCATCAAACATTGTCATCAGTGGAATTAGCATAATGAGCGGCTTAATTGCGGAGCTTTAGCAAATACGTATACAACTTCAAAAAGCTGGTTCGTGAAAATTCGAAGCTCTGCCAGAGCCAGAACAGGTCCGCCAGGTTTTCTCGGAAGTACTAGTTGCAAGTGGCAGCATGACTTTGAGTACTCGACCATGATCCATGTCGCACTCAGTGTCTTGTAAACATTTCCTGGTGGAGGAGAGCTGATGGAGCTAACAAAATTCTTGTATCACCAAATCCAAACACCGTTTCTGATATTTGAAATTTCAAAATAATTAGAAGCAAGTGTTCATGTTGGCACTTAACTAACTTTTAATGCCAACATCCCATTCGAGTTTCTCGCCACACTCAACAGTTTTTTATTTAGCTGTTACGGTGTCTATTTTATTCTTTTCCGAAGAATTCGTGCAGTGAACTCCAGGCAAGCTGCCAGCTAAGGATCCATTACTGCTTCGATATACTATTATATTTCTTCTTTCTAAATGCCAGGGTAGTTTTAGTTGCAGTGAAGGTAAAGCTAGAGACAAGTTCCACTCTTTGCAAATGTCTCAAAATATTTCACAGCCTTATTTCGGCAAATTGTGAAACTTTTACGAAGACAATTATTCCGGTTTTTTTTAGCGTGCAAAAAGAACTCTTTTAGTCGCCCCTGTCAATTGAACCACAAACGCACCTCTTCGTCATTGACGAGCCAAACCAGCTTTGCTGGGGGTAGTGAGTACGGTGCCCTGCAGGCGACTTCCACTCGGTCGCCAACACCGTACTTCGCCCGGGTGCCACGAATTGTCGGCCGCTGCTCTGGGATAACTGTGGGAGAACAAACAGAACAGTGTCTCGCGGAACCCCTTAGGTTAGAAAAATGGCGAAGCTTGTGTTGCTGTGAAGCTGTGTTTAGAATGTAGAGTTTTCAAAAAAATGTTCCGTTTTAACATTTATAAAGGTTAGCAACAGTGGCTCTTCGCTCCAAAATAATTGTGAAACAAAATGTTCATTTTTACTAACACTTGCAGCGAACTTTAACTTGGTGAAGCTGAGTTTGTCACTCATTTGCTTAAAGAAATGCTACTCTTCCCCTCTAGGGATGCAAGTTTTTATAAAATAATTTTCATTCAATACGCACAACTGCTAGGGAAATTTATGCGTACAAAAAAGTAAATGCCTGAGATGCAAGCAGCAGAAGTGGCAACACCGTTTTAAAAATTCAAGGATTTCCCGCACAGTTAGAAATCAAAGCAATGTCAAGCTTTCCTTGAGGCATACGTGGGTTGAGACGAACTGGCGTGTGACGTTGTTTTAGAGAATTCTGCTTGGCGTACTTGCCAATTATTCAATACTGTGAGGCGCACGAATGCTTCGAGAATGAAGAGGCGTAACGACAAAACACTCAAAGTTTTAATCATTTACCTTATGAAGACTCCACCTTCTCGAAACGCACAAAACCTGACACACACAATAACTGGAGTTTCCCTAGCACCCCGCTCGCCTCACGTCTCTACGACGATGACAATGATGATGATTGTGATTAGTGCCTCTTCCTTTGAATAGGGGGGGGGGTCGCTGAATAGACTTGCCTCCCCGCATGTCCCCCTCGCCTTTATTTTAAACTCCTACCACTCCCTCTCTCTTTTTTACGTCCCCCGCTGTTCAAAATTTTCATCGGTATGATTACTCCGCCTGCGTACCCATCCCTTCCCTACTTTTCCTCCACCACGACTCCCGTCACCTCTTCGTCCCCTCTATGGTTCTGAATTTGAGGCCGATCCTCGGAGTGCTGTCCGCTGAGGCGGTCGTTATCTCGTGTAATTTTGCCACCCCCCTCCCTGCATTGGGAGACGCTGAATCGCGTTCGGTTAATTGTCCTAGCAGGTGCGATAAGCGATGGCTAGCTAGCATTGTCAAGTTAAAGATAAAACCCAGCGGCACAGGACGCCAGAAATCAGTATCACCCTCCTCCAAGCCTGGATTAAGAACCCCCCCCCCCCCCCCCCCAGAAAAGCTTCGCAATAATAAACACAGTGGGAAAGTTTAAACGTATGGAAGAGGGCCCGCTGAAAGAAAAAAATGCACTTCATTTCCGTATGGTGAATTCGAGTCGCAGCGATCGAGCAGGGAAACGCCGCTTGGTTATTCTTGGTTATCCCGATTCTTTTTTATGTGAACCACCCCTCCGGGGCCACCGGACGCACGTCGAGCTTGGCGTCGCTTACGCGGCTGTTATAAATATCACGACGTTCAGGATTGATACCTGTGGTTGTAATTCGTCCGTACACTCTTCAGCACCTCCGTTGGAGGATAGACGTGATTGACGGGACTGAACTCTGTCTACATCTGTCCTCAATTGCTTGAGCTATGATAAATTGCTCAAAATAAGGTTATTTATACGGCCCTATAATTTCTAAAACTTTTATACATCACTCAGTCTCGCTAGAAAACCGCCTTATTTCCATTTTATGGCAGTCTCTTTCACCTTTGTTTTATTTGTTTCTGCCTACTCCATGTAATAATTAATGCTGGCAATGGCGCTGGGAAACATTGCGTTACAATTACCATTTAAGACTTCCCCAGCAGAGCCCAGCGTAGGTGGCTGGTAGCGTTCGATTTTAATATAACCAGAATAACAATCCTTCAAAGCGCGATATTGCATGTACGCTTCATGAGAAAGCCATGAATGGCCCACTGAGAAGAAAAGCTGCCCTCCAGGTTCTCCGTCGGTAGCAGCAAAAGGGTTTTTGGAACGGTCGACGACACAGCGGCAATATATGCTACGTAATTATTATGAAACAGAAAGGAGGAAAGTTGCTGCACGGATAATAATCGAACACACAACCTTAAAATACACAGTCAACCTCGCATTCCCGGCGCTACTCCTGATCAATCGGCTTTATCTGATATCTGATTGAAGGTGAACGTAGCGGATGCGTCAGGGCCTTCGAATGAGTACATGTCGACTACCTGTTCGATAAGTTCGACCAAGCACTAGTTAAGGAGCAGCATAGGCCTGACAACGTACCCTCCACCTGCTTGCCACTGGCTGCTGCCCGCCGTAGTGCGTGCATCAGTGGGAATTCACAACTTAGGGGAAGTTCTTAGGTGTTCCCGCGGACAAAGAAGTTCGCCTTGTTCTGTTGCTTTGTTCACTTTCTTGCAACGTCTGCAAACTCGAGCCTGTTTACTGCATCCTTTTTTAGCTCCTTTATGTGATCAAGGGCCCTACTCCCGAATGCACCAATTCCCACGAACAGGGAAATATGACGCAAGTGCTTTCTGATCGGCTTTCCACTTTGGTCACGTGCTTCCGGTTGACAAAGCGGTTGTGCGTGCTGTCGTCATTTTGACGTTTCATGACGTTTACTGTCAACAGTTCTAAAGTTTGCCTTAGTGTTCTATACTGAAAGCGCATAATGCTTGGCCTGCAATGAGAAACTAGACTAAATGCACCGGACTTGACAACGTACGTCTGTCTTTGCTATTCAACAACAATACGGCTTGTAATACACGCCCGCTCTGTGATTGGCTGAGAAGGCGTGACGTAATATAAACAGTTGGCCGGAACGATCACTTCACACATTGGCAACTTCAGCCTGCGTAAAAGTGACGTAATGTGATGTAACAGCTTGAAAATGGCGGCTGGTTTTGCTGCGAAATAGGGCAAAAAATTTCGCCGACTTTCGCCGCCGCAAAATGTCTGGGAATTCGCAGCAGGCGCAGTTTCGCATGACACGCAGTTTAAGGCATGTTTTATAGCGGAAGAAATAATGGTTTTGACTATTTCCAAGTCAGCGATCTTGAAGAATTCAAATTACGTGCAGTATTTTACTTTTATATTTGGTAATAAAATAAAAATTATTTGTTTTGCGTAAACGAAACGTAAGAGGGCCCTACAAGCCTCTCCATGACAAAGCGAACTCAATGCATGGCATTTGTCCACACTCCTCCCAGTAAGCTGCTGGGTCACATGATCGAACTCAAGAGAAAAATAACAAAGAACAGCTACTTTTTTGTTTATTACAGAGCTGATTGAAGTCGAGCTTGACGAATGAGTGAATCGGCGACATCTGTGCGCTCCGCAGTTATCAGGCGTAGCGCTTCGCTGCCCTAATGTGCCATACCATCGATGGCCGCGGCCGTCTTTTTCACTGGTCACGCCATAAATTTGTAACATAGCAGCAGACGATAGCGTGGCGACGGTGGCGGCCGAGAAGGTTATACCGCAGCAAAGCTTGCATTGAATCAGAGAGCCCAGCTATGTACTAAAAGTGATTCAAAGAAATAAATAGATACGGTAAAAAAAATGTCTGATGTTTTTAAGCTCAACATCCGCCTTTCGGTCGGTTCCGGATCAACGTTACTCGATCGTCTTGTGGTGCTGACGCCAATTTTGACCTGCAAAAATATGTTTCTCTTGCCAGCCTCAGTTGCCGTTCTAATTTATATATTACGTGCCAAGTGTTTTTATATCTTTTATGGGCGATATTTCATACCTTGGTTGTGATCTTTATGAGTGAGCGTCAGATTACACTGCACGTCGTCATAGCTATATGTGCATCACGTCACTGATTGCTTACGTTGTGCTTACGCAAAAAACATGGCGAATTGCATGATAATTTGTGCAGTCGAGAATAGGGCCCCTGTACTCACTTTCAGCATCCCGAATAAGAACATGTACTGCGCATCCGCTAAATAATATCCTTAAGTATTCACCCCCACATCTACATTTGTTCCAATTAATTGCCGACACTTTCACATCTATGCTTTTATTATCTCTTTTAAATAACATTGTAGATCTTCAGGAGCCCTTTGTACCAGCTTACCTCGAAAGTACAACCGTAAGTCAATATCTTAACACATTCAATTAACAGTTTCTAGTCGCGAGTACCTGTAGTGCAGTGTCCATAACACACATTGCCCAGCCTACTCATCTCGGTTTCCACAAATTGTCTCTCTTTTTGTCGATTTGTGTAGCTTTGCATAAATTGTGTTTCATCCAAAAGTTTTTTAATCGTCCAGGTAGCGCACGGTTCAATTTACGCCTCCGTTTTAGCTACCTATAAAGTAAGTCTAGCTAGTAATGGCGAAACACGTGCCGCTGATTGAATCATGTGTCCGTGTCAGACAAAAGTCGTGAAGCAAACGGCGTTGCATAGAGTTTCGTACTAATGTATACTAGAGGGAAATCTGTCGCTGCAGTCACGGGACGCCGTGGGCGGCGCCATTGTCTCTAGCGACGTTGTTTGCCTACTTGGCTTAGATAACCATATGGCTTCTTTTTTGTCTCGAAGCCAAAATCAACAAAAAGGGTAACATTTTTTACCTTGTTCACTGAGAAATTAATCTTTTTGTAAGTTCAATTTTATAACAACAAAACAAGTTTGATGAACCTTCTACAGTAATATTGTTGCTTTCTTCAGCCAGAGCCAACTTTTCAGCCTGTTTAGGAGCCATGCCAAGATAAGTGGAACGTGCCTGTTCGGTACATGACGGAACGCTCGCCGAAGCGCGGCTGCCGTAGACATTGGCGCCAGGATTTCCCTCTAGTGTATATTAGTATGAAACTCTATGCTGCGTAGCTACGAAAACCTGCCCAGGTTGCACTTTTACGCGCAGTGATTCCAATCGTCTGGCATTTTTCAGATATGCCGAGGTTTGAAACTAGTTTGAGCACTGTGTAAAGTTACGCACTGACAGCAAATATTGCATTATCGCCCAGAGGACCACAGCAGTTTTTTACGGATACGCAGCAGTGACATCAGTGTGACATAAGAGCAATTTTCTTACTGCTCGTGCTCAGAACTTTCCGGTATATACAGTGGAACCCCGTTCACACGTTTTTCACCGGACCGGGACAACAAAACGTAACAAGCAGGAAAACGCAGCAGGAAGTAAACCTTCGAAAATGAACGAAAACAGCGTAGCTTTGACTTGCAACCATGTATTTCTGCAACACTCGCTTTCTACCCTTAAAAAACTCGAGAATGCAGGATTGCCGCTTTTTGCAATCGCTGGAAAACTGCACGCGTGGCAATTCAAGGTCCCTAGTGATGTCGACTCTCCTCCGCGCTAGCGGCTTGTCTAGTGCGTTTAGTACGTCAAGCTTTTCCTGAAGAGAAAGCACCTCGCGTTTTCGCGACTCCATCAAGGCACGACAAAGTTCGCGGTTGCAAGTTCAAGGGTGTTCTCAAAGCTTGAAGCGCACGATGACGACGAGAGCGCGTGCTATTCCTGCGGTTGTGTTGTTATGGCAAACACGCACTTCCCGCATTCGGAAGTGAAACCAGTGATACGTCCGCCGTAAGTGCAGTGATGATGGTGATAGCATAGAGTAACATAGGGATATCTAATGGTGACGAATCGCACCCGCGTGCGGCTTCTTGCAGTCAGTTCCGTAGCCAAGCCTGGCCGAGGCTCATCAAACGTCAGGTCCGCGCCTGTTGCCCGGGCGATTTCGGCGTGTCAGATTGCGACGAATGATCCGGGAACGTACTCTAAGCGCCGACGTAACAGTGTGAATTTTAACACATGGGACTTTAAGTGAGCTGCCCCGGGACTATGCAATAACAACGTAGGATCCTGGAAAAAGCCGCACTGAGGAACGTAAGGGCGGAGTTCTACTGTACTTCGCTGAATTGACGGCCGTTGAACAGAGAGTGCAATTGCTCTTGTTCATGCGATGCTGGTCTCTTGTTTAATTTGCCGGTCTGCGATGTCGATCTGCGGTTAATTTGGGGGGTCAGGTTTTTGCATTTTGTTCTTATTAAAGAATAAAACAGCGATAACGTCACCCCACCCCACATTAACCACGACAATTTATTCGAAACCTCCCAAACCAATGTGTGCATTTGCATTCCCGTGTCGTTAACGAGGAGGCCTGGGAAGGCCAGATGGAATGGCTTTTGCAAGCTATGGGCGCTTAAAGTTGTTGTTCAGTGTGTTAATTTTTCAGATTCAAAATTAACCCATTTAGCTGCAATACTTGCGTAAATTGTTGTCTGGCATTGTTTTTCTTGTAGCTGTTCCGCACTGCATGGCAACACAAGTTTTTTTCTTTCCAATTAACAGTAGAGGTTATTGCTCTGTGCCACTGCCAACCCCGTTCCCCCAAGGCTTTTGGGGCGGCCCGGTCGTCACGTTGCAGGTTTCGCGACGTAAAGATACCGGGTGCCATTCTCAGTACCTCGATAACCACATATTTTTCCTGAGGACGTTGTACTCCCTACACCTGCTTTCGCCTCCCCTTTCTTCCTCCCCACTTTCCCCCCCACTCCCCGAAACCCACCAATTTCTTTACAGAAAATAGGTTACCTCCCTAATGATCCACAAAGGAAGAGCTCAAAACATCATGAGCTCTTCGTAAAGCTTTTTTCCACTGGCAAAGATTCAGGAAAAATCCAAAAAGGGGAGCATTTTAAAACAATTGAAAAGGGGCACCAGCATATAAATCCGTCGAAAAGATTTTGGGGGGAAATTTCTTCGTCTATTTCAAAACCGGGCGGCCAATCAAACCCCAATAATAACGCAAAGTACAGGGAAAAAGTGAACCCGAATTTCCAAAACATCAGCGTGAGGGAAATCTCCCAAGAATGAACGATTTGGGGCAGTGATTTCCTCGCCTCCACGTCTAGGCCCAAAAAAAAGCCCCCGGGCTTTGGGGGCCATTTGGAAATGAGGAAGGGCCCCCCCGCCGGGCCTTTTTCTCTGAGCGTTGCGCGGGAGCTGGAGGCTTCAGCCGTCGTCCGGAAGCAGCGTCTCACCACCCCATGGGTAGCGCCCGGTGAGGTCTTCCGCTCGCAAAGCATTGGAATCAAGACCACAATAAAGGCAGGATTTGGACGAATGGCGAATATAATTATTACAGCTAAATCAAAGCGTAACCCAGTGAAACGAAGACTTAAACAGGCTTAGCCAAGCTTTAGCTTTGCATATCCAGTGTTATCTAATTTAGGCCGTAGCCATTTTCTATATTTTTGGAAGTATTGCGCAGCACTGTTAATCTTTTGTTTCATTTTAATACGGATGAATCCAAGATCCGCCTCAGAACCGCGAAGTCCAACGCCTGCAAAGAAGAAATAAAAATGGCTGTGGTTTAGTCTCAGCTAACCTGGCATATGCAAGCAAAAGCTTGGCTTAGTCTGATCGAGTCTTGGTTTCGCTTGGCTAAACCTTTGATTTAGCTGTATTGCCTACCTCGTCTCAAGGCAGTTTGGTTCCGTGCAATGTTCCAGAAGGAGGCCTGGTGAACGCGGCGTTCATTAATGGCGAACGCACCGTTCTCTTCGCCGGTCGCGAGACGAGTCCCCGTTGTATGAAACAACCTTGCGCCGCATGTATGGGAAGCTGCGGGGGTGGTTGGCTGCCTCGGCCGCAGCGGCGGTGGCGACCGCTGTCGGCGCCCGCAGGCGCCAACAGCGCGCCGGGCGAATTACGCGATGCGCTTCAAAGGGTGTGTCTTTGGGGGTGAGCCTCCGGTCAAAAGGGCATTTGCGCATCCCCCACGAAATCGCTGGACGGAAGTAGTAAAGCTTTGCTTTGAAACTCGTATACGCACACTTAGTCCCAATGTAATGCGTATTGTCACGAATTGTCTCTTTGGCATGAATTTGATACAGAGACCGCTTTGTAGAGGGGGGCCTGCAGAGTTTTCCCCACCGTCAAATGGGCGCGGTGTGATCTGGACTCTGCGAGGTCATCGATCCTTCACAATAGAGGTTCTTACTTAGCTACACCAGCTATCTGACATTCATACTTACGTATATAATGGAGGCGGACAGCAGATACAAGAATGACACAAAGGTCTGTTTTAATTCTTGGTTCGGAAAACGCAGCCGTACTTCAATAGAGAATGGGTAATTTTTCTGTCTTAATTCGCGTGCATTATAATGACCAACGTTGGTGAGGAAGGGACTAGTGGTTCAACTATACCTGCTATTCTCAGAGTAGGGAAGGGGAGGGAGCATATACTTCTCGAGTGGTTGGGCGCTTTACTATCACCCAACGCATCCTTTATTTATCCGCCACCCCTCTTCCCTTAGTTTTTTATCTCCCTCCACTTCTTGTCTCGCTCAACTGTGTCGCTTCCTCTTCGCCCTGGCATACTCTTCATGTAGCACAGGCTAGGCTACAGAAAAGTCGTATTGAATAATATAGGAAAGGCGTGTGCAAGCCGCGCACGGCAGGCGCCCCTGCGCAAGAGAAGTGAATGCACCGAAAAACTACTGGTTGGCATAGCTGGCTTCCGGCAGGCTTTTATTTCGAGAAATCGTTGCAAGTATTGAAGAAATGTTGACCTTGAGGCGGCAAGTGGGGACCCTCTGACGAATCCGTTATAAGATCCACCATCCTTGCTAGGCCACCTGACGAGTCTGCTACGTGTCGTGCGCCCGAGAAACCCACTGGGCTGACGTGAAAGAGGAACCCCGGTGTGCATACAATTACTCGTGAGGAGGACAGAACAACGTTGTACTGACGGAGTGAGATCTCACGCGTTGAAACCTGAGTCGTGTTTTCCGTCTCGTCGTAAATAGTTAGTTGTGTATCGGCGGCGGGTTCGTCGCCATAGACTCAATTGCTATGAGCACTCCAGCGGTTGGCTGCCAACTACGTTGCAACACACGCCGCAAGCAACGGCGACACCACCACAAGGACTCTCTCTTACCGACAGACGTACTATTCCACGAATGCCGTCAACTTCAACCATCACGTGCCTAAAACACAGAACAGCGTGTGGCTCCCGCTGCTGACTCCAAGGCTGGTTTAGCGAGGGTCAGCTGATAATTCCCTTCCCTTTATCCTGTCAAACTATAACTGTACTGCCAGCATATCTTCAATGAAAAGCAGCCTTTTCCTTCCCTCTTTATCATTCCGTAGGAAACTTTTTCAGTTAACCCTGCTGCACCAAATATACCATCCGTCCACCCTGCGCAACGAACTCTTACCCCAACCACTGTACATTTCCCATCGCATTGATAGGGGGGAATAAATTATTATTATACATAATCTGCCACTCAGTCATTCTTGCCACGCTCACCCCGAGAATGGAACCACCTTCCAGCTGAAATTGCGGATATCATTGATAACCAATTGCTCCGTGATTTCCTAGCAAGTATTGTATACGCAGGAAATATTTGATGTTTCATGTGTGTTTATGTGACCACACTGTTGCGATAATAGCTATTTGTTTTGTCCTTTCTTTTTGTGCACACCATGTTATTGTAACTGTGCTACTTCATTTTATATGCCTTTTTTGTACCACTCCCTCTGTAATGCATTTCGCTCTGAGGGTATAATGAATAAAATAAATTAATAATAAAATTGATTGCTTTATCGCCAAAAGAGATGGCGTGTTTGGAAGCCCGTGGCTCGAGAAGGGGACGATAACAACGTGTAGTGTTGGACCAAATTTGTTTTTCCGTGCTTTTGTTTGCGCAGCTTGGTTTGCTTGTTGTTGTGTACCTAGCTGCGATAAGAGCTTTCTTCAATAAACTCGTAGTTTGAAACTTAGCGCTTTGTGCGTGTGCACCCTTTATGCCCCTCGTCTGTTCGGGTGCTGTACATTCCCCCTTAACTAATATCGACCAAGTAGCCCAACATCGACGTTTATTTATTATCACGCTGCAGCTGAATGATAAACTCCTGCATGGTGCTCGTGAGCTAACTGTAGCAATACTGCGCTATAATGTTCGCCGCAAAGCGGTTTACTCGCTAAGCTTGGATGATATTGTCTATTTCACGTTGATGGGTGTTGTAGAAAGCGAGAACTAAGCGTTGAGCACTGTCTCCACCTGTACGGCGGCGCCGGCATCGTGGCATCGTGGCACCATTGCCCGAGCAGAGGTTCAGCTCCCCTGATGCAAGAATCCAGAGGCGCGCACCGCTGAAGCAGTAGTTATGCGACTCGCAGTGACGGCAGCAGAGCGGCAGAGGGGTTCTCTACTAGTATTATGGGTCTGTCAGCAGGTGTCTATCGCAAATATTTGGTACGTCTGATGAAATTGGCGAGATGTATGCCGGAAACTTGGACAGCGGATTGCTGGTAGTGACTGTCTACTTACCGCCTACCGTACTCACTGTGACCTCGCATTACCTGCCCGCTGATCTACACCGACGCTAGTAGCGGGGGACGTTAACGTAGATATCAAGACAAACAAAATTTCCCACTACTGTTCGAAAACAACCCATTCCCCTTCCTTGTTACTTCTCCTAAGGTATTGGTGCAGCAAGTCGAAAATACATCCGCCGATTTCTCCGGCCACAAGGCCTTCTTTATGACACTGAAGGACTGGGAAAGCAGTGTTTCTTAAAGAAGTTATATGTGAAAAATAAAAGTGGTCTGCAAACACTCATGCTTTGCCTGAACATGTTTTGCACAGTCGAAACAGCTAAACAGCTGCGCTCTACTTCCGCATTAGAATGTTTCTAAATTATCTTCCGCTGTTTTTTATGCCACCCACCTATTTCTTCAGCCAAGAAAAAATTGGCAGAGCCATGTCTTTGGCTGGAATGTGTGGGTATACCAGTAAGCCACAATTTTCCCGAATTGCGAGGTCAAGAGTGGTAGAAGGAAGACAGAGTTCGAAAAAAATACGAAGCACCGTCTTTTCGCAACACCATGTGTTCGCAACCGCCGCAACTCTTTCTGAATTTTATGAGAAACTACGCCTTTCTGACATAGTCAAAACCTATCACCTTTTTGGGTCGCAGCAAAATATTCTCTATTCCTGCACGGGTTGCAGGGAAAGTTCTCCGGCATTTTCGAATTAAGTACGCACTGAAATTTGTAACTAATTTTTAAGCAAAATAACACATAATAAAGCGCATTTCTGTGTAGGTGTGGCACTCTTATATCGTCGGGTGAGTCAGCGAAGGCGGCTGCCCCTATCCAGCATATTTCTCTACGAAAGAGCGATCCGCTGTTCGCAAACTTTATGTTCCCGCCTTAGCTCCCTGAATTCCCGCACACTCGATAATATACCTTTACGAGATAACATAAAACGCATAGCCCGCCTACTGCGCTGTAAAAAGCTTCTATAGGGGCTTTCAGCTCAATGCGGATAAAGTCCTGCGGTAAATGTTTGCCTCGTACGGGAAGAAATGGGAGGGCTATAAGAAGGAAAATAAGGCGAAAGGGGTGGCTTTTCAGTAAAGAGGCTTCGTAATGAAATGCCAGAGAACCGGTGGAAAGTGAGCCGTAAACGCAGTTATTGCCAACGCGAGGCCCTTAAAAATGGCGTCTTTCCCGAAGTTTCTCGACTAGGCGCCTAAAAGAGCGCTGCCTCTTGCCTCAAGTATCGCTTTTCTTAACTGCAAAACCCTTTGGTGGGGAGCGAAGTAGGTCGATAAGATTGTAGCGGGTAGTAAAAAGGAGAAAAGGGTGCCGACATCATATTTTAAGCCAGCTTTTGCTTTGAACACAAGTACACGTCCACGATAGTCGTGAAGGGCAAATAGAGAACAAGCTGCTGTAGAATATTCGATATGCTTGGTGGAAAATATTCAGTACAGTAAAGAATTGAAAGTCGTTTCACCAATGTGAATGCCAGAGCGGGCTAGGGCAGGAGGAGTCCGCGCTGTTTGGTTATTGTTGTGGTATGAAGGCACATACCGCAGCTTCTGTGGCGCTTCCGCTACTATTTTAGCCAACACTTCGGGTGATCAACTGACCCACGTTCACCTCAATGGAGTCTACGCTTTCTGCGAAACCTCTTGCAGTGCGCGTGGCTGACTTTGGTATTCACAAACATAACTTACACTTATCTTAAACGCTGCGTTCGTGATGGAAACCTTGACACGTTTTAAAAATGAAACTTACCCCTCGTGGTCTTTTTCTTAACCTCACCTCTTGCAAAAGTGAGCTCTCATTAAGGCAGCGCTCTTCTACCTTAAGCGATTCTTTTCCGATCGTTACTGCGGACTATATTGATAGCTTAGCTGATCTTCTAGATTTCCGGTGTCATTTGCCACATGGATAAATCTGAAAAACATAGGCGCTTTACACACGCGAAAATGCTCCGCTGGCACTCCGGTCGGCAGAGATCCGCGCCTTGCCGCATGGCGCCCAAGCCGCGAGCGGCACCAGCATCAGTTTCTACGCGTTCAAACCAATGCAGGAAGCTCAAGCTATTGATTATCACCGCTCGCCTGAACAGCACTGTTGGCGACACAAAACCACAAATTCCGGCAAAAGAATGCTAGCTCACGAAACAAACTGACGTCGGCATTTACATGCTCATAAGATTTGATAAAACTTGATAAGATTTGATAAGATAAACCATCAATTGAGATCTGATGTGTTAGAAAAGTGGCCACCGAATGTCTGCTCGGACACTAAACCTAATGTGCTATATACGGCCCGCTTACACAAGCACCTTGGTTATCTGAATGGTTTGAAACTGCGGCAATGGGGCGCCTTCATTATTGGTGAGAAAGGCAGGTACCACCCAGGCAGCGTAAGCTTAATGCAACGTCTCGAATTTGCCTCACTTCTCAACTTTAGTGGCAATGAGTTCCGGAATAAGAGCACATTACATTTCAATAAAAAGCTTCTGAAATGCATGGTGCCCATTTCTCATTTTGTTCTTTTACGACCCACATAAAACGTTGCCTTGAGGCATAAGTTCGGGTTTCTAAATACAAGGGTAAGAAGAAAAGTTGAACGAATGATAAAACATCCCTGCCTACGTAATGGGTAGGCTCCAAGAAGCTAGTTAGTGCACATGAAGTAAAAAAAAATGATAGCGCATTTTTTTATGCCTTCCTTTAAAAATGATTCGGCTTATCTTGTTTGCTAGTTTGCTCTGTTTGGTTTTCAGGTAAATGTAATGCACTGAGATGTTTAGTCAAGCGATTTGAAGCGCTCGTTAGTGCGTTTTAGATGATAATGGGAGAGGGGAGCTCTCACCTTTCATTCCAACCCCCCCCCCCCAAAAAAAAAGAATCAAATGTAGGAGAGGCATCGGCGAACGCCTATAATACTGGAAACACACTCGAAGAAGAGGGTAGCATTACTGCATACTTAGTTCATACATTTTGGGCACATTCTTAAGTCCATATTATATTATAAATATACGAACCAAAATAGCAGCTCACGTATTTACGCAAGTAGCCAAGTTATTAGCGGAAGCTGATTAGTACACTTTAAGATTTTAACATTAATCTCAAATGCATCCGCAACGAGGAACTGGATACAATATACTAAAACCTTATCCAAAAATTTCTAATCCCCAATTTCTTGAATTTTCTCCTGAGGATTTGAATTACTACGAGGTACACACGTAGCTTGTGGTCACGTATATATTGTTAAAGAAAAGAAAGCGTACAAAACCTCCTGGACGGAGTATTTTTCACTACTGAGAAATAGCTATGTTTCTAAACCTGCGATGCCCAGCCTGCTATATGTCTTTTTTTATAAATTATTAGAGTAAGGATAACTGATAATCATGCCTTAAAGAAAGAAACCGCAGTGACGTAGTGAAATGAAAATTTCCCCGCATGAAGTTAAGC
Organism: Haemaphysalis longicornis; assembly: GCA_013339765.2. Lineage (NCBI taxonomy): Eukaryota > Metazoa > Arthropoda > Arachnida > Ixodida > Ixodidae > Haemaphysalis > Haemaphysalis longicornis. The sequence continues at coordinate 159,462,502 of CM023449.1, read as the reverse complement.
GGAAGAGCAGATTTGTTTTTATGCTACAGACTATGTTCACGGTGAGAGTAGAAAGCACACATTCATCTCACTGTTCAAAAGCACAAGCCAGATCTTCGCAAGATTAAATCAGCCAGGCTCACAAGGAGAACAGAGGGCGCAGTTGTACACATCCCGAGGGGCACGTTAACCACAGCTCCGGCACGAAGCGCGCATCTCAAACACGGCTCGTCGCTGTATCAGCAAAGAAACCCACTGCGAGTAATTTCTCTCCGCAAACGATGCTCGCCGAGACTTTTTCTACTTAGTTTGTTGTAAGATCGCAATTTCCCGTGTTTTAAAAGAGGTCTGTGGGTTATACATTAGTTCTTTTTTTTATCCCCACGACTTATGCTTTCTCTCTGGCAAGGCCCCTTTTTAAGTTGTAGTTACACACAATCATGTTCAGCCCACCTAATGTGGTCTGGTTAAGCCACCTTAATTCTGGAGATCTGGTTTACAAAGAAAAGATATTATAAATAAGCATCTTAAGTTGTATGTAAGTGGTATAAGGCTATTTTAGGGAGCCGCACAAGCGCTGCATGCGTGGCTCGGTAAGCTTTCGCAGTACGCAGAGCGAGAAAATGGGCGACCTCGTACATATTGTAAAAGTAAACGTAAAAATTACGTGGGATGCTTGAAACGTTCTAAGAATGTGAAGGCGAAAGCTTAGTTGTACCTTCTCGTGATCTGCTGCGGAACTTTCTATCGAACTTTAAAGCCACGACCATCCCCACTTGACGAGCCCCCTGAGTGGCACTGATCCAGAGCTTGTTCGGCTCGTTTGCCATAGGCGAGAGCCGCCTGTTCCCAATTGGGACCAGCCATCCTATGCAATATAGGCCGCACCTTCAGAGAGAAAAGGGCTGGACGCCATGATGGATATGTCACCAATCCAGCGGCTCTCCATTAAAGCCCTGCCACTTCCGAAGAACACAGACCCAGACCTACATTAGAACCGGCGAAAAGCTGAAGGATGAAATTGTTTCTTCGAAAGCTCCAACTCTATTAAAACGCAGTATACGCTGACGGCGGGAAGTTTGAAAGGACGAAGGCAACAATCTTCGCGCTTTACTACAGTGTCAATCGCTGTGACTTCATTACCCTCCACACACAGGAGCGAAAAAGCGGAAATCGTCTGTACAATCCGCCTAACGGAACTCTGCTTAAACACCGCTACACACGCTCAAAAGGCCATTGGTCCCTTGGCTGCAGTCATAGTACCTAAACTGTTGAGGAGGATTCTTAAATTCACACAGATGAAAGTTCAGGCCACATTAAAGCCAGGTCATGGCGGACTGGAAGGAAACCACGCAGCCGACTAAGATCCATGCAAACTCGCATACCCTGCCACGGCTACTCCACGTTTCTCCCCGAAAAATACTGGGTACTTCTCCTCATCCTACGTCTACCAACGCCATCCCTCCCTGTGCCACAGAAGGGTCTAAGCGCCGAATAACTGCAAACTAGGCGCGTGATACAATCCAATACATATATCCAGAAGTCTAGATGAGCGAAGATCCGACGAAGAGTTAAAAGATATTCTCAGGGGCGAACAACTTCCATTAGATCTTACTCAATAAATCTCTCTCTCTCTCTCTCTCTCTCTCTCTCTCTCCTCTCTCTCTCTCTCTCTCTCTCTCTCTCTGTCCCTCTGCGTGTGTGCTATAAATAAACCCCCGACACTCAGTTATTCCACAACGCTAGAGAATAAATACGGTGAGACACTGACACTGCCACCTTCTTGCTCAAACTGACCAGCCCAGCGCAGCCGCAACCTTTCGGGCCGACATCTTAAGCCACACAAGCGAAAATTTTGTCCGCATTTCCTGTGCCGCAGTGATCGTTGCGGCTAGTTTATATATCGTCGCTGAAGTGAGATTCACGGAAAGCATAAATGGTAAATACACGACTCCAATCCAAAACGCTCCCTTCAGGCCTAGGTAACGCTATTGCGTCATACATCTTAAGATTTAAGCGTTGATGTCATCTGCAGCTTTTTTTAGTAAAATTATTTTTGAGAAAAAGCTGTTCGCTGAATTACACATATATTATTTCTCATGTGTACCAGCCTACCTTTTCTATACTATCACGTTGTTCCTGAGTTTTTATTGCATGATTACCGGCTTTCAATGACGTATGGTTGGTACCCAACAAAAAGGTTCTACTCAATGTATAATTATCAAAATTAACAAAAAAGCAGCACTGGTTAAGCAAGAGGTAACGAAGAACATCTTGTATCTACTCCCCAAATTAGCCCCGACACGCAATTATTAACACATAGTTTGCGGTCGTGCTTAATAAGTTCCGTTTATGTTGATATAGGTTGTCAGCCTAGCTGCAACATTACGTTGCGTTGCCCGCAATTGTGTAGCCACGTTTACACGGCTGTATTTTTTCCCTTGAAATCTCATGTAATGCTCAAGTACCTACACTTAGTGCGGAGAAAGTACGTAGCCTTTTCAAAACCAAAATAGTGTAATAAGTCTATTTTACATGCTTTAGATATATTATATGCATCACATTATCTCGTCCTAAAAGTATTGCGTACTGCTGTTCCTTATGCATATAAATATTTTTTATTTAAACTTGAATACGTTGATGTCCTTAAAATAAAATGCCTCATTATTGACACTCTGTTTCTGCACGCGGGGCTGGAGCCTGTTTAAAGCGGGGTCCACAGCTTTTCAGCTCAGCACCCTCCTCTCAAAGGAAAATCAGAAATTGGACAATAAATAAAGCGACAGACAGCCAATGTCGCTGATAAAGGGATCAAACGCAACCAAGAGATCGTTGGAGCGCTAAGCACGGTTCTTACGGTGTATGGGGGGCGTGGAGAGAAAGACCGTGTTGCGAACTTGTGAAGGGGGAGCAAGGTCTATGCCGATGCCTCAACTGCGTTATCGAGAGGGAGAGATACACGCTGCAAATATCTACTGATAAATTTTAAAATATTTTATCTGCATGTACCCTTTATCGCATTACTCCCTCTACGTCTTTCCCACAAGCTGAACTCACGCGTGAAAACCAGGTGGCAGCCACTTGGTAGCCGTATGCCACTGGCATTCTTCTGATAGGGGCACGGTACCGCATCAAGCATGCCCGCGATTCACGCACTGATTTTGCGGGTCACGAATGCACTTCTTGCTCCAGGTGCAATGACTCGAGTCGACTGCTTCCAGTTGACCCTCTCGTGCCTTCGCGGATTTACGACCTCCCCCGCCAAAGTTGGACGCATCATCCTTTGACAACTGGCAACCCGGATGGATGACGACAGCGCTCAACACGGCCGGCGCGGGCCAGTAAGCGATTTACGCATCATTCGCCTTGAGCACGTTACCTCATCAAGCATGCACGCGATTCACCCGCTGCTTTTGCAGGTTAGTTACAAACGCAGTACTTCACGTTTTAGTAGCAGTAATCGCTGTGTGATTGCGGTGTCCTGCCCAACTGAGTGGATTGAAGTGCTGAAGCCATCCTTGTTGTGTTGTCTTTCCCTGTGCTGCGATCTTATTAATAGGCTCCTCATGCTTTCTGGCCATATTGAGCCAAAGCTGGATCCACGGAAAACAAGGTCGGGGGCGGACTCATCAAACTCACCGGACCCTATAGACTCGGCACTTGCAGTGATTCGTGAGATAGAGGCCACATATGTAGTTCTGTTGGCAGACCTGAAAGCTCTTAAAAACAAGCAGCCTCTGAGAGCACCATTGCTAATTTGAAATCGAAGCTTGCAGCACTGCAATCTAGCATAGAGTCCAGTAACGTGGCTGAGCAACAGCTTCCCGAAACAGCCTTATGCGATTTGACAGCGGAGGGCGCGGTGTTGGAGTCGAGCATCATATCAAGTAGCACAGCTCATCCAGACAACTCAGACGCTTCCTGGAGTGACGTTTCGCGACAGGCTCGCCACTACTACGATCCAGGTGGGAGGACGTGGAAAATGAACTGCACAGATCAAATCTACAATCTTTGGCCTTGCATGCGACCCCCCCAAAAAAGAAACTAGGGAGCATCGGAACTCAAAATAATCGATTTTTGCTCAAAGAAGCTAGAGATTCCAACAACCAGTGCTCAATTTAGCACGTTCACAGGCTGGGCAATTACGTGGAAGGAAAGAACAGACCCACATCTGCCAAACAAACATTCTTCGAAGACAAACAAACCATACTGTCATTGGCGCGCAATCTGAAGGGCTCTCAGCAATAAATTGGTGAATATTTTTCCCCAGCTACACGACACATTAGGAAGAAGTTGCTGGACTTCACCAAGCCACTAAACGTGTCACTTAAACTAACAGCTTGATAGGCTTCTAATTGATAACAAGACTTACATTTATGACTCGATGACTAACGCCGTCGTCCTGTAGAAAGATAGCTCATAACTAGCCGGCGCACACGGAGCGCGCGTCACGCGTCTAAGGTACCTGTCACCCCCCAGTCCATGTTTTCAGTATTTTTTACTAACAATGAAGCGTAATGCCTAAACATGACCTTTCTGGATCCTTGATCGATGACAACAGTTCGGATATTCTCGCCTCCACTGAAACGTGCTTCCATCCGGACATAAACGATAATGAAATTCTTCCTGATAACAACCCTTAGAATATTTATCGTAAAGACGGCCTCGACTGAAGAGGTGGTGGCGTCCTTGTTTGTGCCAAAAAAACGTTTAATTCGTATTTATTCAATTTAAATTCTACTTTGGAAATTGTGTGGGTTTTAGTAATTAATTCTCTCATGATACTAACAGTGGTTTGCTACTAGCCACCTGATTCATGCAGTAGCTTTGTTTTCCGAACTTCAGGACAGCATCACCGAAGCGATTCAACTTAGCAATCATCATCATCACCATCGTCATCACCAGCCTTTTTACACCCACTGCAGGGCATAGGCCTCTCCCATTATTCTCCAATTATCCCGGTCCTGTGCCAACTGCGACCAATTTATCCCCTCAAACTTGTTGATCTCATTTGCCCATCTAATTTTCTGCCGCTCCCTGCCACGTTTGCCTTCTCTAGGGATGCACTCTGTTACCCTTAATTACCAACGTTTACCCTTAATGACCTTAATAACCGTTGGTAATTACTTAGCAATACAAACACAATTTACCTTTTCGGCGACTTAACCTCCCCGCACATTGACTGGGATCACTTATCATCCCTTTGTCGCATCTCCGAAAAATTCATGTTTACCTCTTGATTTCATCAACTCTTGATTTCATCAAACCAACCAACTCGCGATCATAAAGTATTAGATCTAATCCTAGCAACTGCACCCGAATGCCTTCACACTACGTCACACCTTGAAGGATTTAGCGACCATCAGTTACTGCAGGTATCAATTAAACTTCCAATGCAGTTCTCCCCTGTCGAAACTGAAGAAATTCGTGACTACAACGAAGCAGACTTTACTAAATGAATGACGTGCTAGACATGTTCTTTAATCAAATATTACTCTCATGTTTTTACAGTAGAAGGGTTCAAGACAACTGGCTGAAACTTAAAACATATTATCTACCCTTATCAACCAGTACGTCCTCCTGATCACAGTAAGTAATAACAAAACTAATTCCTGGTTCCTGGTTTACAACAGCACTAAAGATTACCCGGAACAAAAAGAAACACTTCTATAAATGCGTAAAGCACACCCCTCCACCCTCCGCTTGGCAAAGTTACAAAGATTACCTTGACTCTTACAAGGTAAATCAGTCTCAGCTAAACATAAGTACCTTTCCCACGACCTGCCGTCGCTCTTTACATCAAATCCAAAAAAAGGTTATGCGAGTGATATCGCCTGATCATAATGATAACACGATATCTTAGCATGACTATGGTCACAAACCACTACCAGAAAGCGAATGCCCCTCAGGTTTATATTCATTCTTCTCATCGGCACTTAATCAGGAGGATTTTTCTCATATGAATTTAATTCAATTTCAAAGGCTCATTTGCAACACAAGGGTGGGGTTACATCAGACGAAATGCAGTTGTTTACTGCTTGACGGTGCCTGACGACCCTTGGAGAGAGAAGCGTGTTCACAATAAGAAGTAGTGCAAAAAATGGCCTATTCACAACGTAAAGTATTTGCGAGAGGAGAAAGTAGCATGAAATAATACGCTTCTATATAACAAAAACACTGAGTCAGGTACAAAAACATTTGTGTAAATGATTTGTTCGCAACGAGTTCTCTAAAAAGCATGCCACGAACTTTTCCCGGCTAACACTTCGAAAATTAACACTTTTTTGTTCACACGTATTTAGAAGAACAGGTAATGTGTATGCGATTGATTGCAGTGCATAGTGAGTGCGTAGGCGTGGTACAAGCCAGTTGTTATTGCATCTAGTGCGTACATCGGTTACATTTTTATATAACCCAGACACTGAGTGCAAAAATGATTTGAAGCTGTGGCTTGGAAACAAAAATGAATAAAGCAGGCGAAACTCGTATGTTCGCGTCAGGGGAAACAGCTGCTTTGTCGTGTGCGAAAACGGGAGATTGCCAATATTACGCAGTGCTTTCTTTTGCAAAAGGTGGATTGCGTTTATATTTTTAGCCGTATTTGTGCACCAATCAAGTGTGCAGTAATTGTCATGCGAACCTAACAGGCCATGATAAATTTGCAGCTTGGCGTTTGTTTGGAAAAAATGACCTCTGTCTAGCGGGCCTGAGGCAGACGATAAAGATTTGGCTACAGCGAAATCTTTATCGTCATTTCCTCTCTCTCCTGAATATGCCTGGAGTACATGAAACCTGTTGAAATTACTGGGGTAGTTGTCGCCTGTCTGATAATTAATCTAAAAATATCTACATCTTCTGGCGTCGATGATATTTATTACAAAATTATTAAAGCCCCATCTCCGTTTCCAGTAAAATTCTTTACCACATTTTTAGACAATCATTATCATCTGGATTTCTTCCAGACAACAGGAAATTGGCTAAGCTCATAGCCATATTCAAAAAGTGAAATAAGCATTGCCCATAGAACTGCCGCCCGATATGAATCACGTACATGCGTTGTAAAATTCTTCAGCACCTTATCGCTGCACACGTTTACAATCATCTCGAAGGAAACCGTTTCAGTTTTTCTAATGAACATGGATTCATGAAAGGCCTATTGTGCAAGACACAGTTGTTTGAATATACGACTGACTTTCATACTGATGTTACCAATAAGTAGCACACTGACTCTATATTTCTAGATTTTTTCGCACGCTTTTGGCCATGTACTCCATTGCCGCCTAATTTCTAAACTCTCTACTGTTCGACTAGACTCACTCCCCCTTTGATGGCTTGACCTCTCGCTTATAGATGCTGTGAACATAATTTCTATTTGGTGTAACACATGGTTAATGTCACTAAATGTATCAGAGTGCAATGTTGTCTCCTTTATCCGTAAGCGGGACAAATACATTTTCGACTATCAAAGTAATAGCACCCAACGAAATCACGCTTAATCCTGCAAATAATTAGGAGTTACACTCACAGAAGGCCTTTCCCGGAGTAACCATATCGACATCATCTGCGCCAAGTCTTCCAGGTCATTAGGTTCCTTGCGTAAAAATTTCCGCCATGCTCCATCTGACATTCGTAAACTAGCTTACATAACATACGTTCCACCACAGCTCGAGTTTGCTCCACCCATCTGGTCCCCATACCATCAATATTTGATTAACAAGATTGAAGCAATTCAGAATAGAGCTGCAAGGTTTATTTCACGCAACTAGACGTGCCCCTCAAGTGTAAAAATGATCAAACTAAATCTTTCCCTTCACCCGCTATATATTCGACGCAACATTTCTCTTCTATGATTTTTTACAAATATGTTTACAATGGAGCCCACTCAACGCTACATCTTAATGTTCCGACTAATGTTTCACGCAAGGGTAAATAATTAACATAGTTTTTATGCCAGTACGGTAAACCACATGCATTTAACGTATCCGCCCTTCTCGTGGCCATCAGGCTTTGGAACGGTCTTCCTGATAACATTGCCGCCGAATCTAAGCCCGACGTATTCTGTGACCGTCTTTAAGCTCACTTTTTCTCGTAGTATGGTTCTGGACTGTCATTCAGTCTTTTAAGTATATTTTGTGTAACCAATTTTTTTGCGTTTAAGGTGTCTGCTATTAGCTGTATTAGGATGTATTTGAGGGATGTTGTTCTCCGTTCGCGCAAGATATAGCTCTTATTATTATTGTACTTGCCGTTCGTCTAGATAAGCATTTGCGGCTGAATTCTCGTCTTATTTTTTCAAATGTCTTTTTGCGTACCTTACAATTCTTGTTAATTTTAAACTCTCTTACTTGTAACCTCCCTTACTCAATGCCCTGTTAGGGCCTCTAAATTATTTTAAACAAATAAATAAATAAAAAATAAATAACTAGATAAATAAATAAAACTTTAATAACATAGGGATGGCGACTCGGCCTATATGAGGGCGGGTGGGGAAGGTGGTGTCAAGTTTTGGGACTTTACATTCTCAGATGGACGCCAATGGCGAGAGCGAAGTCCCAAATAAATAAATAAATAAATAAATAAATAAAAAAATAAATAAATAAACAAGAAAGTAAATAAATAAATAAATAGCCCCTGTGGTAAATATCCTCAATTTTGCTCCCCCCACTTCCGCCAGCTTTCACGTTGATTGGAACTGCTTTAATTTCTTTCTATTGCATGCTCACGAATCACATGCTCTCAGTGGTTTGCTTCAGTGCGTCATTGGCTTCTTAAATAGCCGCACCACAATTCAAGAGTCGGCACGTTCATGGCCCACTTGTTAATTAAATGTCCGGCGCAAGCTAGACGTCATTTTCCCTGTTGTAACGCCACCCATCAACGGGGCGGCGGTTTTACAACCGTCCCACACCCCTAGGAAGCCTTCTACGCCACCGAAAGCCATGCGAAATGGATTATGGACTACGCAGCACGGTTAACTAACATTGTGTTCTGTTACGCCTCTTACCGTTCCCCGTGTATAACCAAGCGGGGAATTACCGGCCTCCTTTTCGTCTCGCCTTCCAGCTCGCTAACCGGTGTGCCGACGTTACTCTTTCATCACAACGTGATCATCGTTTCTAAGTTTGCCTACCACAGCTCTCGAAATTCAGCCAATCATCACTTCCAACATTTGCATGTGCTCGATCACCGCTGCGAGCTAATGCTACCACTTGTCCCAAGTGGGCCTTTCATTACCACTTCGTTATCGTCAATGTAAGAAGCCGCCTTTCTAGCGCCTAACAAAAGCCGTCGCGGTATAACCTCCAGCGAGAGGCAGTCGTTCGCATGGCTCGCAACGGCACCAGCATTGCTCGCGCGAGAGAATGGATCTCATTATCATTATGCAGGATGGCTGCGGCTGGCAGCTCTTGCATGGTTCCACACTGCTGTCACACGACCGCGTCATTTCTTTGAAATATTCAGGGAACGACCCAGGAAGCGGCCACTCTGACGGCGACGCGCATTGACGCGCTCTAACATCACACTTAACAATGCGTAGGTAACGTCGTGCTGGCCTTACTAAACTGAACATGTTATTTGCAACTGGGCTAGGCCAAAGGTTCTAGTCGCGTTGCTTGTTGAATTTTTATCTTTGCGCTGCTACTTAGTTCAACGTATCGACTGAAGGTAATGCATGGTATTTGCATCAATTCTTAACTTCTGGAAAGGTTCTAACTACGTAGGCCGAGGTCAAAAAGAATTTCAAGTTTGCGGTGTTTGAGCTCCCGAAACATGGTCAAGAAGACAATGTCAAGTGAACCGCTCTAACCCAGGACAATTTAAAATTTGTGGCCCGGGCACATCTGACTACCGAGAAATGAACACATTTTCTGCAAACGCTACACTGCGGTGGTATTTCTAGCATAAAAACTCCGACCTCCCCTCGCAGGGAACCCCTGTGTAGATGCGACGCATAGGCGGAGCGGCGAAGGACCGCGTTTTAATAGCCCGCATAACGTTGAGGGGATTGCGTAAGCCGGGTCCCAGTCGATGACGACGTTGGCGTACTTGTAAAGCGGCGTGGACTCTAGGTGTTTGAGCCAAGCGTGGATGTTGCTTTCGCCGGAGAACGGCACACCGGTTATGTGCGCAGCGCGCCCGAAGGAGAGGAAACCGCGGAAGAGAGAGTACTGCACATGCGCCGGCCCCAGCGCGTCTTCCGCGGCTATGACGCAACGTGCCGCTGGCTATGACGCAACACAATCCAACACAATCCACTTTAATCCAATCCAATCCAAATCCAATCCAAGCCAAGCCAAGCCAAGCCATGCCCCTTCCAAATCCAATCCAATCCAATCGAATCCAATCCAATGCCCCTCGCGAGAGAGTGTTCGCTATCGGAGAGGAGAGGGGGTGAGCGGCAGAGAGCGCAGCTGCCGCGGCGAGGAGAAAGGGGGAGGGGTGGACAACGCCGACGACGACAGCGACGACGACGCCGGAGGGACAAGGCGAGTGAATCAGATGCTCTGCATCTATTATGCAAGTTTACCTCTCCTGCTGGATAGTACAGCATGCTAGGGTGTTGCATATTTTGCTGTATGGAAGATTTGTTTTTCGCATGTTCGCCTTTGTCTGCCACTGTATGACCGCGCACATTTGTCAAGCATTCCCCTTGCCTCCACGTTCATTGCTCGTTCCTCGCATAGACAATATTCGCATTTATTGTGCCCAGTTCTGCTGCAACTTTTTTTTTTGCACTTCAGTTGCGTTGCAGTTTTGTCTAGCAACAGCCTGTATTTTTTTCAGCTTCTGGGTCTTTTTGATATTAACTCTTCGAACCCCGAGAAATTATTGTTCGCATGAAGGGATTCCTCACTAAATCAAACTTGTGAATAAAAAGTTATATTAAAAATTGCTACGAACAATGTTTTGGGTTTGTTTGCATATGCTTTGTTTTTGCCGACCGGCTGCGGCGGGCTTTGTTATCTGTGTTATCTGCGGGCCAAGTGAAGCCCATGTTCCATCCCTTATACCGCACGTCTTATCTTCTTTGATAGGGAGAGTGTTTCAAGCTAACGTCACTAGCCTAGAATAATGTTTTTTGATCTACAGTGCTCTGGATGCAAATCGACTGTTCGAGAAACCCTCACGCCGAGAGATAAATGCCCGCAGAGCAGACGCCCTTGCATTCGACTCGCCGACGCTCGCCTGCGCACGGCACTTTGTTGGCTGTTGTTTAGCCGCCTGTGCATTCTTTGAGTTGATAGGGGAGCACAAGTTCGCACCAATAAACTTGTTTTCCTTGAGGACAACTGCGTCGTCGTTGGCTTCGTGACAATATGTAACCACATCAATCAATGGCATAAATTGTTATGCCGCAATTATAGCCGGAGATTCTGACATATTTAGGGCGGCGTCCACTTTTTTATGACTTGTAGCGCTTGATCCCAAAATGAGACGCTGAGCGTTTTATTCTTACCAAAGGCTAATGAACTGCGCAAGTTGGAACGTTTTCGCAACACTTTTTGTGGTGGCTTTTATCTAAAGAGGCTGAACAAAAGTGCAGAATACCGGCAATAAAAGTGCCAAGAAGGTTCAGAGCATTGTGCTGACGTATTAGTAGTCGGTATTCATTTTTTAAACTAATCATTTTTGTCTACGAACGTTTTTGATCAATTACAAAAAATACCCCCTCCTCCCTCCCCCCTCCCCCCCCCCCTCCACTGTGCTGCGCCTCGTGCAATTTATAACTTGCCGACCATGTTGCCTCAAAAATTCTGAATGTTATCAGTGCTGGTTCATATTAGCGCATTTTCTCGCACAAGCTTCAAAACCGCGGCTCTCCCCTCTTTAAAAAATTCGAAATTATGTAATAGGTTTCTTGGTTGCAGACGCAGTTCCACGTATTTAAAATCATGCGGGCAACGGCACTACAAACGTATATACAAAGCAAAGGAAGTTGCACTCACCAAAGACTTTGACCTCTTTTTCGGCAGAGACAGTTTGAAATTGTGGCGCCTCAGCCGACGCTTCGCAGCGATAGTTTCCCTCGCTCGACAGGTTCACGTGGGCGACGAACACGTGACCCTCTCCAGAACGGGACATCTGAGGAATAGCAAAGTTTTGGTGGGGGGGGGGGGGGGGTGGCAAGGAAGACATGCACATTATGTGATACCAGCGCAATGGAGCCGTATGCCAAATTGAGTATTTTGATCGTAGTACCTATGGATGTTTAGTAAAAGTCTTCCTAAGGATATCCGAAAAGTTAGAATACCCAAGGGTACCCGATACCTGAGGATACTCCATGCTGAGGGTACTTGAGAATACCCAAAAACTGCCATTTGAAGACCCAATAAACCATAAGGCAGTTCGTAACTTTACAAGCATGGAATAGTTCATATACCTCTATATTTTATTTTGCGGGCAGATACGATCTGACCACGTTGCACTACCTCTTACGTTAAAAGGTGTTGCGGATCGTATCGAAAGTGGTCATTCATGCACGCTAACAGAAGCCGTTGAGGCTCTCTTATACACCAGAAGGTAAAGAATTGGACTAGTTGGTTGTGCATTATTGAAGACCGCGCTTCAGGTTCCCGGTACACGCATAGAGAGAGGACACACACACAGACGAAGTGACCAGCATATTACAGAAACGTCCTTAATAAACCTGTTAGCAGTTAAAAGCAGATAAAAATTATATTCGCACAAATATCGCTAGGTCTTCCCGGTGTTCAATCCTTGCATGGACTCTTCTACGCTATTAAGTGAAACTTCTACTTTGCTACCGTTCTACCTATCTTACACATTAACAATGGCGTACAATGACTTCCTTCAAGTGCATTTATTTTCAGGTATTTCGAGCTCAAACTGGCGGCAAGCAAAAATGTCGCATCTACGAAAAAGCCACTCATTTGCCATTTGAATTCCAGGCTTGATGACTCAAGGATGTTTAGTATTTGCGTATTCTCCGCAGTTGCGTTCACTGGGCGTTACTGAAACTTTTTCCCACTTTATCTTTTAGACATAACGCACTCATCCTGCCGATTCTTCATGGCTTAAGTAATCTACGTACAACCGCGACTGCGTTGGTCAGACAAGCAGATAAACGTAGTGTAATAATTTAACGTATCTCGCTTCCATGTAAGAATACAGTCGAACCTCGCTATAACTAACACTGATATAGGTAATTATCGGCTATAGCGAACTAAACAGGAACTTTGGTTGGTCCCGCTATATATCAGCGACACTTATTCTTTTTATAACAAAACCGAAACTGCCAGAGCCGCGCGCGATAAAGGAAATAACGAAGAAATGTTTGGTTCGCACGAGGCTCAGAACTAATACCTAGCTTTAAAAGGACAAAACATAATTAAGAGATAACACCTTGTACAACGACAAAAGTAGAAAAGGCGCTTTTGTGCGTGGACACTATGGAAAAGTTTACACTGAAGTGTTGTCAAATTCCACCAGGCGAAGATCACATCCTTCTTCAAATAAATAAGAATGCAGGCTTGTTTTGTGAAATGAACTTTGTTCTGTTGTTATTTCATGTTGTCATATTCCGGTTCATTTGGTTTGAAATGCGTCAAGAAGAAAGGTATGGATTACCTCGCTTATAGCAGGGGCGGGAATCACCGCCGATTTTATCTCTACTGAATATTTATATAACGAACAAATTTACTGCCCATATACTTCTCCGTTATACGATGTTCGACTGTACTATAACTGCTATAACCTCTTTGGTTAATTTTTTAAATAGGCGCCACACTTTATTCCAACCCATAAGACAGCGCTTTAAACAAGCTGGAAACCAAGAGGATTCAATTTTTTGTATTTCGAGAAATTAAACTTCTGCGGTTAGGAGTTCTCTGTGCTGGCATACAACTTACTCCAAAAGCACAAATTCGTGTTCCCAATATTCTCATCCGCAGTAATTAATTTTCATTGTCCAAAGAGGTTAGAAACAAGATTATTTTATACAAAATGTCTTTTTTTCTTCAAAGGAAAAAAAAGTCCAATCATTGTTCACTGCACGAAAAATACGACAAAACAGACTTTTATCGCTACCTTGCTTTTCCGGGGATTTCTTAGTGACCGTCCAGCGGCGGCGCAGTGGGAGATTTCAGAGTGGGTTTTAAGCTCGCACATCCCCTGCCCACCTTGACTTTTCTAAAAAAAAAGGATTGCACGAGGTTTACAACCACGGACCGTAGGAGAAAGGCTTATAGGCCGCAGGTCACCCCGGATCAAGAAATCGATGTCTCTACTCTTTCAACATAGCGTTTTTACTCAAGGCAGTGCCATGTCTAGAGAAGTGCATGTTATCCCCTAAGCCCACCGTAGAGTTAAATATTTCGCATTGAAGAACACTAAAAGCAAATCTTACGCATGTGCATTGCGCAATGCAGCACTCAACTTCAACAGGCTTCATGTAGGAGGGTCGGATGAGATTCTCCCAAGAGGCGCTTCAGATAATGACGGCACTGCTCTACAAATTGCTTTCTTCACTGCCAGCAAAAGGCCGGAACCACGTAAATCGGGTTATTGGTGAATGTGTAGCTCAGCTTACTTCTAAACTGAGCTCAGTGGAGCACTTACGTCGACAACGACACCGGGAAGGTCGTAGTTCTGGGCGGGTGGATTGTCCCTGGGGATGTACCGGTAAAACTCGGTGTCGTTCTTGTACCACTTGACCGAGTAGAGCTCGTCTGACTCCAGGTCGAAGCTGCAGTTGAGCCACATTCCACGGCCGAGGATTGCAGCAGACGGAGCCGACATTTCCAATAACCGCAAACAGGACATCCCTGCAGAAAGGGCAGTTCAATGCTCGAATTAATAATAATTTGTCGAGGGCATAAGGATAACGCACGCGTAGAAATTAATCCATTAGTACCTCGAAGGGCTGAATATTTCTTTTAAGCATTTTTATAACACACGACCACCGCTATTTCTCCCAAAAGTTGAGATCGCAATTTCTTTAAGAGCCCAACAAAGGTACTGAGTTTATCGTTTATTTTAATCAATTTCCAAATATTGACGGCTTTCACTTGAGCCGTCCCCGCTGACAATGCACCCGTGCACGTATTTTCTGAACAAGTGTGTACAATTAACCACTCATTCGGATCCGGCAGTTGTCTTCCTCAATTATTTGAAATGGTGTTGCATTTAGTACGACACCGCACCTTGGTGAAGTGAGTACTGCATACCAGACATCCCAGCTAAAACTTATTACGCATAATAAAAACACTAGTGTCATGTTCTTTATCAAGACCTTTTCGAACAGCTATACAAGTTGCTTCTTTAGTACAGATTCACGTCTCTATTTCAATATAGCGGACAGTGGAACCGTAATACGGAAAGCGCCACAATTATTTACATGTTCGTGAACTTGGTCCGTCAAGAAATCAGATTTCCTGTCGGATATCCTTCTATTGTGAAGTGGGCATGTTATTCACTCAACGTCGGAATACAATGGTCGCGATCGCGTAGCGACCAGCTCTTTACCGCAGCGAAATTTCTATAGAACAGGCGAAAAAATGCGTGGAATCCTATCAAGAACCATAGTAGTTTCAAATGACAAATATAAATTAACTTTATTTCATTCTATTTTAAAACTTTTAAAGGAGCTTGAGAAACTAAAATTGCGAGGCCAATGAGAAGATAGTTGAATACGCTCCCAATCTGTATACATTGAAGTAAGCACCATACCAAAGCATATTAGTGTATATAGCTGCCTCCTGACACGTGCAACATTCAAAGTACAATATTGGCAATACCAGCATAAATCACGTAAGCCTAAACCAAGCAGATCACGTAAGCCTAAACCAAGCTTTTCGAGAGAAACACTCCAGGACGGAATACAGCTTCCGCTCCCACACAAACTTTTTTCCGTGCTACCGGCCTTTTCCAGCGAGTTTATTTCCAGGGGAATGACATGTGGCCTCAAATTAAATCAGAGGAAATTCATTCTGAATTCTTTCGGGAAGTAATCGGTACACAGTTGCTGAGTTGGTGCGAGTTTGTGAGGAGTTTCCTCGGTGGCCTTAGAAATAAATGCTATCGCCAGAGAGATGTTATCAAAGGAAACAAAAAAATGGAGCCTGTATTGGCGTTAGCTTTGCGAACGCCACAGTCCTGTCATCCTCAGATGACGCAGAAAGTTTCTTCTTTACTCCAGCTGCCCGCACTGTAATCTTCCTCCCATGCCCTCCAAGAGAAATATGTTTCGAGAGCAGGCACACGGTTTGATTAAAGAGAAATCTCCGCGCATGATTCTTCGACGTAAATCGCGAGAGAAATCAATACTGCAACTCGTAACAAAAATAGGGGTAATAATATACACGTCTGTCACAAATAATCTGGATGATACTTTCCGCATGTGCGCACATGGTGACGAAATTATAGAGTAAGTTGCTTGAACTGCATTATATCTGCAGCGAAGACGGGTTTCATGGCTTCCCCCAAACCCGCAATTTGCGGTCTCCGATAATCTAGGTCGTGAAGCGGTACCTTTGTTCGGACGCTTGGATCTTTAGATCTGTGTTTGATTCGGTCATAGTCCCCTCTTGATTGAATAGGGTTTGGATATGAACTCGCAGCGATAGTGCGTACCCAGTGCTATGCGCTGATACAAAAAAATCTTCCCAGATGTTTCGAGAGCCGGTGTTACTACAGCCGTGCGGTCTGACGCCTATGCTTTCAAGCATGGTTTCACGAGAGATAGATTACGCGAATAGCGGCAGAGGCATGTACGTGTTCGGCCGCCAGACGCTACTTTACGTCCTATCAGGTACTCCGGTCGCCCACAAATAACTGCAATTAGGTCTTTATTTTCTTCGGTGAACTGCGCTGGAGCTACCAACGAAAATTGCATGGAGAGACAGGTGGCGGGATGATGCGACAGGTTTTCGTAAACATATTTTACGTTGTCTGCAGTGTTTTGCTTTATGCCGACGGCGTACTTTTGGAAAGCGGCTCTTCACGCACGCAACATATCCTGAGTGTTTGAGCAGCTCTCCGGAAACAAGAAAAGCATTGCATATAATTTTTGTGTACCATTCCTGAAGCTGCTTGGGCAACCAAAAACTAGGCTAAAATATTTGTAACAATGAAGCATCCATATATGCGTCAGAACAATAAAAAGCTAGCGTTGTGTTTATAAAATGTTCCGGAACTTGATACGAGTTACGGTGACAGATTGAACACTCCGTCTGTGCAAGTTTGAAAGTGTTCCCTTGTAGCTTGCGATGTTTCAGCATGTCGGAACTGCTCCTTCGCGTTTAACGGGTGTCGTGTGGTTTCTTCTCAACAAGAAGATGTATTTTATCAAAGTTTATCTCAGTGTGTTCCGGCTCTTCTAGAACACTTTCGCCGCCAGATATGTTTAACGATGTGTTTTCTGGTAGGCCTGCTACACGTTACCTGTACACTGTTTCACTTTTTTGCTGATTAAGACGCCCCTTAGACGCTCCGTTATGGCTTTCTCTTTACGAAAAAATAAAGGGTCAACATAGACTTCTTTTGTATTTACGAAACAACTTGAACACTCGAGTTACCAGCGAATTAAAATACTGCCAGTTAACAGTAGTCGTCAAGCGTTGAATAGGGGGCGTTTCTATTTCCAGCATTAACATTTAGCGAATTAAACTTTGGTTTACCCATTATTATTTAATCGAATTACGTAATCGACTAGACGTCACATCCATAGCGCGAGGGACCCTGGTTCGATTCCGACTACGAGGAGCGTTTTTTTAACATCATCATCTGCCCTCCTATTCTGTAAAGTTTGCTTTCCTGCAGTGTGTTTTGGTTATGGCAGCGCCATCAGTGAGAGCAAAAAGCTTCGCTTTAAAACTCAAACCAATTGTGAGGACATGGGGGCTCACACCTTGCGTATTTACCCTGACAAACGTCAGCATTGGCGCCCTTTTTTTTCTGCCAAGGAAAATTGTCATTTTTGGCGTGTGTCGACACGACGAAGCTATGAAGTGAAATCTTCAATAAGCGCCAGATAACTTGCTTTAGCCGAACGGGACATTGCGTACTTAAGAAAACACAATAATAATAAAGAATTAAAAAAAAATAACAAAGACAAAATGTTCGGCCGAAATTTCCCATCGACGGTCGGTCATCTCACGGAAAGAAATTTAGTTTTAAAGGCCGGAAATTTCCTATTCTTTTGAAACGATAGGAACTTCCACTTCCGGGTCGGCTGCCCGCTTCCACGGTGCGGATAGATTACCTCTTCACTTTTGTGTGTCCTTGGGGCTGACACGTTTACCTGGGCATCCCCCTGCGGCCTGTCTTGTACCAGAGTCATTGAATGCTTGAAGGACTCTGCTGGTACGAAAGTTTTAACAGTGCAAAGCTGTGTAAGCGACTGCTGAAGCACCGTGCTTCGGTCGCAGTACCTGTGGAGGTATTATGCACCAGGTGTCTCACCCTGTTAGGGGCAAGGAAATGGAGGGTATAATTGCATCGCGGTATCTTTCTGCTGCTCATCTTATTATCATTTGACCTTTACTGTGCCGCCACCTTTAAGGGCCTGTTTAAATTCTCCACGGACACTTCATTACGCAAATGTGCCAAAACAGACGAGCCACTGACACTGCGACTCCGCAGAAGTTCAATAAAATATTAGAGCCCACCTTCGCGGTTGTTCCCTGTCACCTTACCATTACCACGTTAATATGCTGGTCCTGGAATTGGAGAGCATATGTTCGTCCTGTTTTCCACTCGGCGGTGAAGAGCGCTGTGGCCGTTCAGGGGCCCTTCCAGTGCGTTGTAGTTTCTGGGCTGATGGTTTGCTATTCCCCCCATGGCGGCAGATTTTGGTCTCACATTTTGGTACTTCTCTCTTTGCGGCACAGCATTATTCTTGCCTCTAAAGATCAGTCATATCATGCAAAATTCCCTTTCTTTTTTCTTCTTTACTCTATTTCACGTGTCAGGGAGTTCTTAACCCTTCCCACCTTACTCGCCATCACCACTATCCCAGGTTCTCAGTGACTCTTCGTGACTCCTTAGGGAAGGGCAGTGGTTCCTTCCATATTTCACTTACAACACTCTCTCTCTCTCTTTCCCTCTCTCCCTGTCTCTTTCTCTCTGGCCTTATGTCCTTATCTCCCTCTCCCTCTTTATCGTCACCCTCTCTCACTCTCTATTTCTCTCTCTATGCACTTATTTCTCTCCCATCTCTCAATTCCTCTTTCTTTCCCTCTCTATTGTAAATGCAAATTTCAGTACAGGGCAAAAACCGGTTTCTATAAGTTAGGTTTCATTGCCGAACCCATCTTCCGCCTTGAAGCCGTACAGCTCCGGGTCATGCACCTCGTTAGGTTACAATCACAACAGCCTTAACAGGAGATACCCTTTACTGCCCTATATTTGCGATAGCGAATTTACAAGTTATAAAAACTTCATAGCTTATGCACCAAAAAATCCCCAACAATGGCCGGGGTACCACTGCTTAGAAGGTAGAACAACCCAAAGCGGGATTAATGCGAGTTTCTTGGGCTACGGCTTCTGCTGTCAGTGACGGACGCCTACGGCATTGACGAAGAGAATTGCTATGAAAAGTGAAATCAAAATAATTGCTCGTGGTGTTTCGAAGAAAGGATGAGCTCTCAGAACACTTGAAAACATCTCTCAGCCACAATACACCTAGAAGAATGTTGGCTTTTCTCCCCAACTTATACGGAAGATAGGAAAGAAATAAGTACTGTAAATGTGTGCCGGTACAATCCGGTATGAAATGTTTCGAGCAGGATCACACACCTGAACTTTATTTCGACCATACAGGCTATCGAGGCACGCAAACACTCTTATGACACTTTGCACAGTTTTCGCTTTCTTGAGGCACCTCACTCAGGGGATCATATTTTACATTCAGGAGTTACTATCGCACATGCAATTTAGGAACAAAATCCAAAATTACTGATTCTTCTTGCACTCAGCTTAATGTAGTGACTTTATGTTCGCCTGTTAATCACTTTCACGAACCGAGGGCCAGCGTACGTATTCGATGCAAACAATTATTACACGGTGGTAGCTTTTCTATGGAAGTTTACATAGCAGCGCTTCTGCCGGGCACCCCCAAACAAATACACTGTAGTCGATAAAGGCAAAAAAAAAAAACTAATGAACACTTCTTTCTAATCATATGATCAAGCGGACTTATTTGGCAAGGAATAAAAAAAGGCCATATTTGACTGCGTTTGTTTTTGTGTTGCCTTCACTACATTATAAAATTTTCGAAAATACACCTTTATATTATTTTAAACGCTCAGCGTATCCTCGTTCCCACAGAAATATATCGGTATAATTTTGGATCATGCCATTATGAATTTATTATGGCATTTCGCATAATAATCTGTTCCTTGTTTGAGGTCTTTCTTGTTGCTACCATTCTTCCATCCTTGTCGGAGCCGATGTACGCGAAAGAAATTGCCGGATACATTGATGTTCTGCGTCATTTAATATAAGAACAATAAAAACATGGTAAAATTCATGTTTGACAAAGAAAATAGATTTGCGCAAGTGGAGAATGCGCCGTGTTGGCGGTCCAAATTGATTCCTTGCTATTAATAGATCAACTGTAATAGTTAAATCTTTTTGATAATATTTTCAGCCACGCCTTGGCACTACAAACA
This sequence comes from Haemaphysalis longicornis, assembly GCA_013339765.2. Classification (NCBI taxonomy): domain Eukaryota; kingdom Metazoa; phylum Arthropoda; class Arachnida; order Ixodida; family Ixodidae; genus Haemaphysalis; species Haemaphysalis longicornis. The sequence goes on along the minus strand of CM023449.1, from coordinate 159,441,890 downwards.
TAAATGACTAAAATAGAGCACGTCTACAACGGTAGCTACAATTTTCTACTTTATTATTTTCGCTGCGAGATCGCGTGAGTTAATTTTTGGCAATGCAGATAAGGAGGTTCAATAACCAGGAATGCGGATCCTATAGCCATCAAATACCTCTACTAAGGATGCGCAAACTTCACGGTATGCAATCGATGTTACCCACTGGTGTTTCCTGCAAGAGAAACCTGTCGAGACCTGTTTTTTTTTTTTCGTCACTGTACCGAGTCTGTTTTTTATCACGCACTACAAGCCGACGGGAATAAAATGCGCGGTATTTATACCAAAATCGCTTCGCATTTAAAATGGTTTATGCCATTCACAAATTTATCATTCCTTGCTAAAGAAAGTGGACACAAGCGCAAAAAATAAAACAATGTCCAACCTTCGCTAAAAGAGTTCCGATCGATCGCCAAAACCTTCAAAGACCCAAATGGCGAATGAAGAACTAACCTATGCGCCGATTTTTCGCGCACTAAGTAAACGCATCTACGAACGATCTAAATGTATACCGATACGTGGTTTATGAGATAACGGTATCACTATTGTTCTCCTTATTCATGATGGATGTCTGTGTTGTCTTATCTAGAACCGCCCCTTTTTCACGATCTTCAAGGGAACATTTTGAAACAATGGAAGCCGGGTTTGGCGCACGCGCCATGTGTCCAGAGATCTTATCAAAGCTTTTTGTTGGACCAACCGGTCTACGGGGAAATGCAGTAGTTTTCTGACAGGATGCCATCGGTCCTGCTAAGAACGCTTTCCCTTTAGTAAAACGAAATAATTTTGGAAGTTGCCGTTCTAACTCAAACTTCTTTGCAGGCCTTTTTTTGTCGCAAATTAGTTCAGACAAGAAGTTTTTGTCAAGGCAGAGAAGCACGTCTTTGCGCATTTTAATACATAATCACAATGCAGGGCGTTTGGCATAGCAGCAACAGAGCCTCAGGTACAGAGCAGCTTACCTTTTAGCATTTCATACGGTGTAATTTCCAGCGACTCATTCCCCCCATTTACAGAGCGGCTTAGCGGTGTATGACGCGACAATGAGGCCCTGTCACCTCGTCAGGCGCAAGACGGAATTTATTGCGAGGGCGAGTGATGACAGCGATTGTCAGGGCCGTGTTAACATCACCCGTTAGCGCCCGAGCGCGAACTCCATTAATGCTGCCCCGAGGGTGACGCCCATCCGGTTTTCTCTGCTGCCTATCCATTAGGGCGGATGAGAACGGCGTCCGACGGGGCCTTCGTACGCCGCGAGAGTTTAGCCTTCGTCGGAGTGAGCGCCTTTTTCTCAGCCGGGGATATTGGAGTCCTATATCCGCTTAAGTAGGTTGACGTTCACTCCGCGGCAATTAGGGTTGCTAAGCGGTTTGCTGAAAATTTTATAGCAATGAAAATGAATGGTTTTTAGCTATTTTTGGGACACGGGAATGAACAGCACTGAAAAAGATAAGGCAGAACTGGGTATGCGGCTAAGGGCTCTGGTTAAAAACTATATATTATGTTTTGTCAGTTTTTATTTTTTACGCATGGTGTTGGGCCACTGGCTAAGGCGTTCTGGCGCTGGGTTCAAGGACGCGGATTCAATTCAGACCGCTGTAGCTGTTCTACACTCGGTTACAACTTAAGAACGGCACCACTTCATGTAGTGTATCACTCCGCCAAAGCCCCGGACCCGTGATGTCAGTGCGCGCGCGTTTTGAAAGGGGTTTGCTATCAATTCGTGATATCGTCTGCCTTGGCTCACGCAGTTTGTTTGCGTCACTGGAGTCGTTTATAAGCATATTAAGACCACAAAATCACGGGAACGGCTCACACCATGTTCAAAATATTCCCAGTAACGCCTTACTTGCGCCGCGCGGAGAAACATCCGGCTACGGTGATAAGGTACAGCGGGAACTTCTGGTGCCGTTTTTAAGTTGTCACCGAGTATAACAGCGAAGCTGTTGAGCTAATCATAATGTTTTCTCGTGAACTCGTGTACTGTCCACTTTCTTTCCTCTGTGGCACACTGCGTATATCCCGTGCCCTGTAGACCCGTGTAGTAGCTAACAACAGCGGGTCCTAGCTGTAACTACTTTTTAATAAATTCTCTTTGTGTGCAATTTTTTGTGTCGGCAGTTATAAATACTAACAAATTGCAGAGTGCTTTGCACGTGAGTGCGGGCCTCGCGGCGACCGCCCGGCAGTTAACACAAACAAGAAAAGGCCTAGCGCTCGTACGTACATGCCTCACGACGACCACCCAGCGTCCCCTGCACTTATCAAGCCACGCATACCCACTTAGGGAGATTGGCCTAGAGTGCGGCGACCACCCGGCAGTTAAAAAACCAAGAAAATGCCGAGCGCTCGTGTGTGTGTGCCTCGTGGCTACCGCCCAGCGTCCCCGGAGCACGTTTGTCAGTCCAAGCATACACACTTAGTGAGATGGGCCAAGATTGGCAAAAAAAAGAAAACTGCAGCGTTCCCGTAATCACGGAACACTTGCTCGGAACGAGAAAGACACGTCATAGCGCAAGCCCTTCCAGTGTGATGGTAAATGGTTATCACTTCCGAACAAATGAAGGAAGCTCACGCTTTTAGCTACAATGATGGAGTAAAGGTCCTTACGGCAGCGAAGAAGAAGCAAATGGGCAGCAATAAGGGGCTTAAACCTTCGGGATTGTCGTGAAGGTTGCGTACAGCTTCGTTACCTTCAAGTCTTACGCGTTAGTGTGAGCGTCCGTCATTGTTTTTGTGATGTAGGCAAAAAACAAAAGCGCCCGTGAGTTGAGATTTCAGCGCGCGTTTGAAATCCGCAGGTGTTGAAAATTATTCCGTAGAACTCTATTGCTGTGCCGCATAGCACAGGCGCAGCTTTGGCGGGTAGAACGACAAAATGTTTATTTATAAGAAGAAAATATAAAAAAAAGAAATATCAAATTTCTATTCGAAATGAAACTTTTCAGTGCAATTGAGAGGCGGCAACACGCAAAGGCGATGTTTTACTAGTTATTTTGTTTCGGCATACTGAAACACACTTTGAAAGCTCGCGCTCTCTTGAAATCACGAATTAGTCGCTTCAACGGAGTGATACACTGCACGTGCTACTGCCGTACTCTTAACTTCTAGCCGACTGTACACCGTGCTTCCTCGATTTACAAGTCCTGGATTGTCCGCGAGCCATCCGAAGACTGCCCTCGTACCAGAGGTCTCATAGGAATGCATAGAAATGTCGAGCGCCGAATCGCGCCCTGGGCAGATCGCAGATTATCTGGGACTGATAATCAAGGAAACGCACTGTTTTCCCTGAGCAGCTGAGAAAAGAGAAAAATATCGCAAACCAAGAATCTCGGCTGCCCACGCGCCTTCCGCTTCCGGAAGGCCAGCGTTGCCTGTGTATCTGCGGGCGGTTTATAGCTCGCCGTAGTATGTTCCACTGCGTAATTTTGCAGTTTTTTTTCGCCGACTGCACAGTTTTTGCAGAACTTTCAACTGTTTTAGCCTACGATGCGATGACTTTCAAGGCGCTGACTTCATTTAGCCAGCCCTGTGCCATCGTGGGTTGTGGGAACAACGAGAGGGGAAAAAATCTCCAACAGCGTATGGTTACAAAATAGAGCCATTAAAATGCAGTGCCGTCGCGACATATTTTTGCTGCATCGCCCACACGTGTACGCCGACTTGAGAAATAGATGGACGTCGTGGCAAAACCTCCAAAAACTTCGCACTTACGAAACACTCTCGGGTCAGCCTTCAAGGGCGGCAGATGGAGAAAAATCTATCTTTCACGCAGAAAGCTCTGACAAGGGCAACAAAACGAGATCCCCTGAAAAGCTAAAAGTGTCTTTGCTCTAAAAAAATTAACATTATGGTCACTTCTGTTTTTCTAAGAAATTTAAAATAACATACATTGTTCGGCCATTACAGTCGATTGTCGTTAAACAATCCCCTTCACATACAAACTAACTTTTGAAAATTACGGCATTTAATTTAGTTTTTTAGGCGAGCGCATTTCACTGTCAAGCAATGTAAAACAATAACTTCCTTAATCATGCACTGCTGATGCATCGCATGATAAGCAGGCACCGCAACAACGGAACGCAGCTCGAGTGTGCGAACGTGCTACTTTAAAAAGCTCAACCTCGGCGCAACGTGGATAGAGGAACAGTTTCTAATACTTATGCGTCTAGTTCAGACGGCTCATATTGTAATGCTGTGTCCACAGCTTGGTCATGGTCTCGTTCAGAGTCCATCGCGACCGCCGATCAGCGAAGCCTACACGCGTTGCCCGCTCCGTATTCGACAAAGAGGAGAACAGCACGAGAAAGGGTAGTTGAAAACACCTTTTTATTCTCTGATATCTACTATCACGCCAGTCATGGCTTATAGGTAGAGTTTGCGTAGCACCACCACCCAGGCTAACAGCGAATGAGGACTATCCCTCGTTGTGTTCTTCCGCAGGTGATAAAAACAGAACTGAAAACGCACGCACAAGCATTTGCACAACAAGCTTCACTTAAGACACACCCCTATGGTTCACTCAGTAACACACGGACGCTGAACAGAAGCACGGAAAGAACCGAGCACTTAACAGCCCAGAAGGACGGCTGCGGTGGTCGCTTCATAGACAGCGCTGGCCAGGGAAAATTCGGCAACTTTTCGCAAATGATATGTAAAGACTGAGGAAACAGCTGAGCTAGGGGTCCTCTCTAGCTTTAACTTGGCCCTTCTTGGGTCTGCCCCTTTCTCGAGATAAAGATAGCTCAACAGCTAAGCTTGGTCCATGCAAACGGAGTTAAATCAAATTCTACAATCCACCCTCCTGAAGTCCCAAATCTATACTGCCTAAGTCTGAAGCCAAAGCCCACTTAAACACAGCAAACGTCCAAAGCCAACGCCCGCGCTACGAACCCAGGGGAAATACTGCGCTCTCGGAATGCGATGATACCGAAATCGGCTAGGCGACGTTTTCATAACGCGAGGAACCTGGGTTTGAATCCATTCACGGGAAGTGTTTTTCTTTGTTTCCGGTTGGATGCGCATGTTATTGTTCCCCGCCGCTGCTAACCCCGTGCCCCTCGGGCCCTCGGGGTGACCCAGTGGATAGGTTGCCCATTTCACGACGTGAACCTCCCAAGTTCGATTAGCGGGACCTCCCTGACCACATATTCTAGGCGCCTACTTCCAACACCTGCTCGTGGGCTCCTTGCCTTCTCCCCACTTTTCGTCACACTTCTTGGCAGAGCATTTTTTCCTCCTCCATTTCACCGATTAAGATAGTTTTCTGTACCGATCCGCACGGACAGGAGAAAGCTTGAACAGTTCCGCTGCTAAAAGCAAAACGGAGGCACCCACCTATAAAAGGTGAAAATATGCACACAATACATGCGGTTGCCTCTCCAGACTCATTGCTACACACGCATGACACTTGACAAGGAGGCTGCAAGATGTCCTCTCGCGCGTGCAAGTTCCTGGTGAACGTGCCTCAAAGATTCGATTAGACCGTAACTCATACACAGCTTTTTCATCTTGGATGCTACTTCCTTCCGTTCGCTTTGTGGCCGATTGTTTTGTGTTGGGGTGCGAGCGGAGTGTAGTGTATAAAGTGGATAAACAGCTAGTGCGATCTTTAACAGCTCTCCAGGTGGTAGTCGTCCTGAGTCCAGGATACCTTGGAACTTGCCGGGGAGGTGGACGTTGTCCACCGGCATACGGTCGGTTTCTAGGGCTCAGCTGGTTAGGAGTTCCACCCACTGCCGCGTTGTATTGGTAAGAAGTGGGGCGAAAATTGGTATGTGTGCACGTGCAACTTCTATTTGAAAGAGTGTGCTTAATTGTGAGCAGTGTTCCCATGAAGCGGTGTATCGTGTGGGTAACATGGCGTCGAGAAGGGTGTCGTGAGGCTATGTGTTGGTCTGCAGTTTTCGGAGAGTAGTAGCTTCTTGCGAGGAGAGTTGTGAGTGTAGGGGTGGGAATTTTCGTCTGGAATATCGGTAGCGGACGAGAATGTCTGTATAGACGACTTGAGAAGCAGTGGGTGGGGATGAGGAAAAAAAATTCCCCGCATTTCCCCGAGGGGAAGAATGTGAATGTGCGAATGCACGAGTTGAATTTGCGCGGTTCGGTAATGTTCGCGAAAGAGAGATCACACACACACACACAAGTACAAAGAAAGAAAGATGCATTTATTCACAGACACCTATTTGTATTGTCGTTGTACTTGATTGCTACAGCGGATCTCAGCTTTGAAATTTCGTGTCAGTACTCCTTTAAGCGGGTGCATTAGCCCTTCTCACGCCCGATTCCTGGCCAATCCCCCACGTGGGTATGTGCCATGTCAGCGGCCAGGCAGCGTGCGCCCATCTCCCCCCGTTGCCAAGGAAGACGATGCGATTCCTGGCCAATCCCCCACGTGGGTATGTGCCATGTCGCCCATCTCCCCCCGTTGCCAAGGAAGACGAGGAGCGCGCGCACCCGCAGCTGTTGCTATGTGGACGGACGGCGGTCAACGGAATTCAGGGTCGCTTATAAAGTGCATTCGCACTTAAAAGATGAGGTGCCCTCGGTCGGGGGGTCAACTGCCCGGTGCACGTAATGTCGGGCCGCGGCATGCGCGCTTCGCTGCCCCGCAGGCCCGTGCAGCCGGCGGTACAAATGATTAGGTGAGGGTGAGATTGGATTCGAAAAGTTACATTAACGTGAGCACCGAATGTTTGAAAAAAGGTCACATGAGATGGCTGGTTTAATTTAGAACAACAGCTGCTCTAGATAGGTGAAATTACAACTGCAAACGTACAGATTTTGGAATTAAGCAAACACAACATCGTTGCAATAAACGTTTTTGTTTCCCACGTTTTATTCCTTGTATATACCACTTTCTTAGAAGGGTCAATTTCAGTCCTGTATGGGGTATCTGCTAACCTCTCTGTATCGCACATCATTAAGGCATTTCTTTCCTTCACGCGCTACTGCTCTGCATAACCATGGAAGAAAAGTCTGCTTCTTACCTCAAAAGAAAGGCCACTTTAAAACTACGGCCGAAGGACTTCCGAACGATGGAGGCTTACCCGCCGCGGTGGCTCAGTGGCTAAGGCGTTGCGCTGCTGAGCACGAGGTCGCGGGTTCGATTCCCGGCCGCGGCGGCCGCTTTTCTGATGAAGGCGAAAAGCAAAACGCCCGTGTGTACGAGATTTCGGCGCACGTTAAAGATCCCCAGGTGGTCAAAATTAATCCGGAGCCCTCCACTACGGCGCGCCTCATCGCCTGCGTTGCGTCGGCGCGTTAAAGCCTACAATCAAATCAATCAAATCAACGATGGAGGCTTGACCAAATGTCGCATTATAGCCTTGTATTGCTGCTGACAAACTGGGATTATATGCTTTTAGAGTATCTAGTACAAAAAAGTGGTTGCAATTATGCACCTTAAACATAAGCAAATGTTACAATTTTTTCGGCTGGGACCTTACGGATGATTACGGCTATATTCTTGGGTGGGCGGAACCGCGTAACTACAACCCGCTGGTTTCGCTATAGTGAGGAATTCTGCTACTGTCACTATACGTTATACCGGTTTGCGTAACAAAAGCATCACAAAGAAAAGAAGCAGGCTTGACCCTGATATCTTTGCGACGTAAAAGAATCTATTTGCGAACTTGGCAATCTTACATGTCTTCGCACACACGGTATCGAATTCTCCGCTCTGGAATACTACTGACCATGCCGGGTAAGCTGGTAGTCTTCTTCAGAATGGTGTTCGAATTATTCGTCCGTTTTTGAAAAAGAGAGTAGAACTGTTCCTAAAAAACATAATCGTACTGTATCATGTCCGCACTTTTCTTCTGACGCTGCGACAGTTCTTGATTTGGTGGTAGAACACGAACACGATATACCAGGTGCGGAGTCGGGCATTAAGGTTGTAGAAACGTAATGACATTTAAAACACAGTTTCAAGCATGCAACACGGTGTTTTGTCCAGTGAAGTGCGCGCTAGAATTTTGCGCAATCTTCAAGGTATACAACTCGCGCGCCCGGTTACATAAACAGGACAAAAGCTCTAGCCAGAATGAAACGGAAGCGTTTCTGCGGAAGCCTAAGCCCCGACATCTGGGATTATTCTAGGCCCATTAAAAACGTCAACAACGAGTACAGCGGTCATAAGCGCCTAAATCCTGTTCGTAATCGAAATCCATGATGTTTCGGGGCTTTTAGTAGCTCAGAAAGGGTGTTAGCGCCAAATTAGGCCCATTTGCATTGGACGTACGTAAGATAATTGCGAAGCGTTCCATTATGGCTTCCCTCCCATGTGACACCATCCCATAGGGGACCCGCGCAAATAAGTGCTTACCGCTTGCTAGGCTGCATGCCTGGAAGTGTTTAGCGTCTGCCTGCTCCGCCGCAAATGAACTCTCACTAAGGAGCTCTTGTGGGTGCATGTATTACCATATGGGGACTGCTCTCACTGCCTGATGTTTATTCGCTGTCCACAAGTGACGCTATGCACTTTTGTTCCCAAATTGCCGCAGGGAGCATCTTTATTCTCGTGAGAGTGGACGTAGGACTCCAAGGCTCAATTATATCCCACAAGCAGGTCTCAGGCTCCCAAGATTGCAAAAAAACGAAGAAAAAGACGCATGCGACACCCATCTCGACAGATATGTATCTTCCACGCAAGATGTGGTGTAAGCAAACCTTAGAAATGATAGGGTGACCTTCAACGTCGAAAGATGCGAAGATCATCTTTAGTGGGACCTTGCAACACTTTCTTGAACATTTTCTCTAAATAAGAACTTTTTCAGAAGGTAACACAAGTGCATTTAGTAGTCAGAATAGGCGGTCAGAAAGTACCTCAGCCAAAAATTAGTGCCCCACGCCCATCAAATAGAAATTAGCCCAAAAGTCGTTTCACTCTTTTCTGATTTTGTCGTTGTTCGCTCGCTATATGCCATTCGAGTTTGTCACGGCTATTGGCATTTTTGTTTTGTTATAGCAATAAACGGGCCCCACAGCTACTTAAAGACAACAGCAGCAAAGCCAAAGCAGCAACTGTAAGGCCTAGCTGATCGGCACCAATCCAGGTAGGCTTCCGTGTGGTGGGACCTCTAATCATCATCATTATCATCATAATCATCATAACTACAAATTCCAAAGTGCTTCCAGGGACGAAGGAAACAGCAAAAGCGATTGCCTGAATGTTGCGCGGTCCCTTTATTAAAATCATGCGCACCTGCGTCTAACGAAGGACGATGTTTTAATGCGAAGCTTTCTCATGAGGTATTCTTCGGTGTCGTCAGAGCTTAGACTAGTTATGGCGATGTCGACATGGAGCAATTGAAAAAAATTGCGCCCACCTCACCGCGAGGGGAACCCTGTGTAGATGCGACGCATCGTGGGGTTCACTTCGTGTTTCCGTTGCATTGATTCTGAAATCGCGTGAAACGTGTCGGGAACGCGTATGAATTATTATGTTTTAATCATTATTATTATGTTTTATTGGCCAATGTTGGTCAATCTCTCTAAATGGTATGCTTGGCTTCGCTGTCGCAACGACCTTTACTCCATCATTGTTGCTGTAAGTGGGAGCTTCCTTTTCTTTTATTGCAAGTGTTAATCATTGCCCCATCATGCGTTGTATCAGTAGCATCTTGACGTAGTTTGAATGAGACAAGGATATAAGGGCGCGTTCGTAGCATTTGATTCTGTCTCGGTTTTGTGGCGCAGTGGGAAGAGCACCGTGTACCTCGCGTTCCGCCCACAGGGTCGTTGGATGGAAACCGGGCGCCGCTAACTATTATTTTTTTATATAGTGCAGGGGGAGGGGTGTGGGCGGACAACGCCGTATGGAGGGACAAGGCGAGTGAATGAGATGCAGTCGCATCTAAAAATATCAGTATGAAGCAATTGGACAGACGCCGCGGCTTCATAACGCGAGGGACCAAGGTACGATTCCGGCCATAGAAGCGTTTTTTTCCACTTAACCCACGATCATTCATCATTATCGTCAGAGAAAGTTGGCTTTCCTGCAGGCATTTTGCGTTAGGTTTTGCGTTACTGAGAACACTAAAGCTTGACACTAATATTGGATTGCGCGAGGAAACACCTTAAACGTTGTACTCTGCAGAACACCGAACAGATTTGCTAACACTGCTCAAAAATTCCCACTTTGTAACTGCACAAAAAATTGCGTAGCTACTGCAATCAAACCAGTCAACAATGCTCGCTATATCCAAGGTTATATGTTTATCAGCGCAAGACACATTTGATAGACACAAATATGTGACAGCGTTTGTTTACCGTTTCGGTAGTGTAATAATAAAAATTTCGCCACAACTTACATTGTCATTGCTAATGAGCGGCTATATTATTGATAGGCGGCGACCCCGCGCCTATACCAGTGAAAGGTAGTTAGATATCCCTTGTCTGGGGACCACCTCGAGTAAAACAGTTATCAAGAGCAGAATGCTGTTGTAGCCTACCACTGATTTTTATATGCGAAGATACTAACGACGTGGGAAACGAATAAAAACATTTAAACGCACTATATATGTTCATAAAATATATGCTAACTTCAATTTTTCACAGTGACAGCTGGTAATGGCACGGCTTGATTTACTTTCGTAGCTCAATCGCAGTAGACGTCACGTCATCGGTGCCTGTTGTGGGAAATTGCCGCTGGCATGCGTGTCGTGAGGGCGGCGCTCAATTATCGCCACAAAAGAGGAAACAAAAAAAAACGCATCGCGACATTCTTGAAGAACACCGAATAAAGCGCGGGTCCTAAAAAGTGCCCATACGATGAAAAACACTTATACTTCAATGAGACAAAACAATGCACTTAATTACAATTGGGAATTCAACAAGACACGCTGAAAATTCTGTAACGGGAAAAACAAGTACTTTAAATAAAAGCCATTCAAGTTTTATCCAAGTTTTTATCCAAAAGCCTTAATTAAACCTGTTCAATGCATTTTTGTCAGTTATGGTATTACCGCAAGTGCCAATTTCGCATACTTTATGATTCTCCAGCGTAGCTATGCTTTGTTTCTCACGGCAATTACACACCGTCGTTTTCGCATGTACCTGACTCATCAGGAAAGTTCTCAGCTTTGACTACGGCTAAATCATACATGGATTTCGGATTGGAAAGTTGCAACGCCCTTCCGGTCGGTTGAAATTAACAATAGCCGGAACCTCGAATCTTGAGGCCATAACGTACTTGTGGGATGCCGCTTAAAAGGTGGTTCTTCCTTGGGTTTTTATAGAAGGGCTTAACAACGTTCCCCATTGAGAAGACACCCTCGACGTCGGCGCTAGTGATACAACGAGAGAGCGAGCTCTGCTTTTTCTTGAAACAACTTTCACCAATTGAATACGTGGAATCTAACAAAGCTAATCAGAATGTTTTTGGAGTTTTTTGTTGGAGAACGCGCTCTGAAACTCGCGAGTACAAAAACAGCAGTATCTTCACACTAAACGGGAAAGAGGCAAAAGAAATCGATATATGGCGAAAAAAAATCTACAATCAACTCGGTGAAAAAAGAAGCGCCAGTCCACTTTCAATATGCGGAACAGGCAACCCTGATGTCGCTCTTCATTCACTGACGCATTTTTGTCCCGTTATCACCATAGGAGTGCCCAAGATGTCCTATTATGTTTGAATGTCCGAGCTGTTGCGCTGAATAAGTACCACATGTTATCGCAACACCTCCCCAACATAACAGACATTCGCGGCGACATGCACATTTTGATTCATAGGGGGATAATATTTAGGTGAAGTCGTTGCTGTTGGATTCAAAATAATTACAAAAGAACGTTCAAAACTGATATTTATGTCTAGTATGCGGCGTTTATATGAGATGGAAATCAAGACGTTCAACATTTGACACGTCGCATTTATAGTTTCTTTTTATTCAAACGAAATTCGTTGTATTTCCTAATAAGGATCTCCATCGGTATCTACATAAAACGGCTATATGTGACAGCTTGATCAGGCGCCTTTGAATCCGTGCACAGAAGTGATAAGGATAACGAGGCTGAGCTAGAAATGTGTAAATTAAGCAAGAAAACATACAGGGACTAACTAGTCAAGAGTGAACATATTGTCGCGAAGCCGAGGTCTGTTGGTGTTGTCTGTTTGCTTTGAGTTCTGTTCCCGCCGCCGGGGCTCTTCCTCCCAAGTGTTTTGTGTGAAAGCGCTTCGGACGCGACTAGGCCCTGGCCCCCTTTCTTTTCTGAGAAACGGACCGGCGAGTGTGTCTGCGCGCTGAGCGACCAGGGACACGGCTGTTGCGAGGGTTAGGTTACCGCGCCACAGTGGCGTCTCCGACCCCCCGTTGCGTCTACGCGGGCCGCTCTATTCTCCGAACCCCCGGTCTCGTTCAAACGACCGCCTGTCTTTTTCCCTCTCGAGTTTGTATACCTTTACTTTATTCTCAACAGTAATTGTTTTGCCAGAAACGGGTGCCTTCGGGTTTGAACTTGGTGTCTTCTGTGTTTGAATTTTCCTTTTCACTTTGGCGGGAACATAGCTGATTGGAGCTAAGAAGCGTCTCCCCGATTGGCTGCAGAAAGCCTTGTTTCATTGCGTCCGCACGCTCCAGGATGCACTTTTTCCCCCAATACGTCCCCCACCGGACCGCTTGAAGCGAATATAACGCGGCTCCGCTGGCTGTTGAGCGGAGGGCGGCAGCTGCACCAGGGAGAGCCACTTGCTGCCGGTCGTCGGGGCCAGACGACGGGAGCCCTTCGCCCGCCAACTATGTTTCGTTAATGACTCCTGATTGCCTGTTTTTCCCTATTTCTGTATCAGTTGTAACATTGTGCCTCTATGTCTAAAATCTAAGTATCAGTAATTAAATCAGTTGACCTTTGAACCTCTAAAACCTTCGAGTGCTTCTTCGTCGGACTCATCTTTCAACAGTAGCGGTGCTGGGCCAAATTACGCCGTTACAATAAATTCAGCGTATATGGTAATTATATCAAGCTAAAAAACTTGATGAACAGGTAGAAATGCGCAAATCTTGCAGGAAGTACGCAGAAATGTTGCATTTGTTGAAGAAGAAACGCTAAGGAGCTCGTGGCATTCAGCATCTTGCACAATCCGGCACAAAGAATTGTTTGTAAGTCAAGAAAAACAAGGGGAAATATGTATTGGTTACTTCATGAGCGGAAAATCCGTCAAGCGTAAAAAATAAGTAAAAGAGCCCGGCATACGAGCTGCGGAAAAACGTAGATGAAGCGATAGTTCTAGCAACTTTTCTTGGTCTTGACCAATCATTCACGCTATTTACTTCAGGATTATGCAACACACTCGAGGGAATATCCTCAGAAAAATACTTTTCACACTTTTAATTAACTAGAGCGGGTCGTTATTTTCTTTTTTAAAATTCTGCTTTCGTAGAGACGAAGTCAGCGAGAATTTTTTTTTCAGCAACTGCACTTCCCAGATCAATTAGTTAAATACCGCGCAGTACTAAACGTTTCGTGGCATTCGGCATGCCTAAGAGAATCAACAGCGACATTGCCACCACACGCATTGCAACGACGCGGCTTCCGAGGCGCGCACTCATGAGCACATCCGGCGCGCAGCACTTGTTGCGACACCGTAAGCTAAAAGAAGAAAGAACCCGTGGCCAAGGTGCAAAAGAGAAGCTGAAATGGTCCCAATAGGCGCAGAGCAGGCGAGGCAGCAGGGAGCTCTCATTCGACGGCCGCAACTCTCTCGTCCTTTTTGGCACAGGCGCTGGCGCTCGACGACGCGTCGCCGAACGCGAGGGGCGTCGCTGTTTCCTCTCGCCCGACGCTTCGCCGAGCCCCGGGCCCGCCTTCCCCGGTTTCCGAGCTCCAGTAGGACCCCGGGCCCGCAACGGCTCCGCGATGCCGACGCCGCTGGGCCCACCTGTCCTCCCCTTCGCCTCAGGGGCCGTTGCTCGTCACCGTTGACCTTTTTTCATCAATTTTGCTCCTTCTCGTCGGATAGTGTGAAACGGGTTGAACGCGACAACGATCTTGGTAATATGTAGTTCAGTGTGGACGCTTTTAAGACTAAGAAAGTAGCAACGCATACGCCGGGACGTACTTTGTACCGCCTACGCCAGGGCACCCCGTTTCGCTCGCATCATTCGCTATCTTCCACATGGTTATCGCTAAATGGGAACACGAAATTGTTGCTTTAATACTCATTAACGCTCGGATTGTGCAGTATGAATACTGTATCTTCTTTTTTCATATTTCAGAAGTTTAACGCGCCGAAGCCGTACCTGGGCTAGGAGCGCTCCGGACTGATTTTGACCCCGTGAGGATCTTTAACGCGCCCCGAATTGTCGACACACGAGCGTTCTCGTTTTCCGCCTCCATCGGCCACCGCGGCCTGGTTCGAACGGCCTCCTTGGGCTCAGCAGCACAATCGCCTTGGCCACTGAGCCACCGCGGCGGGTACATCAGTAATGTAAAACATATAATTAGTTATGTTCAGTGTACCAAAAATGACAAAGATGTTTTAAATATGTACACAAATGAACAAAATCACAAAACGTAGAGGTTGCACTTCCAAGGTCTTTTTAAGAAATATTTATCGTCGCTGATGAGACACGCTGGCACAAAGAGGCAGCAACGCTGGCGTAAGTGTCGTCACAGGTATGTCGCCGCTCATTTAGGAGCTGAAACCATTGGGGCCACCTTCGTCCATCGGCAATTTTCCTTCACACGGGGTTAAAATTACTGCGGCCGGATCGAAATTAAAAATATTTCCTTTGACAGTGAAGAGAGTCCAGTGAACTCTCTGCTACCCATTGAGGCGTTCTTTGAGGTATTCTGAAATGTTCCACACGCAGCAACGTCCACAACCGAGCCTGGAGGAAAGAAGCCTTGTACGTAAAACTGCCCATACGGACGGGACAGGGAAAACAAGAGACAGGACGAGCGCAGAGTCCTGTCTCTGTCCCGTCCATATGCGCAGTTTTACGCGTAAGTATGAATTACCAACTAGCACAACATCATGCTTTGAAGAAGCCTTCCCTCATGGTTTTAAACGCATACCTCCTAACATCCAGGAACGGCCGTTGTGGCCGTAGAATTGGTCAAAGTTCTCGGCTCTGTTGTAATAACCCTTCACGAAATAGCTAACACACCTCAATTGAAGCATAGGCATGTTGTGTACATTTTTCTGCGAGAGAAGGCATTGCTTAAAAGTTGCAAGCTGCAACTTTATAAATGCAATCACCTCTTGAAAAATGGCAGTGTGAGGAACAGTCAAGCTCGCACGTAATCTATGCAAACGTCCCCAATTGAATCATCAACAACGCTACAGATTTACTGTAGCCTGCTTTCGGGAATGTCTGTAGCCGGGGAGGAAAGGGAAGCAAGAGTAGAGGAACCCGGAAGCAGAGTCCAGGGGGTAAATGTCCCCGGTTTCTTGTGTTCCTTCGACGAGACTTATTTCTCCGCCTAGGTTGATTTCACGACCCGACTCCCGCCAGCTGAGCCTCGAGCAAACCGCCTCTGTTCACTGATCCCCCGGGGCGAGAAACGGCTTAAGCGGCAGCCCAGTTGCTCTTGCAGACAGCCTCGCTAATGCTGGGCCGTTTGCGGCTTTGCGGTTTGGCCGTGACAGGTTCCGCGTCACTTGCGCGAGTAAACGGCCCAGCTGGCTAATCGACGACAAACTCCCGGATTAAGGTCCCTCCGCATCTCCTCTCTTGCCGAATGAAACACGGCACTTGGTTGGCAAGTTACTTGCGAAGACGTATTCTTTCCAGATACAAGAGCCTTGGAGCGATGCTCGGGAGCCGAGACGCGGTGAACAGTGGGGCCAGTACGGGGATGTATACCGCATCCTCCATCATAACATGTTACGTGGTGTCAGAGCAAATGAAACAAACAATGGTAAATGGTGAAGTTACGCGCCGTTCACAGCTTTGTCTTTTGTGGAGATGGGTCTGGATGTTGGTGTGTTCTACTGTACACGTCCTCTTCTTGTGACAATGTATTTGTAGGAAGGATCCTGCGGGTAAATTTCTTAGGACGGGGGCCATCAAAGTTGGCTCATGCAGCATCGTCGTTTTGAGGTGTTTTGTAAGAGATTTAGTCAAGTACTTCCACTTATTTGTGAGTACATTTTTCTACCTTTTCGCAACATGTTGAAACAGAGCCGGTTAATGAGAGTGGTGCGTGTGGGCGGCTCGCGCGCTTTTTGAGAGGACACCGCACTGTCTTTTAGTGCTACGAATTGAGAGTGAAGAGAGAGTAGCGTGTCCTTTCTAAGAAGGGACAATTAACATGAAAGAATAGTTGGAGCAGATCGGTAGGCTATCTCGCAGAGAGAACGAATATCTTCATCTAACACACCGCTTCTAAAAAGAGGTGGGAAATGCCACAGAGGTAAAGACAGACATGGCCACTACAAACCATTTCACCCAACGTGCGAACACGAGGCGTATGAGGCGACAATTTACTCAAGAATGGGCCTGCACACTTTCATAAAAGCGTGAAAAGGTCGCTATACACGTAAGACTACCTTCGATTGCCAACAAAAAAAGAAACAAAAACGAACTGGCTCGAGCCAAGGCGATAAGATATGCAGTAACACTGGCGGTCCACATGGGGGCTTCGATTTCATCTCGTTCGTGATAGGTCATCGTGCACGAAGCCTAATTGCTTTATCAGACCTATTTCATTATGTGCGCTACCTAATGCTCTTGTTCTAAGGGAAACCGGAAGTGAACGCTAGACTTTGTAAATGTCAGCCCAATTAAATTTGTCCCACTATTAGTGACCCACTGCAACAAAGCGCTCAAATAGCAGACCGTCCGCAGCCTGTGCAATATTCGGAAAAAAAATGTATATGATATAGTACTTTCATGGCTGTGGGTGGTCAGGCACAACGGATCATGGTAACCAGAATACGCTACACGACGTAAAGCGGTGCACAAAGCGAGATGATCGCACCACAAGAAATAGAGAGAGACTCATTCTAATACAAGGAGAGAAACCACCTTGTATTTAAATCCCAAAAATATGTAAGCTTGAATGATTGACCAACGGACGTTAGACTGCGATGTACGCTGCCAGCACGGCGACTCGATCAAGTATACAAGTTCGCTAATTAAACATGTATTTTTGTGCCCACAGTGTGTGCAGCTTTTCTTGCGACAGCGGAAATGTGCACGCCACTTATATACCTGTGCGCGGTGCGGTATTTTGCCTGGTCTGGTGGTAGCGCATTGTTAAGCATGTGAAGACACAAGGGCGTCCGCAGAACTTTTTGCAAGGGGGGGGCATCCATTAACGAGGGGGGGGGGGGGGGTACGGTTGGACAGCACCAAAAAGGCGCTATTTGTGGTTACAAAAAGTACAAACAGCGAATTATAACCAGACTTGGAGTATATACATTGGATTTTAATACCGAACAAAGAAATAAATCAATAAATAAAACGCGAAAAGTTACTGTCACTTCGTAAAGAGTGAAAAGTCTCGCTGCGTGAAGGTTCTCGACTCACGCCAACTGATCACCAGCACACAGCACAATACATCCACATGCATAGAACTGCACACCGTCAATCTTCCTTGAATAGCAGCTGCAAACGCCTCGGGTTTTTCTGGGCAAATTGCGAGATTACATGTGTGATAAAGTGTGTTGAAATGGCTCACGCAATAATGATACTACTCGCCTCACTGGCTTCCAATGCAGTACAGGCGTACAGGCGTTTTGAGATGCTGATTTATAGGTTTTGTTGCGGGGCTGGGATGGTGCCGACATTTCGCAATTTCGAAGGAAAGGGTGTACAAGGTGATGGGATGGCACGGGAGGATGTTACACTCTCCCTACTAGGTGTAGCGGGGAAGATGTTTTGCTAGATATAGCTCCAACTTTGTCAGGAAACGGAAGTTCTTGCGGTAAGACTGCATAAATCTAGAGTTTAGAAAAAAAACATCCCCCTCGCGAGGGGCACGGTCAAATGCAGAGCATTTTCGAGGGGCGCACGACATTAATTAGGTTGGGTTACGTTAATGTTGTTGCAGTTGTTGCTGTTGGTTGTTTTTAAAGCGTAGCGCTTCCAGGCTGGACACTTTGTGCGTGCAAGTGGTCTTCTATTTTTCCTTTTCTCTGGCACGGAGTGCGCGCGCTTGTAAAGGCGTTCTTCGCGCCGCTTTTGCGCCATTTTATCTGGTTCGAAAGAAATTGACAGCGAGAGCGAACGCCGAGAACCGCCCCATCACGGCACGACCGCGCCACGACCACGTCACGACTACGCCACGATCACGCCACAACTGTTGTTGCTCCCTCGCCAAACTACGACGCATGCGCGCTCCACCTGTTGCTGAACGCGATCCGAGCACGCGGGGAGCAGGCGAGGAAGAGTGGGGGAGAGGGCGCACCTGGAACGGCTGTTGCGGACGCCGAGGCATGCCGACAACGCCGGGTGACATCGTGAGTTAAAGAAATGCTCTGTATTTAAAAAACAAAAAAAAACTTAAAACCTTTTAGAATTGTTCGCTATCTTCAATAACCAGCACAGGCTGTCTGTTTCACTGCCGTCAAATGACGGGCAATGTTAATCAGTGTATAAAGTGCAATGTTGACCGAAGTCCTGAAGGCCGTTTCATACGGATACGCACGACCTGATTGCGCTAATCATTTGAGTAGCGTGGATTGTTGCGCTAGTTGCTTCACGTACATAATTAAAAAACTTTGGGCTAGAGGATGGGCAAAGGAGAGAACGTCGGTGTCGTTCTCTCCTCTCTTCCGTCCTTCAGGGCAAAGTTATTTTAATTATGGGCCAGCCAAGCTGTGCACCCTTTTTTTAGTGCATAAAAATATCCGAATTTCTAGGGGAGGGGGGGGGGGGCTGTTGCCTCCTCTTGCCCCCCCTTCCGGACGCCCATGTGAAGACACGATGTTGCTTTGTCAAATGTAGCAGGGCAATCATCACGGCACAAAAAATAACTATGCGCTTTCCTTTTATTAAGGGGCTATTCTCGTAGCAAACAGAATGGAGTAACCTTCCACGTGTGATGTGGAGAATCAAAAAACACCGGAGTCAAAAACGGCGACTTCTTTGATCGTAACTGCCGAAACCTATTGAAACATGATAGTCATCCGGAGATTTTTATTCGACATCTGATACGCCGCCGTGTTATCCTTCTGTATTTTTTTTACGCTTTATCGTGATGCACATAGTAGTCCGGTGTTACCATCATAAAATCACTTCGAGGTATCTCAAAAAACCAAAAAACAAATAGTTTGCTTATTTTCCCAATCCTCTGCGACCAGCGGATTTTTCGGAGTGATACACATGGTGAAATAGGTACGATAAGGTTTTCCTTCCGTCCGAAACAAACTTGCTAGTTTTCGTCCGTGTGTCTTGAACTCGTAGGATTGCTGGCCGGGCAAACCATCAGTGGAAAGAGGCAAACTTATGCGGGCTGGAATACCGCTGTCGGAAGTATATAAGTAAAGTTTCCGGCACTGTTTTCACCGATCGCTTGGTGTCGAGGTGTCTGCTATGAAGTTGCTTGCAAAGCTACATACACACGCATGACACTGCGTATGCTTTCCTCACCTGTTTCTGTGAATTGTTTGGGCGCAAGTTAAGTAATCCCAAATTTACGCCAAAAGGTGCTATATTCTTTCTAATAAGTGTTTTTTGAAAGGTTCTCGGGAAAACTCTTCTATTTTTCATAGTCTCATTCTTTTTAAAAAAACAGCTCATAATGTTTTCATGCGAGAAAGTTGCATTACCCAGATGGAGGAATAGCATCTGCTTTCCCGAGGCTATCGTTGCTTCCCCTCATTGGCGTGCTGCAATAAGTGCGTCGAACCACTAACGACCTTCCGTTAATTAAAATAAGATGAATGTAGCAAATAACTGTGAACGCTCTAAGAGGGAATTCAGTTGACATTTTACATTATTGCCGACAATCAGATCGTACAGGCTGCATCTTCGAACTAGGTTAATAACGATGCTTCCTATTAAGGATCGCAATTCTCTGGTCCCAAAGTAAGTACCGAGCCTTCAGTTTTTCAGGATTTGGTTCCGAAGTCGGGTACACCAAGACCCAAATAGATGCTCTAAGTAAGTTCCATTTACTTCACTTGGAAAAAGTTTTGTTATTTTGTCCTGGTACGCTGAAGCGTTTGAATTCTTCTTAGCATTTTCTTAAAGGGAAGCTGAAGCGCTTTCCAAAAAATTTGAGTTAGATTAACAGTTATATAGTTTCTTGCGCGCTGATTCCGAATATCACATTTAAATTTATCGTACATGAGTCCAAGTGGCATTTATCTTGCAAAAAGCGCGGCCCCGTTTGAAAGACGCGCGCTTTTCGTCTTTTGACGCCCCTGATTGGTTGCGCCAGTCATGACGTCAGAGGAGGACACCCATTCGGCCGCGCGGGTTGTCAGAAGCATTGCGAACGATCGCACGGTTGCCTTTGCGGCAATTTAGCTTGCAGTTTAATTTTCGCACATGACTGGAAGTTTGTTTTATATTTTCCCGTGCTGTTGGTTCAATTATCTTGGTGCTTAAATTTGCTTTACACGACAGACAACCCCAAAGAAGTGACTGTGACGTCGACTTGTGGGTTCCATCAAAATATTTTTGAATTAGGCAACCAGCATAGGGGGATTTTATACCTTATGTTAATATTAGGTACTGCCTTAACTGTTTCTTATTATATACAAAACCATTTATGCCGAAGATTAATGGGCGTTTTCTAAACAATGTACCAGCGAAAAGCACGTACGTGCACTGCGCGAAAAAATAGCGTTCATGCGCTGTAAACGTATATGCGAGACACATCTTGCCGGTACACGCATAAACCAGCAAGCAGACTCTGCTTCCGCATTTCCTTTGTTCGTTGTCGCCCACCATACTTATCCCCGTACACAGACCCACACGCGCGCGCCATTTCGGCAGCGGCGCTACGGCGCCTCCGCGATTTGCTAGCTGCACTTCGATGAGTGGCGTCTTACTGCTTCACATGCATTTATTCTGAAAACACTGCAGCATACTAGTGCCTGCTCAGCATTATTGGCTGTAGTAGGGCTTGATTTTCGCTTGTGCGTTGCGCATTCTGCTACAATATTACGGCCACCTCGTTATAATTAACAGACCAGTCGGACAAGGCAGTTACGTTGTAGTTACGTTACTTTAGGTAACAATCACCAAACGTTTGTGATAATGAATCGTTGGCCTGTTTCAGCATTACTAGATTTAAGCATTTACCGCGCTAGTCGGACAGAGGCCGTATATTTACTCTTCGTTCCAAATTTTTTTAGTATCATCATTATAAATATCACCGACTATCACTGGAGCACACTTGAGGGTCAGTGACAACAAGTGCTTGCCAGGTTATAATATGCAGCCACACGGAATCTTGGACGAAAAATTAGGCCCCCGCAGTCAACACAAATTATGGCACGGTGGTGGTTCGGAGTGGTGTTTTTTTTTTAATTCCAGACAAACATCACCTTATCGTGACATGCATACTTGCAAAATATGTAATCTGGTTGTTTTGGTTCTTTTACTTTGTAAGAATACTGTTTAATTACCTCTTAGCCGGGAGAGAACTTCTATCAGGATTGGCCCCTTGTTTTAGTTTCGCCAAAAAATTGTTTTTTTTAACACTGTCCTGAGCCCATAGGGAAAGAAAACCGACGCGTTTAACGAAAGAAGTATTTCCTGAACAAATGTGACTTGGTTTCTCGAATGGAACGAAACATCCCCGGCCAAAGTTCAGCAGTATTCCCCATCCTTCTTAAATCTGGAATCTAATGTGAACATTCACGTCCGTCGCATAAAAAAAAAAACCCGCATTGGAGCGGTTTACGAAGTATTTAACGTAGTATAGTATATTCTCTGTCATCAAGCACAGCCACCTCGGCTGTCGCTTCCGTATGTTATCAAGCATCCCGGCGTGGCATTATTCTGCTTAGGAATACGGCATGATAACGTATGCCTCGTTTGGCGTTCGTGCATACTTTTTGAACACGAAAATTGTACAAATGAGTGCTATCAACCACAACAACAACAAGTATCATTCACAAGCAAACACGGCGAAAAGAGCATGGCCGAGGCGGCCGATCCGGCCGGAAGTCCAGGTATGACGTTTTTCAGCCGGTTTTCGCCCGCGCTCTGCGGTCTTCCGGCATCGCGCGGCGAGATGGGGGCGGGGCATTGGGCCACTTTTGTTTGCTCATTGCGCCGCTTCTATTGCATGTATTGCGAAAATATTTCGTACACATGAACTATTCAATGTGTACTTGCGGCTAGTCAACTTTTCTTTCAATTCTAAAACCGCTTCACCTTGCCTTTAAGATAAATTGTATCTCGCTTTTTCATGTTGGTTAATGTAAAGTCAAAATTTAAGTGAATGGTTTGGATTGGTGGTTTTGTTTCGGGGGCTTAGTAAGCTTGAAACCTCACTTTCTACCTCACTACCATTGACCTTCGACGTCAAAATGTCAATAAAGGTTCATATTTTGTTGCTTCCTGCGCAGCGTATCATATCGACTTAGTCCCGAGGCGCGGTTTCACACAACGTGGAAGCACAGTCAAAATGCTACATTTTTGTCGCCAAATATAGAGCGTTTTTAGTTGGATGGAAAAGTGTAAAAAGCCATGTCATTTTCAATTTCGCGCTCCAACAGAGGCTAGTTACGAAACAAAGGCATCGTATTGCTAAGCGAAAAATTACCTCGGAGTAGTTTCACGTTCTTATCATCTGCCAAAACGTGTGTGTACACGGTGGCTTTTTTGTTCTACCAGCCACCTCAGCCTGATGTCGATGACGCTACCTAATAGGAAGCAGTGCTTTACCCTGACCACAGAGTCAATACCAAGGGATACACAATAAATTGATGTATTAGCAAGATCGCTATAAAGCACCAAGGATGGATCAATTACCACACGAATTGTTTACGGAGTAACTTTGAAAATGTAATTGATTTTAATTCATTGTAAGCGAACGGGATACAACATTAATTTTTAAGTACTACATGTTAGAATAAACGCATCTGGCAGTTGCAAAAATTTATGATGACGCAACTGAGACAGGTACGAATTGAACAAATGCGTAGCAACTTTCAAAAAGGTAAAATTCAGCCGCCGTTTTTTTATCAGGACTTAGTAAATGTATTAGCGGTAGCCCCTCAGCTTAAAGCTGCAAATCGAGTCGGAACCTGTAAAGGACACGAGATTAATTATGGCGGTGGGACACTAATAGCCCAGAGGCGGCTCTGAACGGCACTTATTGGTGGCGTGCGCGGAGCCGGAAAGCTAATATTTCAGGCCCATTTTTAATGATTGCCACGGCAGAGGAGAATCCAGGGTGAGAAGAGAAAAAGTGGGAGCTGTACGCGTGCACAAAACGGAAAGAGCACATGTTCAAATCAGGTATAAATGACACAGACGAGAGAACGGAGGTAATTATTCAGAATGAAAACGTGATCAATAAACTGCAAATATTGCTAGAAAAATGGAGCTACCTCAAACACATTTATTTAGTTTTGAAGGAGACATAACGGATGGCCCACCGTGTAGATCGTCCTGTACTGGCGCAGTATTTGTGCAATAAAATTACTTTTGCCGCCAAGCGCACGCGTAAATATTCCTATGAAGTCATAAAGGTGAAATAAAGTAAATGTGTACCGAGAGACAAAAAAACTAATAAAATACGACAAGCATACCGAGTAAATACTCAGTATACGACAAGCTCCGATCGATTGTGACAGTGCCGTTTCCCTACGTGAGTAGTAAATCAATGAATGAACTTTTATTGTGTTAAAGTACCGTTGAGTTATAAAAAAAACCCGGTGGCTAGCAGATAATTCTACTTTTTTTTAAAGCACAGCATTTCAAACAGGCGTAGACCAATACAATGACAGAAATTCTAAAAGCAACGGAAACGTTTTTCGAGTTGTGATGACAAGTGGTGCGACCTGGCCATGTATGTTTAGAGGCTTGAAAATTTCTATGCTGGCTCATTGAAGAAAACCCTCGGTGACGCTTGAGGTGCCAGACATTTGCCACATGCGAAAATGTTAATATTAAACGGCCCAAGGGCCTTCATACATCAACGCAACGCCACTAATTTTGCCCCTGAACTCATGTCTTCCGAGCAATGAATTTGTGTGTAGTAGTTGAACTAGGTTTGAAGGGGATCGACGTACAGCGTCTCTTAGTAAGGCTACACGGGCTTTTATAGAGCTAATAAAGGGCCCCTTTAGACAGAATACAACTTGGTAATTTGAAATATCTAGCCTTCAGTACCCCACTCAGCTCGATTCAATTCACAATGTTTTTTTTTTTAAAACTTCCAAATTTCGCGCTACAGGTATACGTGCTATGCGCACGAGTGACGTCATATGGGACAACACTAAAAAACATCCCTATGACTTCGTGTGATCTAAAACGCGAACCAGCACAGAAAGAGGGGAAGGGCACAAGCGTCGGAAGTAGTGCTTGTCGCCGTCAGATCTTTCTGCTCTTGTCCGTTTTTTTTTTTTTTTTTTGCGCTATGCGCTATACGATGTCATTCATTACCGATACCAACTAGGCCACATCCAAACCCTGCTAGACTGAAAGCAATTTTCAGTATGGGAGCAGTACATTGGCATTCCAGTGATACGATCAAATGGAACTAGAGGCCCCGCTACAATCGAATTGCCCTCCAAAATCTACCCCGATAACCACCCAGCCCACTTCGTGGTCTTGTTGTGGGTCCCCGCTCATACGGGAATAGCTGCCAACGAGGAGCCCAATTAATCGAGAACTCGAAGTATGACTACCCGAGCAGACCCTTCGTCTGATCCCAATGACGGCCTTCCCAGCTCTCGGGACATTCTCCTCTCGTACCGGGAGATCACGCAACATTACCGCCTCCGCCACCGCCACTATCACCCCCCCCCCCTCCCATCCCCCTGCACCCTAGCCTTACACAGGTGGAGGCCAAAACCTGGCACCTCCTCTAAACGCAATCCTTCCTCTCTCACTCACACCCCTTCCGCTTCCCCTCCTCACTCTACCCACTCTGCGGCATACTGCATACTACGGCATTTAGTTTACATACTGCAAAATATTTTAAAGCGCCAGCTTTTGAAAGAAACATTTTAGACATCGGGGTTGGTCACATTCTACCGAAATACAAGAAAAGAATGGCTGAGGAATACTACACTCCTTAATTGAAAATTTGTGCACAGCGTAAACTCCAGTCTTCGCGATTACGGCGCACAGCCGCTGCGTCTCAGGATATGATCGCGTAATGAGCGAACGCACGGCGGCGCGTGCTACTCTGCCGATATCTCGCAGTGCATCGCCGCCGCTGGGCACGTTGTTGTGAATCGTCTTTGGACCTCCCGCGCAAATCGTCGCGCAGTTTTCGCGGCCTGCGTGCAAGGGAGGGACCGCGATCTGCGTCTCAGGAGGTGAACGCACGTCATCATCAAGCGCGCGACGACACGCTCTGCTATGGCGTCATCACGCATCGCGTCGCGAGCACCCAGCATGTCTCACTGCCTCCCCCTCATACTTTCGCCACACTTTCGCCACACTTCTGCGGTCTTCCCTTCGTTCGCTCGGTTACGACGCCGACGACGATGTCAAACCACAGTAGAGGCCACCAAAGCGCTGCGCACTAAACTAGGCCGCCTATCTGCTGACTTCCATATTCACTTCGCTCACTTAGCTGCAACAAGCCGAATCGCGCTTTCTCGCGTCCCGGCTCTAGCCAAGCCGGGCTTGGAACACTGCTACGAGGCCCAGGATTGTGCGAGCGCTTTTTGTATTTTGGGGTCAGAATATTGTTTTCAATTGGATTATCAAGGACACATTTGGAATTAAAAGAACACGGCGAGTTGCTGTTGTGCATTGGTGCTCTGCCTGAAATATGCCTAATGTTGTGTTTCCGCTCAACCATGTATCCGGATTTAGTAGTTCGGAAAGGTTTTTGCTGATATAAACCTCTCGTACTAGTATTATTTAAACCTTAAGCCTGATGGGTGAATTGAGGGAAAGCCAGACATACTTGTAGACAGACCGACATTTTCGGGTTTGGGTAAACCAAGAAAGACCATCGTCTTTAAAACTACAACGTAGAACCTCGAGTGGGCGCGCTAGAAGAGAAAAAGCCCGTGACGTTCCCTCCACGACCGAACTCACGACGCGAGTTAACGTGTCATGGCCAATATATGACGATGCTGAGAGAGACGCGTGGTCGCCAAATATTAGGGATACGCAAGACTGACTGCGACTGTTTGCTAGTTCTCTAGCTAGTTAGAAGGCGTCCGAACCCCAGGATTGGGGTTCTTTGTAAAAACGAAGGCAGGTTGCTTGGCCCTTCTCCTTCGAATCACAGCAAGATGGCAAAGCCAAGGATCTCCTGCCCACGCGAAGGAGAAGCGTCTGATGTGTAGCGTAAGCAAGCTTTTCCCTTGTGCATCCCCTCCACTCTCATTTATACATTTCCCTCCCCCATTCCTTTTACCACAGACCAGGTGGTATGAAGGTGATCTCCGGATGAGTTCAGAATATCCCCAGTCCATTTCTCTTCCTCTTCCCTTGCCTCGAATAAGTACGTCTACTAGCGTTCTTTTGCGCAGTAGACCTCTTGCCTAAGGAGTATCTTTCATGCTATAGGCATTTTCCTACTTGCAAGTCTCCGATGGAGTTGCACCCATAACTTCCCTCTGCTTCTCCTTTTTGTGTTTTTTTTTCTTCTGGGGGGGGGGGCACTAATTTACTGTGCTAAAAAAGTCCCTAGTAAATGCTGCATTTTACCGTAATGGCTATATTCTCAAACTATTACTTAAAATCTGCTATAGCTTCTGACGTTCACAATATAAACATTTCGTCTTATTTACCTCCCGTATTGTTAGGGTGAAAACAATGTCGTGAGATGACAAAGGCGGTGAATTACTAAGGAGTTTGTTGTCGAGAAAGTCCCTACTTTTTTAAGTTGACTTTTTGGCTAAAGGTATGTAGGGCTTCACGCGCAGGAGTATTTGAAAGAACACGACTGTTTGACTGTTTGGTTTAACGCGCCGACGCAACACAGGCGATGAGGCTCCAGATTAATTTTGACCACCCGGGGATGTTTAACGTGCGCTGAAATCTCGTACACACGGGCGTTTTTGATTTTCGCCTCCACCATAAAGCAGTCGCTGCGGCCGGGGATCAAACCCGCGACGTCGCGATCAGCAGCACAATGCCTTAGCCACTGAGCCACCGCGGCTTGAGAAATAACACTACTGAAGGTATGGTTACCCAACCACAATTACCTATTCTACAAATAAACAATCGCGCGGAGTGTATAAAATGTATGTTTAAATTAACCACCATGACAACGAAAAGAGTGGCTTGCCTGTTATTATGACCATTTTATTTTTTGTTGTAGTCATAAAGAATATTCAAACAAAATGAAAACCTAAGTCGCACCAGAGTTTCGTCATGCACTACACTTTCAATAATTGATAATTACTACACTTTAATAATTCTGCTGAAACTGAATTGTTTTAAGTTACGGGGAACATTTTTCGTCAGACAAAGCCCCAAGAACATTCCTCAAAGCACTGAGGTCTGCTTGCCTGCTTTAAAGGTGAAATCAAGGCAATACTTATTAGCGCCTTTGCTGCTACATCGTATCTGGGTCCCTTTTTCCGCTTTACTTTCTTTGTCGTAAGTGGCGAATTGACTGCCCTGAAGGCTTTGATCTACTATGGCTAAAAAAGGATTAAAAGAGCGCGGGATTAAAAGGAGAGACCAGTATAAAAGCTCACCCAAGCCACACGTTTATTTTAATTACTCTTCGCTGTGGTGGCAACTGTAGTTACAAGACAACAAAATGACGGTGTTTCGCAGAATGGGTCACTTAAGGCTTTCCCCATAAGACCGAAACTATAATTATACCCCGGGATGGTGACGCTAATAAAAGGGGTTGTTCGGGGAATAGAAATGGGAGAATATATATCTGTGTCTCGCTCCCGGAGATCCCTAGATGATCGGTAAAACTTTCAAGCTATCAGCAATGCAGGGTTGAAGCAAAGTTGAAGCAGAGTTTATGCGACAAAAAAAGAAAAGACTACAAAAATGTCCTTCCTAAGTGTCGAAGCTGCGAACAACAAGGAGCGCACACCAGCGAAAGAACGGCAGTTTACAAGAAGATAATCTTCTTAACGTAAAGCAACAAAGGATGTAAAAACATTAAAGTCGTAAAAAAAGAACAATACGAATGGTACATAATCGGATTTCGAATCGTCCGAGTGCCTGTCTTGGAGCGGATCACACAGAAGACAGGGAGGTAATCCTAAAACACCGGGAGGCCGTCTCGCACAGAAATACGTTGGCGACTCTAACCAGCCCAGTCGAAGAGCTTTCGCTAGCAGCCCTCTCGTAGCGCTGTCGTTCGGAGCAGACGCTTCATCTGGTCCAATGTCCTTTATAGACCTAGGAGTCTGAAATCTGTTGTCACAACCCCATAGCGAGCTGCATCTAAATAGATAGTAACACAAAAAAACACCAGCCCCTTGAAGTAAAGGGCCGTCTTTAAGAACAAGAGAACCGATTTTCAAAAAAAAATTTGGGGGATGCTTAGAACTTTCAAAGAATATGAAGTCGAAAGCATAGTTGGACCTTCTGTTGAACCTAACAGCCGCACCCGTCACCGCCATGGCGTGTCCCCTGTACAGCAACCTAGCTTGTGCCACTCGCTTGCCATCGCCAGGAGCACCCTGTTAGACTGTTGTCGAACTTTCTCTGACAATTGGCGGCCGCGCTTATCACTGCTTGACGAGCCCCTGGACAGCATCCTTCGAGTCTTGTTCAGCTCGGTGACCCTTTTCCAACCCATCTTACCGAGTGCTGTTACCCTTTCCTGGCGCGCGATCACCACCTCAGGATCTCCGGCTCGCGGAAACTTTTTCTGGACAACCTATTTTCTGAACCTCACAATGCGCGTTCTGGGAATCGATATTTAAAGTTTTCTTCTTAAAATGGAAAGTGAAATTTAACCCCTTTTAAAGGCAAAAAGTAGGGCGCGACTTCGGGTAAGGCGACAGTAGTTGCAATGCGGCGCTCCCCTTTCGGGACGGATACCATCACACTGGGAAACTAAGTCAAGACATAATGGTCTAGGCTAGTGTCGAAAGTTACACAATGTCTCGAGTCGATCAACTTATAAAGAGGGTAAGGGCTGCCGCTGGCAACAAGCCAGGACTCCGCAATTAGACGGGATTATATACGACAGCCATTTCCCGCCGTCCACGAGTAACAAAACACGAATCATGAGCCTAATTTGCATCGTGGGAATAAATACATTGCATAAAAATTCCTGGAAACGACGCCAACATAATTGAAGAAAGTTAAGAAAGAGTCGCGTTTTATAACGTCACAATCGTGCCCCTTCTCTGTGGAGGCACAGGGGTATCGGCACTGATTGGGGTTCAAGTATGTTCGAAAAAAAAAGAAAAAAAAACGAAATCTAATTTGGCAGAAGATGCCGGCCTGGAATATCAAAGTCGCTGTAGTAAGTTGGCGGCGGATGAATTTAGATCACGTCGATCATTTTAATGCATGCCGATATCATGCTGACAAGATAATTTTGTGTCTTTTCATACAACAGACAGAAATACGCTATGTTTCTGTGGTTTAAAGGGACAGACAACCGATTTTTGTCGAGTATATGTTCTCTATCCCAATTGAAAGCCAGCGTTTCATCTAGCCCGGTAACCACAAGCAATTTATGAAGAAATTGGCGGCAATAATTTTAACTTGGCCCCAAAGTTTCTGAAATCGGAAGGGGTGCGGTTCGTAGTGTAGAAACTTGGCACTACAATATGTGTCCCGGTCACGTGACCTGTGAACCTAGCAGCCACTGTGACTGCTGAAACGTTTATTGACTTATTGAAAACATTTCAACAAAAGTATTTGTATAAGTTTCAATTGTTTATGTATTTTTAACTATATATCGAAAAATTTTAAGGCACGTTGCCTGCCGCCGCTTCGTTGCTCTCAGTGTGGCTAACTGAGCCTCCATGCCCAGAATCAAGAGCAGCGTTCAGTAAACAGGCCCAGTGAAGGAGCTTTGACAATTCTGCCTGAGTCAGGGGCGTTTCTTCTGGCGAAATATTCGATTTCAGTTTCCAAATACGCCAACAGCAACTTAAAAAAAACGGAAGCGAACTGCCGACATCCACAACGTGAAGCCAGATTCTACTTATCATCCATCCCAACAGATGCCGCTCTCGTGCGAAATAGACAAGTGAATTAAAAACAAAAGCACTCAAAGGAATAAAAAAGCCTGCGATTCACACTTTTTTTAGCTAGAGATAATTTTTTAAATACAGTTTTTCATCTCGCATACAGACGAAAGTATGTTGCGGCGTTATTGTATGTCATTGTTTCCAGCATGAGTTTTGGGAGGACACATACGGCTCGCAGATCTAAAACTTTCGATTTATAAACTTCTAGGGCGCTATCAGCAAAACAGGTTCTCGTGAAGGTGCTTGAAGGGATGCCCTTTCATTTGGGATAGAGAATATGTACTCGAAAAAATCGGTTGTCTGTCCCTTTAACACTAGTTAGTTATGAATTCCAGTTATGGTATTTTTTTTTGGAGAAGTTAAATTTGCCAACGCGCCAAATTACGCTACCTGAAAGCAAAATGTGAAGGAACCCTGCAACACATTTTGGACTGATTTTAAAATCTCAAATGCTTTCAGAACGCAATCAACGAGCACATCCAGCACTTAGTATAGGGGATCACAAAATACCCCCCCCCCCCCCCCAAAAAAAAAAAATAACTGCGCTACGCTTGTCAGATAGCCTAAGAAGTCGCGCAAAAGACGTTGCTCTATTCCTGGACTTGGCGTTGTTTGTGCGCTCTGATTACGTCATTGAATGGTGTCCCGGCTATTGGACGGCTACTTTAGGTTGCAGCGATTAGCGCATTGGACAGCCACTGAAAGAAAATCACAGCAAAGAGTGAGGATGAAAGAGTGAGAGCTTTGCTCGGAAGTGTCGCAGAGTCCCTTTAAAGAGGCTCGGAAACATTTCTGATAAACGCTTTCACTGTTTCCCTCGCGTGTGGGAGCATTGTCACCGCTATACTTATCAACAGTACGGAGGGGCCATACGTGATTTTCTCTTCGCAGCAGAACTACCGGCTTTGATTTCTACCTGCTTCCATTTCTGCTTTGATTTTGTGGCTGTTTTCTAAAGTGGCTATCGATTGGGTTTATTACTGCCACAGAAAGGAAGCGGCCAGTAGACGCTAATGTGCTGCAATGGCGTCATTTGAGCGGGGAAGGGGAAAAACTTTTTATCTATTGGGCACAGAGAGGTACTTATTGCTGAGGTACTTTGTAACCCCCCTTCCTATGTACTGGAAATGCTTGTTGACTGCGTGCTGATTTACATTTAAGATTTCGAAAAAAAGTTGAAAGAAAGTGTTACAGGTTCCTTTAAAATACCGCAAAATGCTGTTGTTATTGTACGGAGATTTAGAGCGGTTGTACCGAAGACCCTGTTTAATGGATGCCTTCCGTTACGCATCTAAATCTATCAGGCTTGAGTAAGTCGTCACTGCATACTCAAGGCAACTGTTATGAGGTCGCTCATGGCTGTTATGAGGTCACTCATGCCACGTGCTTTCTAGCACGTGGAGGCGACCGGCTTTCCATTGTTCTAGCGGCTGCTGGGTTTACGGCATATTCTAAGTTTCCCCAACAAGCCCAACCATATATGTTGTGTTTTAAGGTCTTGTGAACGCAAGTCATACATTCGAGGTGGAGGATGCTTTCGATTCTTGTACAAACGCTGTAGGTCGCGGATTTTGCCGCAAGCTCTCCTGTGTCTTTTTTAGAGCCCATCCCGTAATAGGCTTGCTAGTGGTTCTTTGGAATGCAATGAAAAATTGCGGGGTAAATCGCGGCCAATTAAACCACCGAATACAAAAATTGAGAAAAAAACATGCTTTGAAGCTGTCGCTACGGTTTAACAAGGTCTCAGAAAGTGCTACGTTTACAAGAACATTCATAATAAAAAGCAATACAGTCTGTTACAACCCCGGGCTGTCCTTCATACCTTATCTTTAGCGTTATTTTAATTTTAAACGATAGACGCTAACCGGATTAAACTTTCGCTGTAATTTCTTCTCTTGCTTTTGATGCTTTAAGGTTTCACACCTTTTTAAAATGCATTTGTTGAAACTGTTGGAGCATCTGCGCTTAAATTTATCGTGTCTCTGGAATAGTGATTATGTATCTGTTATCGAGCGGCTGGTCCTTTCCATCACTATACCGCTGACAAGAGGCGTACTCTACGAAAAACTTTCACTTCTTACCAATCACAAAGGAATGCGTCATTGCAACCAGGAACCAGCGCCTTTCATGGTTTTTGCAGTTTCGTAGTTAGGGAAAGATACGGCATCGATAATTGTCGACACCTCCACGCACGTCCTCCGATGCACGCGCGGGGAGGACTCCTTGTTTATTGTCCGCAATGAAGGGCGCCAGAAATAGAAAGAATGCGTCAGCTAGTGTTTCCGAAAAAAGAGTGTACGTGATAGTTAGGCGGCCCTTTAACCTGCACAACGCCGACTGCACAAAGATTTGTTTATTTTAGATGCGAAGCATCTTATGCTCGGGGCTGTGTCCCTCCCTCCCTTGTTGTTGTCCGCCGTCCGCACTCTACCGCGCATGCGCTGTCTCTTCAGCCCCGTCAGCGTTTGGCCTGATGCCAGCGCAGTACACTATAAAAAGAAATAGTTAGGCGGCGCCCGGTTTCGATCCCACGACTCTCTGGCCGAAACGGGAGGTACGTGGCGCTCTTCCCACTGCGGAACAAACCGAGACGGGAGCATCTGCTACGAACGCGCCTTATGTCCTTCAGTCATTCAAACTACGTCAAGAAGCAACTGATACAACGAAGGCACGCGAAGCTGAACGTCAACGAAAACGTCGAACTGAAAACTTTAGAGGAGGATGTTGAATTTTCCGTGGGAAAGCTGTGCCGGGAGCGCCACGCGCCTTGCAGCTCAACCAGAGAAGAGGCCGAAGAGGGTGGGAAGCGGGGTGGGAGCGTGAGCACGCAATAAGGACGAGAACCAGGAGGTGTTCGATCAGGTAACGTGGGTGTTCGGTCTCTTCACTGTCTCTAAATTTCTCTACATTTCTCTCTCTATACATGGGGGTTCACACTACGTTCCCATTCGTGCTCCGATAAATGAAACAACACAACGGCAACAGAATGGAACCTACACGAAACCGCCATGATGCTTCGCATCCTCCCTATGGTTCCCCGCGGGAAGATGGTGTAATTTTTTTTGTTTTCAAGTAACAACTGCAAGATTTCCTGCCTTTAAGACTGCCATGTTAATTCACTCTCTTCCAGCATTGTCCCCTAAAAAGTGAGTTCGATGTAGGGCGTGGCAAATAAAAGCGTACTCTGCCATCCTCCTCTTTCATTAGCATGTATTTGGCTGAGTAAACGAAATCGATAGGTAGAGTGGAAGCTCCGCGAAATGTACATACAGTTTATTTCTTTATGCGCGCTTTGCAACCTGTTTGCTGAATAAGAAAACAGCGGTAACTTTGCAGCTGTCTCGGCATGAGCATGTCCGTCACACTGAGGCAGCGAGAACGAGACGCCAGGCGTCGCCACCGCGATGCGCCTGCTGGCCAAGTGAATTAGTGATGCGAGGCTCATTTTGTTAAAATGCCGCGGTGCACCAGCGGTGACGTGTCCCCTTCCACAGGTTACGGCAGCCTCCGGCATTTCGGATAAAGCTCACTGTGCGTCGGCGAGCTCAGCATGGGTCGAGGTCTTTGACCTGTGCTTCTTTGCAGCGAGTGCTTTTTTTTTGCGAGCGCTCGAAAACGAAGAGTCCTGCTTCAGTGGTATTAGCAATATCGAGATGCGCGAAGCGAAACCCAAGCCTTTGAGGTTGAGTTTTTCCAAAAATGTGTTTTTTTAGCGCTTAAGCGTTTTGTCATGACACTCCGCGAAAATTAGTCTTTTCGTCGGTCTCTCCGTCTTACGCCAACGCATGACACCGTGAACCTCTGTAGGTGCACATGGAGGATATGGGGTATTTCATAAAAAAAAACTGGCTTATTACTCTGTCATAGAAATCGGTAAAACACAAAAGTTAAATGTGCAGCGATCTTCAGCTGAGCATGATTGGCGGGTCGGCGGCTGTCTTGTGGGTGTGCTTGGCGAGCGACCTCTTGCTGGCGGGTTGCTTCGCCAAAAATGTACTGGCGTCATTTCCGTGACGGATATGACGTTAGTGAAATCTTGGTGGATCCCGGCATAAAACACTTTCGTGTTAAAATATAAAACCCAAGAAAGAACAACCCGAAGTATAACGTACTCTTTAGTATAAAAAGTTGCTTCCCCGTACGAAGACCCAGTGTGCAGGAGTGCACCCTTTACAGGCCGCTTGCTTCGTTGTACTGGAGTCACTTCTGTTACGGATATAACGTAAGTGAAATCTTCGAGAATCCCAGAATAAAACACTTTCGCGTTAAAAAAATGCAAGGGTGCCTAAATACTCCTTATGATGAAGGGATTGCGAAAGCATGAGTATCCAATTTTAGGAAGCGGCCGTGTCCTCTTCGTTATCATCATCATTTATTATTTGTGTCTTTTTCTGGTTTTGGCACTATGCCTCAGGCCAAACCCTCATTCGTATCAGGAAAAAAAGATGACATTTCACGGGGACATACCCTGCTACTCCCCTCACGTCAATTTTGTAAGTAGCATGCGGGTAAAATGTTGCGCCGCTAGGAAGGCCGCACCCTGTGCGCAAGCCCTTGAATGTCGCTAAGCGCACGAAGCCTGCTAGCACATGCGCACCCTCTATTCCTCCATCTCCCCCCCTCTCTACTCATAAAGGAGAGGCCGCTGGTGATGCGCGCACGCCTGGACGGGAACATACCGGCCAAATTGTTTCCTCCGGAGCGCTTCTGTGGGCCGTCCGCCGACCGTACTTTTTGGAATACCTGGCGACAATATTTTTGTGCCGTACACGCCATCCAGATTTTGAATCAAGCAGAGTTATGTAGTGCTTCTGCAGTAAAACTCTTCCTAAAGGCGGTGTTCCGTGTAGCGCGAGCTTTCGTTTTAAAAGAAAATATAAGAAATCAATGCCCCTTTGTTAGGAGAAAGATGGTTAAAACGCGAAGCTCTCTCCCATGAAACCTAAGTCGAATCGAAATCCCCCAAATTCCAAAATCCAAAGTACCAAAGAACACAGCCAAAGTCAACTTCAACTCAGCCGAAATCCAAAGTCAACGCCCGTGCTAAGAACACAAAGGAAATGCTGAGCGGCTAGAATGCTCCAGTGGAACGTTCATCGTGATCATCGATTCTGTTCCAAAGCGAATGTGTCTTCCAGTGCTCTACCGTATCGTGTTTGGTGCGTGAAGATCGCCCATTGTCTACGTGTGCAATATGATTGATGTGCCATTGTTTAACACCTCACTATGTGGCCTTCGTGCAGTGCGCTCTGGCATAACTACATCGCCATCGTTGAAGCATAGAAAGCTTTGCTTTAAAACGTCGGTGAAATACCATACAAGTCCTGCGTAATTACTGGGCAAAATGTTTCGCATCTACATTAATCCGCGGTAAAACCAACTCTGTGGAACATAACACAACCATCGCCTGAAGTTGATTTCGAAACTTAATCATGGCGCAACCTTCTCAAGCAACCTCGCAGAAAACTCCATAACTTCAGAGCACTTGACCACGCGAGCAATGATTGCATTTACAACTGCGCTCGAAAAATTATTTTCAATGGGCAAACTGTTTACAGTCAAGTTAAATTTTACCCGTACGTCAACACTTCACCGGGGAAGCATTAGGCAGGACGCGCTACTGCAGTACTAAACACCAGCAGCACTTTCGTGCGGTTTTCCTAAGTGCACGCTGCTGACTGCCCAGAGAATTCAGCAAGGCGGGCGGCAAATCAATTATTCAGAGCTGTCGCGGCGGCTCGGAGACTAACGCATAGTGCTTCCTAGCAAGAGAGCCTGGGCTCGATCCCGAACGCGGTGGCCGTTTTTCGTGTGGATGAGAAAGACGAAGACGCCCGTGGGTAGAGATTTGGATGGTGTTAAGTGTTCCTCAGGTGTCCTAAAAGCGCCTTTAAGCCTCCGCTACAACTTGCGTAGGTCAGGCACATAAAAAAGGTAAAACAAAAGGATTTTTTCGGAGTATTGGAGACGACAGTTTCTTGATGTTGTTTTTCGGTTTCACCGAGGTATTCCACCATGTTCTAGGATAAACGATAGCCTTATTTGGCGGTTAAAAGGCCATTTTCGATCGATGGAGGTTCTAAAGTAGACGTGGCCCGCTTTACCATTGCGACGAATAACTGCTAAAACCAAAAAAAAAAACCCGGAAATACCAGAAATATTCCATTCGTCCGCTTGTTACAGCGACGCTGTTATTCTCTCGTTAGTCGAAATATTTTGTGTCATAAATAAACAACCTAGTAAGCACCCAGCAGTGCTCTCCCAAGACACCGAGCGCATGCGTTAGGCTCATTAGGCGTGCAGCATAGAGCTCAATATCGGTGTTACAAAAAAAAACCACAGAACAAGCATCGAAATCGCATGATGGATGATGAGGGGCCGGTGAACAATGGGAACCTCCCGCTCCCCATGTGTTCTAGCAAAGATTAGGTTTTCAGCTGCTCTCGAAAGGGGAAAGGGTTGACGTCATTCGAGGGCTAGCTCATAAGTCAGGCTAGGCAGGACCAAGCAGTTCTCGCCCAAAACGCCGTGCGCATGCGTCAGGACCCAGTATTTGCCGCCGGAGATGGCGAGTACAAGTGACATGACCGCAGAGACAACGAGGAACATTTCATACCATCACCCTTCAGCATGTTTAGTAGCTGACAACATGTGCGCTGGACATGAACTTTCGCAGGGCGGGATGGCGTTCATATTTTTTTTTCAACTGCATGCCGCTGAAAGTCAGGAATGACT
Organism: Haemaphysalis longicornis; assembly: GCA_013339765.2. Lineage (NCBI taxonomy): Eukaryota > Metazoa > Arthropoda > Arachnida > Ixodida > Ixodidae > Haemaphysalis > Haemaphysalis longicornis. The sequence goes on along the minus strand of CM023449.1, from coordinate 159,404,896 downwards.
CCATTCGTGAATTGTGAGCTTGATGGATTAGGGAACAAACCCGTGTGGATCACATGCTATTTTGTATGATTATGAAGGGGGTTATAAAAAAGAAATTTGGTGGTTACAAGAAACAATATTCTAAACCTAGGCAACAGCAGCAGTATCGGAGACATTCTAATATCGCCGGTCAGAAAAAAGTAGCTTTGAAATGTGTTTTCTGGACAATTTTGGAATTAGTGTACTGGGTAGGTGACGGCAATGTTCGTTATAGTGTTTCCGTATGGCGAAGGGTCCTGCATTGTCGAGGTAGTAATGGACATGAAGAACTTTAAAGGGTCATGCAGGTAAAACCCAAGTTTCGTTTTTTCGGAAGATTGCCTCGATAGAATTGTACTGGCACCGCTTTTAACGCACTCTGCGCTCAAATAAGCTATATAATTAGGGAAAAAAGGAATGGCCATGCGATCCACTAGCTCATTTCTCGCTACAGAACCTATGATTTTATATACCCAGCTCTGAGATTGGGGTGGCTTGCAAAAGGACACGCAAATTAGGCAAAACTTTTAAGCTTGCCGAAAGAGCTATTTGTGCCTAAATGTAATGTATAGTCTTTTTACAGCAGTAAGAATGATGGGGCAAACAATGAAAGTTATAAAAATGCACGTAAACATAGAAGTACCGATGCACACTTCTGTACGCACTGGGCGCACTATGCTCGTTTTACCTGCAAAGCGGTCCACCGATTTGGAGTTGTCTTACACGAAAATGGCCGATTGGCGTAAGCGAAGTTGTCGTACGTGACCACGTTTGCGAATCATATGCCCCATGTTTCCCGAAACGATTACTTTCTGCCGTAACAAAAACAAGCCAGGTGCAAATACGGTCAAAAACAAAGCAACGGCGGACAACGGTCCATGGCTGGCTATGGTAGCGCCATCTGGAACAACTAACAGTAAGCAAGACGGCAGAGCTTAATGACGCACTGGGGGTTCGGTTGAATACCCGGCTTCATGACTTAATGGCAGACGTCACGAAAACATACGATTTGGCGGGATAATCAAAATTTTATTCTGAACTGACTAATTTATACGTGAATACGGCATCTCTTGCTGCTTGACAAGCGCTGGATGCACTATAAAACACGGAATGTTTTGAATAAAACAAATTTTTATTTTGTCTGCATGGGCCCTTTAAGCAGTTAAGCAGTTCCAGTAGTTAGGAACGGTTGTGCCTCTATGTAGTATTTTTTACCAATTGTTCCAACTTTTGGCCCCAACGCTGAATCGAGAGAGGTACAGACAGACGGAAATTTTTGCGTGTATGTAGGGCAAGAAAAGCTGTCATTTGAAAGAAACATTGCCTTGCTCGAAAGCTACCCTGACATGAGGAGCATTACCATGGTGGGCGTTCAGTGTTTGACGCTCATAACGTTCAGTGTTTGGCGCGTTTGACGTTCATAACGTTTGACGTTCAGTGTTTGGCGCGTTTTGTGCGAACTCCCTGAAAAACACCGTCTACACATTAACAGATGCGTGTTAATGCAAAGCAAACAAGCCCAAGAAATAGACCCGAGGTACAAGAAAGGGCGCTGTACTCGTTCGCACAAATGTGTTTGTATTCGGAACAGCCATAAGAGGGTGGTAGAAAGAAATACACAGGGGAACAGAGTAAAAAAAGAGAGGCAGTACTACAAAATAAATCTTCCAACACTGCTAAAATTTAGTTTTTCGCCAATTTGCGTTTAGAAACAATGTCTATAACAAGTTTACTTTAGTTGGTCAGCTCTAAATAATGTATATTTACAGGAAGAAAAGCCAGGCTGCCTGCCTGCAGGCGTTTCGCGTGAAGGCGTTACATGAAACCCTTCTAAGCTCCTTTGTAGAAAACCTTTTTAAGGCGCTGTCGCTACTCGGGTCGACGAGCAAATTTATTGGATCCTTTGATTCAGAGATTCTGAAAGAACTAGGGGTTTATACCCCCTTCAGCGATGTTCTAGGCCGCCCTGAAACTTTCCCCCGCGCCTTGTGTCCCCTCGGCGCCTTTGATGCACCCGCATAATGATGTCGTGACGTAAAGCAGCACGAAGGCCATTAGTTCCGTTTCCGGAAGCCTGACAGGCTGCGAGATGAAGGTTGACGCTGTCCAGAACGGCAGCAGGGCTGTGTCGGGACAACGCCCTTCCTAATTTCCCATCGGACGAGCTTCCCCTCGAGGCTTTTGTTTATGTCCCCTGCCCTTTCACGGCCTGCGGGTCTCGTTGCGCGATCCTACAAGCGTTGCACACGTCAGAGCAGGTTCTCGGGTTGGTTTTAGGCAAAAACCTACAAGTAGCTTTCTCGGCAACCCAGCATCATTCATTGATTGCTGAATTAACGTATCGCCTGGTCCAATCACTGTTTGATTGTTCCGAACTCCGGTTAGCATGGGAACTACGAGTAAAGCGAATCGGGCAACAAATCTGATTGAGTGAGTGAGTGAGTGAGTGAGTGAGTGAGTGAGTGAGTGAGTGAGTGAGTGAGTGAGTGAGTGAGTGAGTGAGTGAGTGAGTGAGTGAGTGAGTGAAGTGAAGTGAAGTGAAGTGAAGTGAAGTGAAGTGAAGTGATGGGAACTGAGTGGAGTGGAGTGGAGTCAGCGAGGATGCCTACTTGAAACCACTCGGATTTTTAACAGATGACCGCAGAACAAATTTTCCCAAAAATTATATGCGCAATGCAGCTCAAAACATTAGTGTGAACGTCAGCGGAAAAGGTTTTCTAAAATGCCATGCTCCCGCATAGCAGCTGTCCGTGGATGCCAATTAGTGGTTCTATGTCTCCTATAAAACGGAAACGACAGCAGAGACATTAGCTTTAATGTGAAAGCATTAAAAGACACACTGGACGAACGAGCCGGAGTTGAAATCACAATCTGTAACCGCGAAATGGCTGATAGACCACGTTACTTTGAAGGATTCCATAGTGCGAGTCCTTCCATAGTACGCGCCTTAAAGGAGTAGTGACACAAAATTTCAAAGCTGAGATAACTATGTACAATGCTTCCTTTTTATCAGAAGATATCTCCCAGCAAGTTTTAATAGTAGCCGTTCAGTATAACCAGAGGACTCTGGTTATACTGAACGGCTACTATTAAAACGCTATTTAAACACTATTAAAACTCTATTAAAAACTATTCAATGCTTTTCTGGCCACAAAACGGCGCCCGGAGGTTGATATAGGGACAAAATCTCTCGCTAGCAGCGCCACCCGTCGTAGGGGGGCCACAAGTCGCCGCCACTGCTGGGCTTGTATGCGCACTACTGCCGACGTTTCGACGCGATTATGTGCGTGCTGTTCTTGCTGTCACCTTTTCTGAAACGTCTCAGAACGCATCAATGCCACCAGATAAATAAGTCGAAACGGGATCCAGTGTCGACTACGGATGAGGGCTGTTTACTTTGGAACGCACGCGTAGTTTGCTTGTGAGTGCGGGCCTACCTTATAAACAGCAGCGCCTTTAAAAGTGTTCTCACACCACGCGATAACGCATTGTGTTATTAATTACCTCATAGCCCAATTATATGCGTACTTACGATGCCTCGAAGCGGTACGTCATAGCTCGCAAGTGTTGAAAGATGACGCTCATGCTCCCGATTCGAGCAGCTACTGCTAGATCTGCTCGACAACGTGTTTATATTTGCGCCTGGCCAAAGGGCGATTATGTTTATGCGGTGGGTGAGCTTTCTATTCTGGTAGTGCTGCAAACAGGGGGAGGATGGTGAACGGAATGAGACACGACTGGGTAGTACAGGAGCAATCACATTGGTTTATATCCTGCTGGCCTCTCTCGCGTTGCTACCCAAGTAATCAAATGAAGTGAATGGTTCAGCCAGAAGTTTTATTCCAGACCTTTCAATTGAGTTTACATCCACATGCGCAGTTTTGGTGCGAGCGCCGATCGCTTTCTTGACGCGGGGACTTTCGACGGTGCGGTCATAGCAGCCGAGCGCTTTCGTGACCGCTCTAAACACGAGTTTCACGTGCCTAACATTTGATTGATCACTTTTTTCCACGCAATTTACACGGTACACCCGCCGCTAGACGTTTCCTTGGGTTTGCTGTTTATAGCATTATTAATTACCGGCCGACAACCCATGATTTCCTCGGGAAGCGAAGTACAAGCTAATCTGCAACCTAATCTGCAAGTTCCTTTTGATGCCAGAGCTGGCTGCTCGGCCGCCTTTGCCACTACCGAGGCACCACATCATATATATTTTTTTTATTTTTGGGTGCTAAAGGGGGGGGGGGGGGGGAGGGGGAGGGCGGTTATCATTTAAAGCATGCAATAAATCTTATATTTGGTGCTAATGATAAGCCGCTTAGACAATTCGCGCCGCCTCTTCGCTGGTTGCCTCTGAATCGCTGGCCGGGAACACGGTTTCGCCTTTGTCAGGTAGGCCTGGAGCCCGTCAAAAATCCTTGGAACGGCATCCGTCGGAAGCCTCGGTCTCCTCGGTCTCCTCGGAAGCCTCGCTGAAGCGACACGACCACCCCGTTCCCGATGTGCTCGTCGGTTCTTACAACGCCGCTTTTCGCTTACAAAATGCTTTTCGCAAACCCAAACGTTCTTGCTTTCGAAGTTGAAACCGCCAGCTTCCAACCGCGGTATAGCTCTCTTCCATTTCTCTCGTAGTTCGGCGCTACCTGGGAAACAGAAGAGCGACGCCTTTTCCTTGTTCCTTCGGTATCCGGAGCTGCAGCCCGTCACACAGCACGTGCATTGTGCATTCGAATTTTCATGCCGTCCACCTTAAACGCGGTGCACTGGCACATGGAGTTCGCGTGACGCTGATGCCGAAACTTTGGTAGAAGGAATACGCGATCTGCCTCCACACAACGCCTTCGGGCTGCCGCTGCTTCCAGTGCGTTCCGCCGGGCGCAGCGGGGCGATGGCCCCCCTAAGACAGCTTGCGCCGCGTAGCGGCCGTTCTTGGCACCAATAGAGTGACGGAGAAGTTTCGTGACCAGAAAGGTATTAAGGGACTCTGGTATAGCGTATCCATTATTGTCCCTGCCCGAACGAGAAAGCCAGAGCGGGTCGGAATGACATCGTTTGCTACTCGCCCCGAACTGCCGACGTCGGGGCTCCCGCGACGTAGCAGACGCGCTGGCTGCGGTTGGCGCGCGCTGCTGCGCCTCGGGTACACGTCATCGTTTTGGGGCCGACGTCATACTACCCGGGCGCGGGGTCATGGTGAAAACCTCGGCCGGTCTGGCCGAGCGCGTGCGCTCGCTCGCGCGCGTCTAGAGCGGCAGCGGTGTGACAAGAATGGTGTAGTCAGGTGCTGCCTTCTGTCATGGCGGCCGCTAGGCGTTCGTTTTGTCGAAACCGAAACTGACACGACTAAACGACGCCGAAAATGATTGTTTACGCTGCGATCGACCGTCTAATGTACCATTCTGTGATTAGGGGGCTAATAGGCACCCATAGCAGCTAAGAAAACGTTCCATGAAAATTTCGCTTTGACTCCTCAGTGGCGAAAAGTTGCCGTTCAGCCCTGCACACGAAAGATGATGTAACCTAGAGTGCGAAAGGAGGAGCCAAGCGAGCGAATAGACAAGAAGTGACATCGAGCACTCCCAAAACATGGCGGCAAGAATCAGCAGCGATGCAACGCGTTTCAGGCGTTATTTCGAAATTAAAGCTCTCGCGTCCCCAATGTAAAGCATTGTAAATGTAAATTAATAAAAGAGCTTCATTTTTCATGAATCGTCAGGAAATATTACCAATACTGAGATACAGAACACTCATGTGCATCTGACAACCCGCTGATAAAAATCGGCCCAAGGGGTCACGAAGGCTTCAGCATTTCTTTCATGCTCAAAAAACCACGCAAAGCAATTTCATGTCAGGTGAATGTATTGCAACATATTCATGTCCTGAGAATACACTGTCTCTAAGAGAGACAATGATAGTTAGTAGGCTCCGTCCTTCTCTGAAGAGATATACAATATTTGTGTGTATATATTTAAATGTTTTTTGTGTGTACATGGCGTTCACAGTCAAAAGGTTAAAAAATGGAATGAAAATACGGATGACTCAACCACCGCTGGTGTTCTAGAGCGGATGTGCTTCTATGGTACGTAATTGAAGGAACAAATATATATGAAAGTAAGCGTGCACGTCTGCACCAAGAACGATACAAATAACATAAAAGAAACCTCAACCGGTAATGTCACTGGTAATGAAACTTCGGGGAAAAGGGGGGGCGGCATCGCCAAGGAGGGAGCCTCATCCCCCGTCGAGGAATACCAGAGGGGCTCGCACCCCCCCCCCCCCCCCCCCCCCCTCCGCTTTGCGGCGCCGTAGTCTATGCCAACTACGAGCTGAGTCAGGCAGCCGCCATAACATGACCTAAAAATGCCAAACAAATCTTGCACTGTTGTTTCGTAAGGCCACAACGTGATCCGGTAAATTTGCTTCAGGAATATATTGAACGTGAAAAAATATTTTAATCAGAATGTTCTCGGGATGTGTGCGTGTTGACTTGTACGTTTGTCATTCATAGGTTTAGGTGTTCAGACGGATGTGTTCTAAGTTTGGGATGAATAAAGCACGGAAAACAAAGTGTATGATTTTCGCCGTTGTTCAAAACATACAATGTTAGTACCAGCATCAAATATGAAGGGCAATATCTTAACGAAATGTTTTAATCAATAAACCTGAGGGCGACTTCATCATTACGGAGAGGGTAATTTACTTGTCGTAATCGGTTAGTTTAAAGTGAAGTTGTAAATGCCGCAGAATTCGCGTGTGGCGTCCGTGCATAAGCTTCTACTGGGGGAAACGGACAGCTTCACGTTGTCTGCTAGGATAAAAAGTCCGTCCAGGTTCCTTTTTTTAATCGCAAAGCCATAGAAAATGTCCAAAAAGAATACCTGTGCATTCTGTAACCAAGCGTGCAATGTGTATTGTGTACTGCCCCACTGTTGTGATCCACCTTCAACAGAGTTGAATGGCTCAGATGTTTATTGTGTTCGGCCCTCCCTGTCCTCGTTTACTGCAAGGCAAGCGGTGTCATCAGTTTTTTTTTTAGTTTTGTGGTAACTTGATCATAACCGACATGCGGCATCATACTAGATGTGCCGAAAGCTTTTGTAACAACAGGCCCCAACATTTTAATCATGCAATAATCTTCTATTTTTTTTAGCGAGAACGTAACGCAGTATCACTCCAATTCATGCTCCCCGACTTGATGAGGACAAAACTATCACAGCGACGTATATTAGCGCCTATCGCGTCGGGCTTAGACTGGCTGGTCAGCAAAGAATAACCGTCGCCTTAATTGCGTTTTTCAATTCGCAATGCCGTGGGTGGCTGCTGGCATTACTGCCATCAATCAGGGTTTCATTTCCTACGCGGCTTTCAGAATGCGCCTTCCTGCGCTGCATGGAGAGATTTTAATATAGCCCCGATGCATGCCGTGGAACGACCACGTCTAGCGAACCATGGAATCCGGCGTGGGAAAGCACAGCGCACATGTATCGTGACATTTAAACCGGGTTTAATTTTGGTTCCTCTCTGACGGCGCAAACAGTGCTGCGTCGATTTTCACGCGCGCTTGCAATTACCGCGAGTGAACTTAGGCATCAAAAAAATAGGAAGGCCTGTTTGGTGGCCTCTGACCTCTGACCTCTAAGCTGACCTCTGATTTAGGAACGTTTCGTGAGTAAAATTCAAAGTTTGATAGAAAAACAGCGCCTCGGTTAGCTTTATCCGGACAACAAATTGCCTTCAATTCTACGTTATATTGTGTTGAAGGTTGGGAGTAAACCTATAACCCCGGATTCTATTAAAACTGGGTCAGAGTTAGATGCAAATCACTCTGCAACGGAGCAAATAGAAAAGCAACTCCGGTGGTTTTTTAAACAGGGTGTAGGGATTACTCGATTTTAAAAGGCCAGGAGTCACTTCGACCTATTTAACAAATGTCTTTACTTATCTTGAGAAAGATATAGTTTTCACGCAAAAAGGACTAGTGACGCCGTATCAACGTAAACCGGAATATGATAGCCGAACTTTGCTGAAGAAACGTTTTCGCGTGACGTGTTTGATAACGTCAACACGTGCACACCTGATTGCATTTTTGTTCAAGATATCGATCTGCGAAGTTTAATTGCCATTCGCATGATTACACATGCTAGACAACGAAGACCGGCGCGAAGCTCATCCCTTTTGTTCTGTGTTTCGATAGCGGTTCCGCCTACTGCAGATTGCGATAACACCAGCCAAAACTGAAAGGGTGCCAGTCGTCACTTCTGCCTATGCCTCCACCCAGTTGTCCAACTAAACACCGAACGCAGCAGGCACGTCACAAAAGGGAATAGCTTTGCGCCGCTCTTTGATGCCTAGAATGCGTAATTATGCGAACGGCAATTAAACTTCGTAGATCGATATCTTGGAATACGGATGCGTTAGAACAATTCTGCAAATGAAACTGCGTAGAAACACGATTGCGTCTAACTTTTCAATGCACACATGCCTGCTTACTGCAGCCGCTAGAAAGTTTATTATCCAAGTTTAGTTAATTGAGCCACCGACATCAATCGTTACTACCTCATTGTGTGTCCCCCTCAACGCATAACCTCGATGATTGTAGGGTTTTAACGCGCCGACGCAACGGAGGCGATGAGGCGCGCCGTAGTGGAGGGCTCCGGATTAATTTTGACCACCTGGGGATCTTTAACGTGCGCCGAAATCTCGCACACACGGGCGTTTTTGCTTTTCGCCTCCATCAGAAAAGCGGCCGCCGCGGCCGGGAATCGAGCCCGCGACCTCGTGCTCAGCAGCGCATCGCCTTAGCCACTGAGCCACCGCGGCGGGTCAACGCATAACCTCACTGTAGCGGTGGACTTTACGTGCATCTAAGCGCCTAATTATGAAAAAACCTGTCGACTCAACTTTTATCACCCTGTATATCTTAGAGACATAACAACGAAGCGTTTCGTCTGTAAGCGGTACAAGTTGATACAAGGGCATGAACGCTTTACTAGTAACATCCGAGTGGTTTCGACGAAGTGATGCCAAAAAAAAAGCATTCATAAAAATATTTAACAAGGAATTTGTAAGTGAGGGGTAGTTTGGTCATAAAATTTTGACTGACTGACTGACTGACTGACTGATTGACTGACTGACTGATTGACTGATTGATTGATTGACTGATTGATTGATTGACTGATTGATTGATTGATTGATTGATTGATTGATTGATTGATTGATTGATTGATTGATTGATTGATTGATTGATTGATTGATTGTAGGGCTTTACGAGCCGACGCGACGCAGGCGATGAGGCACGTCGTAGTGGATGGCTCCGGATTAATTTTGACCCCCTGGGATCTTTAACGTGCGCCGAAATCTAGTACACAGGGGCGTTCTTGCTTTTCGCCTCCACCAGAAAAGCGGCCACGGTGGCCGGGAATCCAATCCGCGTCCTCGAGCTCAGCAGCGGAACGCCCTAGCCACTGAGCCACCGCGGTGGGTGGTCACAAACGTATGAAAATCAAATACATGCATGACGCTTTAATGCTTCAACAACATTTTGCTTGAGCAATAGCAAGTACTGACGATTTTTAATCATTGAAGCTCTGAATTTATGCTTCCATCAACTCCTTACTTGGTCGGTGGCCTTAAATTGAGTAGTCAGCGCGTGCAACACAGACGCAGAATCCGAATGCCTTCCTCGCACAGATTGGTCGTCCGGAATTAAGACGCAACTGTCAGGCGCTCAGTCTTAATATTTGCCCCGTTTCCGGGCATGCGGAACGCCGAACAACTGCTGCGCTCCACTGTTGCGGCCGCCGGCTGCACAATGACGCTGTTGCAAAAAGGAAGGCGCCACTCTGGCGGGGGCACGACACGCGCCGTCGGCGGGGGCGACTCCTATTCAGTGCGGCAGGCCCCGCCACAAAACGTGGCAGTCGGATAAGAAAGGCAACGTAACAAAAAAAAAAGAACCTCACGATGGGGGAGGTCTAGCCAAGGAACAGGGCTGCCGCCGCTGTCTTTTATTTTCCTCATTTCTTCCCCGCTTCCCGCTCCCGCCCCGAGCGTTCCCCTCCTCCCCTTTGTGTTTCCCTTTCCGAAGAGTAAAAACTGAAAAAGGGATCGTGCTCGCTCCCGCACCCGTCCCTTTTGGAGGGGCACCCCGTCTGGAAAGCTGGCAGCCCTCCAAGCAAGTTTGCGTTTTGTGCCGACGCTGTATGGGCGGTTGGTTCTCATTGCGATGTGCCCAACTTTCTCGCGGTTATTCGCTCTGCTTGTTCGTTTCCACTTTGAGATCAGTGCGGGACACTATTTGCGCAGCGGTGCTGACTAAATGGTTCTAGTTGGAGATGTGGGGTGGAAGAGAACTTTAGGACAGGAAGCGGACCATATCGCAGCGAGAAAGATCTAAATCTTTGTTGAGAATGGGCGGTTCAAGACCACCATGAAAAAAATTAACGAAGACAGAAATTGAACTTCCTGGTTGCTCATCGAGGCAGAACAAGTATAAGAATTATGTGCAAAATTGTGAGCACAAGAAGCATTTCTTAGCTAGTCTGAACGAATGTCGTTTTTATGTGTGTTATCACTTTTCCGATCCATTCATCGTTGGGTGGCCTTGGACAAAGCATTTCGTGTTCACAAATATATACGCGCTCTTCAGAACACCATGATTGATTATTAAAATACGAGCTTTTTCTGTCGTTGTTCAATCAGCCTTTATGAAAACTTTTTACCAGCACCTAGCGCAAAACATTCTTCTAGACTTATTCTAGACACCTTTAATGCAGACACCTTCTAAGGTGTCTGATTTGGAGCTTATATAAGAATCAGACTCTCGTACCAAGAATAGGGCCCCAATGTGCTACCACAAGGCTACCTCCCAACCTTGCCAGTGTTCGAGAACGAAGTTCGTGTCGGGCAGTGCGCCGCACCTGTGGTTACTTCCAACTTTACTGAGAAGATACTAGGCGAGTTAAGGCACAGCGAAGGCATTTAAAACTAATCAAAGTAAATTCAAGGGAAGTGGTACGAATCAAAGTGACCTAGAGCAAGGTAAAATGTGCGCAGTTGTGTGAATCAAACTATAAAACGGGATCAAAGTGATTTAAGATGAATGCTTAAACGGCAAAGCCCATGACTTGGTGAATTGGGATGTATGCCTAAGCGAATAAAGTTATGAATAAGCGCTTTATGGGGTATGATTCAAGTATATTATGAAGTATTAGTGTGCCAATCTAGCGAACTAATGAAAGCGAATAAATAAATAGGCATTCAAAATGGCTTATCTAGCCTAATAACAGGGAAAATAGACTAATTAGGCTAATAAGGCTGACTAAACTGGGGTTGAAATAGGGTGCATGTTCGACGCCAATATAATGGTTTCGAGTGTAATTGTCCAGTCGGAAGAAGCATGGTATGCCGATGGAGGACGTGAACATATTCCCGAACGCGTACAAATGGGCCAATTCGTCCCATCCCCACAGGTGCGCTGCTCGTGGGGAGTCATCCCATCTGTAGGCCTTTAATGCGTTGCCTCTCAGGCTTTCGTTTCCAGTCGCCTTAGGAGTGACGTAAGAAACCCTGTGAATTTTGCGTGAGAAATTGATGGGGAATCTCTAGAAATATTCTGCGCCGATCGGCCAACACAGCGAGCGGCAGAAGAGCAAAGAACGAGACGGGAGAGAAAGTGCTGAGTAGAGCTTCCTTCGAGACTACAAAGAACCGCCTCCCCAAAGGCGCCGACGTTCCCATGGAGACGTCGGCGAGTCGAAACGCGGCTCACCACCTGATTCTGCACACGCGCTGCTCCCACGTCGTCTCGGCTGAGCCAGTGCCTTTCGTCGGGGCTTGTAGGCTTGTAAAACCGAGTGTGATGCTAGTGTACGCTGGCACTAGAGGAAGGATAACAACAAATTGCTGGTACAGGTGGACAGCTAAATGAGACAGGCAACGAATGCCGCTGTTAAAAATAGCGAAACGAATCGCTGAGTAGCGGATTTCTGAAACAGGAAAAGGGCGTGCGCATCGGGTGAGCCGTGACACCTCGCGAGAGAGGGACGTGATGCTCACGTATTCCCAAAGAACTGCCAATTTGTTTTTAATGAATGTCTGTTTATTCAAAAAGGTCATAAGACTCTGAAGGGGATAAGGTAGTCCTTAGTTATTAATAGCGGAGCTTTTTTAACGGCTGTCCTGTTGGTATCGTGTCACGCTTTCTCAGGGGCAGAGTTTCTACGGGACGCACCAATGGGTTCTCAGCAATAAAATTATGGAAGAAAGGTATTACCCCTGATAAACTTTCTTCCCCGGCAATGCATATGCGTTCAGAGGTGAAGCCCACTTTAAGGGTCTCGGTGCAAGCTCGGTTTTTGTAAGGCGGCTTTTCCCCGTTGTGCGTTGCGCAGTGAAGCATGACCATCGATGTTAATCGACCAGATGTTAATGTATCCTGGACCAGGACGAATTTTTCTTCAACTGCGAAGTTTCCGAGAAAGCTGTATAGCTTTCCTTTGTAGCCGTATGGCTGCATTTAGGTGGATGTCAAACTTTCCTTTACAGAAGCATGACCATCTACGGAGAGAATATGGTTACAAAAAGCGGCTCTACCCCTTCTGTTACCTAAAGTATCCCGAATCACATTATATCACAATTAGCCGCTAATACGCTCTAACATTTGACCCAGTTTCATTTGCTTGTCGTTATCAGTTCACAGTAAATACATAAACTTAACAGAATTACTGTCTGTTGCCAATACATTGCCATCCACGGAGGGAGTATGGTTACAGAAAGCGGCTGTAGCTGTCATTTTACCGGAACTATCCGGAAATAAACTATGGAGCCGTTAGCCACTAAGACGACTAAAGTAAGCATCACAGCTTCTCTCGCCATCCTTTTTCACTGACCAGAAGGGCACTGAAATCTTGTACCTGAAACAAGACGACCTCCTGGGTTCCTGGAAACTTTTGCAGTTTCATACAACGGGATTTGTATCTCATCTTTCACAGATCCGTACCGAAATTTATTCGTTCGTTAAATCTAGCGTAGAAAGAAAATTCTCACACCAGCGTTGAAATACTCACGAGAAGTTACCAGGAAATTGAATTCAGAGAGTAAGTAACGTCAAGGGGCGAAATCTGCGAAATGAAAAAAAATGATTTCCCGTGTACTGTCAATATCGCGCTTCAAGTTTCATTCGTTGGGTTACGTATTCATTTCAGAAACTGTCTTCACGTTCGAAGTGTAATTTTGGACATCATGGCAGCCATCTTTAACTTTAAAATGCGTTTAATGCGTAAGAATTCTTTGCCTAGCTTCTCCTGAAATCTGTTCACCCGTGTGTAACCGGTGTTAACATGCGCTCCACAGGTATCCATGGGTCATATGGGACTCACAAACGACCGTTGTATGCGTCGCACGAGGCCACAACCCGTCCATTCGCGCAATGGCGAGGTTCGCTCAGATTGCACGATGGTGTGTTTCTTTGCATATTCGAGCCCAGTTGTGCGATGTCTCCCAAGAGAGCGCAGGACACGAGTGCGATGCCCTGGGTATAGGCTTCGCTCCTGCTGGGGGTGGCTGGATATAATGAGTCGCTGGAAAGATTGCTTACTCACCATGTGGCAGTCCAGAGTCAAGATTTTGTAGGACCCATTTAAACTACTAAGAGAGAAATTAGAATAAATTCACCGAAAAAGAACATGTTCATTCTCCAATTGTTTTAATATACAAATTTTATAATACATTTGTATCACTGATATTTATATTACGGTAACATTAAATGTACCTAAACATTTAAATTTCAATCATAATAGGTAAACAAATAAATTCACCTAAAAAATTCAGTGCCCTTCCAATATGTGAGGAATGACCAGCGAAGCTGTGCTGCTTGATGATAGAGTTGCCTTAACCGCAAATTCGCATATCATTTGTTTCAGTACGGTTGCCGTAAAACAGTTGCAGCCGTGTTCTGTATCCGTTTTTTCCTCGTAGAAGGCCATGCAGTAACAGCATACCATCATTCTGTAACGCTTAAAATCCAACGTGAACTCATTAGTATAAAGTACAAGTAAATGAAACTCGGCGTAACGGTAGAGTCGTCGTAGCGGCTAATTTTCACACAATTTCTTTCGGGAAACGTTTATTAACACAAGTGTTATGGCCGTTTCCTCTAACCATACTCTCCTTGTAGATGGCCACGGTTCACTGTGCAACACACAATGTGGAGAAGTTAGCTTATAGAGACCAAGCTTGCACTGATCTTCTTAAAGGTGACTTCACCCCAAGACAAACGCATTGCTGGAAATGCAGTTCTAGGGACAATAGAAGAGGTGCTATATCAAAATGCGGAGGCCCTAGGACCACTGTTTTATTTCAAACCATTTCTGCTGTAGCAGTTAACCTGGCTTCGCAAGGCAGAGAAAACTGCTCCAGACTGAGCGTGGCACGATACCAGCAGAGAGTGCCTAGGGTCATCCATAGAACAGCTGCGCGGGAAAAGGTGAATCTGATGTTATGCAGATTGCGTGTCGTACGAAAGCAATGAGTTTCGTCACTCAGAGGGCTGAGTGGCCTGTAATATTAAGGATCTATTCGTATCATGTACATACGATAAATGTAATACATCTACGAAGGAACATGTTGCATTGGACCGGAAATTAATCATGCGGTTGCCAAAATGTCCAGCCAGGTCAGGCGGCCTGAGATTCCTTTTTGTGTTATTTCACGGAAGGGGAACATATAGACCAGAAATCAGTGCAGGCAGCGTCAGCCTGAATGTGAAGCAGAAAAAAGGACTTGCCTCTCATTCTTCCACAGTCTTTACCTCATTGTTGAAATCTATTGAATTTATGTGGGGCTACAACACTGTGCGTCAGATTTTACTCGAAAACATCTGCGTACGCGCAAAGAAAATGGGATAGGAATCAAGAGACCGTGGTAGTACCCCAAGGAAGGTAGACAAGATATGATGAGGGTTTAACTTTATTTCTTTTTTTTTTCGCTTGTCTGTCTCTGAAGAGAGTTGCAGCAGCCAATAAAAAGATTTATGACAGAGGCTTTTAAAATAATTGCACCAGGTGTCTTAAACAAGGCGGTGTCGAGCGCCTCAAACAAAACATCGTGCTACGTTTAATAACGATCTTTATATATATAAAAAAACCAGAACCTCTTCACGCAGAGTATAGTGTTTTTTAAGTATCGTTTATTTCATACGGTTGAGAACTTGCTTGCTGGTTTTTATCAGCATGAGAATGGCGTGAAAATTTCTTGCGGTGTTTAACGGTGTTTCCAACACACCGCAATATGTGATTTGGAAGGACTTCATTTTTCTTGTTTCAAATGAACGTTTTTTTTTTCCACACCGTGGCCACCTCTTAAGCGGGCTACAAATTAGCACAAGGAATGACCTTACATAATATACAAGTTTCATGTATTTTTTTCTTGGAGTTTAAGAATCTGTAGCCAATAATGGGCGAAATAAGAACAAACAATACCTAAGTTTGAGTGCGACAAGTGCGATGAAACTTTTCGCGCTCTAATTTACTCCAGCTGTGATATTCTTAAGTCATATTCTTAAGTCATGACTCACAAACAAACAAACCATGGCGCTTTGGGTACCTCTGGCAATTACAGCAAGTTGATTCCCACCTGCATTTCCACAACAGCACATCTTCCCACAAAAAGCGGAGAGTATTATTGGCAATTGCTAAAGAGCACCCGCAAGCGCGAGGAATACTCCTAAGTCAGCTTTTAAGTTCTCGGCTCCTTTGACAATCCTACCTACTCATAAATATCTAACAGCGAAGTAAGCACTTCAGACGTCCAAAAAAAAAAAAAACTTTAACCTGCGTGCGAGAAAAACTCCCCCTCTTCTGTTACAAGATTTGTGCTACTACCGCAAGAGATGCGGTTAACCAAACAAGAATAATGAAAACGTGCGAATATTTTTGTTCTTCGTCTTGCCTGCCTCGCTGCCGATTCCCACACGCCCACAACAAAATAGGCCGTCGCATTCACCCTTTGAACACAGATCTACGTCGCTCTGAATGCCGGCAACTACGCCGGGCTTTACAGTTCCCTTCACTTCGGGGTTTGCGCATACCCAATGTGGCGCCTCGCTCGTTCTCCCCGGGGCACATGCCGCGAATACCTCATTGTTGGTGCTCAACGCAAGGAACGCACTAGCCCGCAAACTGCCGTTTACTGCTTCGCCCTTAGCTTTCCTTTCCGGCCAAGTCTTGAGACTTCTGAGAGTTATTTCTCGTTCTCTCGACCGCCCGTGGTTACTCGGTATGCGGCGACTTCCTTCCACGCCTTCTTTGGCGTTTTTTTGTCTTGAAGCTTTTATTGCCCCATTGCTTGTCTCGTGTGCTGCCTTTGTATTTGGACGTTTTCATTTCTGCGTTGTAACTAAACGCCTCGGGTTTCTATGCATCTCAGCTGTTGCTTGGGCTATCGGCTCGCCGATCTCGTTTGTCCGCTATTTTATTTTCCTTTTTGCGAAGGCGCTGGAGCGAAGGTTCTCTTGACCGCGCGTCCAAAACGTTTTGGGCAGCTGCCTGCCTCAACGATTTGGAAGACCGATGTGTTATAGTGCTGCATTTATTACGAGGCCTCGGCTGCTGGTTGCCTTTCGAACAGTCACTGATTCGTCATGCCTGTTGGTGGTACCAAACAGGTTTGAATCGGCACAAAAGACGGGCGAGGGTTGGAGGGAAGGGAGGCACCGGGCAAAATAAATATTGTCAGCGCTATATTTTTTCTACATTTTCTCTGGTCAGCCTATTTCATTAAAGCGTAATTGTTATAGACGCGCATAATACGGTATATACAGTTAGTGCAATAAGCGCAAGTTGAGAACAAGGTTATGGGAATAAATATCACGAGAAATTTCTGTCAGACGTAATCCTTACGTGGGCAAGGATAAAAAAACACGCGGGGTATAGTTTTATTTTGTAATTTGTGTAATGAATGGTATTTTATTTTCTATCACAGCGTAAATAAGTTCAGGAGCACCAAACGGACACCCAAGTGGTTTTGCTTTCTTTTGTTGGCAGTTCCATTATTGTTTGCGCTTTGGTACAACATGAATTTACAACCAACTTGCCATAATTACTACGTTACTGCTTTAAGTGTGTACATTTAAAATGAACAAATTGGCCTCAAACAAAACTGGTAAAACTGATACATACCAGGAACAGATACACACCAGGAACACTGTTTGAATTTCCGGTTTCTGAGGCTCGTCAGTTGTCAGCAGTTAAAACTGTTAAAAGAAGTTGTTTACCAGCTCAAAGACAGTGATGAATAAAAGGCATTGCTTCTTTTTGAAGGACATGACTATGTATTCGTAATAATCCCTGATTATTACAAGCAGCAACATACAGGAACACTTTATATCTATTATGCATGAATGTAATTTCTTCACGCATGCCGATAAATTGGAGTGATGATTCTTAGTAGCGTATTAAGTATGAATACTGTGATTAAGGATGATGGGCTCATTGGAGGATGGTAGACCAGAAGCCGAATAGCTTTATAAGCCAGCTTGACAGTTTGCATTCCTGGCGTTCATCCGCATGCAAGCACGCACAGACACGCGCACGCACACACGCGCGCGCACACAAACACACACAAACACACACACGCACGCGCACACACACGCACGTTCGCACGCACGCACGCACGCGCACACGCACACGCATACGTGGACACGCACACCCACCCACACACACACGCACACACACACACAAACACACAAACATACACACGCACGCGCACTTCAACAAAATAGCCACCTTATGAATCGACTACGAAAGATTGGGCTCATCTGCACGTCTCGTAAGAATCGACATAAACATCTTCTGCCTCAATAAAATCCTTTATTTCGTATCTTTATTAGGCGCCTGGGCAAAGCCGGTTTGTTATTTTTTATCTCTCTCATTTCAATGAGCAAACGGAGCGCACTCGCTATCGAATGATGAAAAAGCGGCAAGCACGTTGCACGGACGGCTTCAGTGTAATGACAATGATCTCCCTCGAAGTGCGGACGCACAATTCCACTGGCTTATCACTCCGAAACGTGAGCTGTCAGCCGCCCACCCTTCAGGATCGTAGCGGAAGCTTCTGAGAAAATTAGCGGACGACGATGACCACGCGAGCCCCTCCGCGCGATAGCGGAGTGCTGGGGCCGACGATTAACGGCGCAGGTACTAGGAGAGGGGAGTGTCTCTACTCAGGAGACGCCTAAGGAGATTGTGGGGAGCGGGAAAAGTGGAATGGGAATAATTCACTGACGCGGCGCATCAGGACATGACCTTTGATTATGGTTCTCTATAATGGCGAAAAATACGGCGCCTGTGGGAGATGGACGGTGGCTGTTCAAGCGTTCTGCAATGATTACACGTTCATAAACTGATGATGAACCTCACATTTGGGAGTTTACATGTTTGGTTTCGACTAGGCAATGCCTTTTCGAGAAACAAAAAGTTTGCATAGGGCCAACACAAATCTCGCTTCAGCTGAAGCGAGATTTGTGTTGGCAGGTTGAAAATGATTCTGATGCGCTGCTTTTTACAGCACTGAGCTGCGCTGCTTTAAGGGGCAGCGGGAAAAGCATAGAGCTGGTGGGATAAGATAGCTGTTGCACAAGCCTGCGGAAGGTTATAGCCTGTGCACAAGCCTTGAACGTGCCTCAATTCCTACGAAATCCCAGAATATGAAATTTACAAGTGCACTGCATGCATATGAGACATAAAGACACAACGGAAACTTAAAGACCACCAAAACACGAACCTTCTTTTTTAAGGTGCAGGAATTGAGGTTTTTCCATCATTTCATACAGTGCTTACCCTTTGGAGCGAGCGGATAAGTACATTTTCTGCCACAAATTCGCCAGTGCAATACTTGCGTTGTATTGCTGTGTGTTTCTCGAATAATGTGCGCTTATGCATAAGTTCAAGATCACAATGTAATATCGGTGCTATTCTTGTCTTCGGCAGTAAGGGTGTCTTTTTTTACAGCAAAGCTGTAAATGGCTAGGATCCAGCTGATCGTCTCCGGTTCCAGAGCGATGTAGACAGGAATCGCTAGCGAGCGTAGCGCCACGTTGTGGAGCCCACTCAAATCCCCGGAATCGTAAAACTGCGCGCCAGACCCCCGAATGGAAAAAATCATACAAAATTAAAAAGGGCCTACGGCCTTCATAGAGCATGCGCCGTGATTACCATACCCGCGCTATAATAAATTTCTACCCACTATTCCTGTGTGTTTTGTAGCGTAAGCTACACTAGCCGAGGTTGAGCAGTTTCGCGTGTGCCGTGAAGGGCCGTTCTGCGCATGCGCGAGGGGCATTGAATTGGATTTGATTCAATTCGATTGGCTTGGCTTGGCTTGGCTTCGATTGGATTGGATTTAGATGGGATTAAAGTGGATTGTGTTGGATTGTGTTGCGTCATAGCCGCAGCATACGCAGTGGCGCCGGCGCGTGCCCATGTGTGCGCCCTCAATTGCGCAATAGCCAAGTCTGACGCTGCGTCGGAGCCGCTTGATAGCCGTTTCACGTGGCTCGTGAAGAGCCGTGCTGAGCATGCGTGAGGAGCAGTGACTGGACAGGACTGGACTTTCAATTAATAACCGAGAACAACGCTCGATCGCAAATTACAAACAAACGTGTTTTGTTTCGTGCACCCCTTGGAGTACAACTCGGTCAAACCTCACGTTGAGTCTCGGCACCGCAGCTTTGCTGGCCATCCCTCTTCACGGGGTGGAAGGGCTCTGAATTTTTTTAACCGAACCTTTTGTATGGCAAGCGTTTCGTGCGTTTCTAACGTGGTTGACCAAACCACCTTGGGGCAAAGGCAACATTATCGCAAGGGCTCAGCTCAACACGGATGATAAAAATTTCGGCAAAAAAATTCTCAGTTGACTACAAAGACGACGTATCCTGACGCGGAATTTCATTTATTTCTCATAATTATGTAGCTTAAGTGAAGGTGTAATTGTTAAACCGTTCTAGTAAAACTTCCTGCTCGGATAGTTGGTGAGAAGTTTCCATGGTTTGAAGCGCAATGATAAATACGTCCGCTGAACACAAATTGGACAGCAATGGCGCGATCCTGCCTTCTATGAGCTCGCCGTCCGTTTTTTTATTGCGCGTCATGCAGTGGGAGTTACAGTGTTCTCGTTTGGTTAAGTCAATGCATTTACATCTACGGGAGGGAAAAGGCCGCCTCGTGTTTGTTTGGTCGAACAGAAACATAGGTTCTCCAATTTTGACTGAGCAATCCAAAAACCATACTCGCTATTATTACAAGTGAAGATGAAAGTAGTTTGTGTTCGTTCTATATATAGCCCTGTATATGAAGTGTACTTCATATAGCTTCGCTCAGCGTACACTTTATCAAGGTGGTATGGCTCCTAAAGTTTTTTGTGGTTGTGCAGATACATTCGAGTCTAGGAAATAGCAGGGAGATGCAGGTGGCGCTTCAGCGTAGTTTGTTCCCGGTGTTTCTTTCTCTTCAATAGTGTTTCTCCCAAAAAGCGATTCCCCAAGGTGCGCCCTTGTTACGGAAAAACGGAAAGGCACCCGCTTATACATATTTCCGCCGAGAGACTTCTTAAAAATCGATGCAGCAGACAGCGGTAGGTGTTGCCAGTAAAAATAAAAGAACAAACAGTGATAAACAAATTGGAGCTGTGCCATTATGACCCCACGTGTCTTTCAAAATCTGTTCTCCTCAGATTGATGAATCGATCCTCCTCGTTGAGGAAGTCCCCCATACATACAGCTCCAGAAAGAAAAAAGATCCCGGGAAGGGTGATCTCCTCAATTACTGTCGCCAAATTTGCTTCCGCGACATCGGTAACAGGCGAGGAACACGCTGGCGCGTCCGCTTTCACTTTCTTTTCCATACTCGCGTGCATTCCGCCCTGTACGGCCACCGAACCAGCGATGATCGCTCACAGAAAGCGCGAGAGAAGCGGACGGCTAACAAAACGGGCAAAGCAACACCACCGCGACACGCCGGTGAAGATAACGCGCCATATGCGGGACTACGTCGCGTCGGGCCGGTAGTGATGGCGCGATGAGGCAATAATCGCCTTCCACCACGTCCCGCACGCACCGCAGCCTCTCCAGCGCGAGCATGTGCGCGGCTGTGGGCAGAGCCCCACCCTCTCTCCCGCAGACACGTCTGATGCGCTATAAATCAATATATGACCTTGTGCTGTTGTGTCCCAACCCTTGCTGAGCCTTACTTTTATAGTTGCTGTCGAGGGGAGACACCTGGTCCTGCCCGACCACAGCGTCTCGAGCTTCCATCAAAAGCTCGTCAAGCGGGAGCAGGCCTTTCCCTCCGCTGTGTCGCGACTCTTATTCGGGCAAGCGTCGCTGACTTCCAGGCGCACGTACGAAGCACGTTGGCCCCACGTGCTACCTCAGCCGGAATTCAGCTTGTGTGCGTCCTAAAGTGTACAAATAACCGTTGTAGAAAGAAACATGTGTGGCCGTACCACCGAAGGCTCGAAAACAGGCGAATTTTTGCTTTCGGGAGAACTGTTGTTGACCCCGCGGCATTCCGCTCTGCCTTCTTAACGTTCCTGCTCTACTAAACTCTGAGCCACAAAAAGCTTACCTGGTCCATGACGACGGTCTGTAGGAATAAATATGCGACCAATGCTCGCTTAGACTGACCTATGACTTGCTTACGCGGCCATTTCATGGTTTTGTTTCCACCCGAGAAACAGCTAGTAAAACAATGTTCCGTCAACAAAAGGGAACAGAAGGAAGCAGAAGGGAACCGTGCGCGTACACTGTGGAGATTAGCTAGGCAATATAAACACGTAAGAAAGGAGGCGGGGCAAATGCATTGTCTACTCGGCAGTTTAACTTCCAATTAAGCTATATATATACAGAACGAATACCGCAGCCATCCACTCACACGAAAAGGCGGTTGTGGACCTTTGAATGAGAGAAGCCTCGACCGCAATAACTTTGAGAGTACACTAATACAAACAGGCTAGAAAGTAAAAACGCGGGTGAGAAACCATACAAACCAATTCTAATAGCGCATGGCCAGTAGCATGTCTTACAAAGAAGCTCCTTGATGGTCGGAATTGTTATTTTCGTTTATGTCCACAGTAAAAAACAAAGTTTAGATGCGTAAATGTTTTGCGTTTTCTATTTTTTGTGATGCACGCGTTATGTTACGGGTCGAAGCCAATAGAAATAGAGCGTCCGCCGAGTGTTCTTTGTACGTTTTTTAGCGCCGAGAGTTAGCTCTTTTGTTGACGCATTTTCGGACGCCAGCCAG
Source organism: Haemaphysalis longicornis (assembly GCA_013339765.2). Classification (NCBI taxonomy): domain Eukaryota; kingdom Metazoa; phylum Arthropoda; class Arachnida; order Ixodida; family Ixodidae; genus Haemaphysalis; species Haemaphysalis longicornis. The sequence goes on along the minus strand of CM023449.1, from coordinate 159,382,580 downwards.
GTGCGCATAGCTGGCTGTGCTACGTAAAGTAAGGACTCGTGAGTAGCAGAGTAAGCACGAAGGAAGGATAGAGGAAAAAAAAAACACCATCACGGAATGAATGAGCTTTCTTATCAAGAGACTCGTAGCAAGCGCCAAGCCCGGAAGAAGCCGAATGTTCGCGCTCAAAGAACTCAGTGGTAGATTCAAAGCGGTAAAGTGAACCCATCACGACCCACAATAGTCCTTACAAAGCAATTATCACTCCCGTTCATCACTGCGATTTTTCACTGCAACTATGTTACATATGAGAGAGAGAGAGAGAGAGAGAAGGCTCTTTATTAGAAAAGAAGGCCGAGATGTTTGCCGGAATTGCGACACCGACATGCTACTCGGCGGGGGAAGGGGGAGGGGGAAAGAAAAGGCCCCATAGATTACAGGGCAGAAGAAAGAGGAAGAAAGAGAAGAAATAAAAGAAGACAGAAAAATAACAAGAAAATGACACTCAGTTTGTGAGTAGTAAGATTACGAAGTCTGTCTTCTAAACTCTAAATCACTGAAGTGACGCCAATCTCGTCCAGATAGTCGAACAACGCCTCCAGTACTTTGCGTTGAGCTGGTGGAGATGGCCATGGACCAAGAAGTACTTTCAAGGTCATTGGTCCTGGGCTGAGGCGCTGTAGTTTCTGCGCAAGACTGCATCTTGCGTGTATGTATGCAGAGCATTCCAGCAGCAAATGCTTCACGGTTTCCGGTGACCCGCAGTTGTCGCAGTAAAGATAACAATTATTTGAATGTCACCTAAGAAATTGGATAAAACAGCATTGCAGACGCCGGACCCCTGGGGAAGATGCCAAACTTGAGCCAATTATCTAACACGAGGGGCTCCACTTTGAAAAGACGCGGTACTGGCATGCAAATGCACGCATTCTTTGGTGTGGGAGCCGCGTGGAGGGGCGGGAAACTGTAGAGATCACATGGGGCACATGGAGGTGCGCCGCCTGCACAACGGCGCGAAACGACGCGCACTGAACGCCGCCGTTTTTCGCGTAGTTCCGGCAATCACAAGGTCACAAGTACAGTAGTTCAAAATAAACTCTCAAATAAAGATTTACTAATCTTGTCGAGCGGTTTTGCTGTCGTGGTAGCTTTGACCTTCATTGCTCGGCAGTTTCGCCGTACCCTTGCCAACGCACCCCGTGACTCGCCGAACCAAGCTCCGCCGGGGGCCGCGCTCGCTAGCCGCTGCAGCCGCCGCTGCCGTCTTGGCGCATCCGTTGTCCGCAGCTGCTTCGCGCCTGACCACGTGACTCACCGCGTGCATGTGAGCTTGGCCATGGATCACTGCAAGGCCGGGCCGTCTTCTCTGAGCCTTCCGCGGGAGCTGGAAGCTTTGAGCTATCGTCGCCAAGCGATCGACGTCTGTTCACTCCGCGCATATCATCCGCGGCGAGCCGTTCGTCTCGGAAAACGCCGGAAGAGGGACCACAATCGTAGACAAGGGCAGGCTTTGGACGAATAGTATAATAATTACACCTGTCGGGAACCGTGGGGTCGCAGCGTAGCACAAGAGAAAGAGTACCAGCACGGCAGGCTTTCCGAATCGAACTGCCTGTGCCGTGCTGACGCGCCCAGCACGTGCAGCTCGTTTTTTTTTTATTCTCCTCGTCTTTCATAGCCGACGCCAAGGCACCGGCTAAGAGCGCCGACCAAAGGACGCTACAGGCCCCCCGCTCAGACGGAATGTCGACGTTCACGCGACGGCGAGGCAGATGGGCGTTGGTGTTGGGGGCGAGCAGTTGACTGTTTAGGCCTGCGATGTCTGAGCGGAGTTCGTTGGGTGGCGTCTCGAGGAAGGCCGGTTTGAGGCGGTTCAACGAGACGACTTCTTCACGTAGATTCAACTGGAGGGTGGCGGACTTCTGCGTCTTGTTAAGGACACGGTACGGCCGACATGGGGACGTGGGAGGACCCGCCGATAAGGGTGTTCGACGCACGCCACGTCAGAGGATGGTTCTTCAAGTTCCAGGCTACCCTCTGGCTCAACCACGTCAGTGTATAGCCTCTGAAGCACTCCATCCTCTGGGAAACGCTTCCGTTAGAGCTCCGCCGCGTCCTCACCCTACCACCGCCCAGCGCCACCCCCTACGATGACCTTCGTTCTGCCGTGCTCGAGCACAACGGCTTATTTTAGGCTTCAGCGACAACCGCTTTCGGTCCGCAGCAGAACCGGTACAAGCACGCTCCGCGCACGCTTCACAGCCGTACACTGTGCCCTCTGCGCCACCGCCCTCGTCTCTTGCCACTAGTATCGCCCCCCTGGACTCCACCTCTAGCACGGCAGCCACACCTACACCGACAAAACTCACAGCCGACGTTGTCACGGACACCAACCGGCCGCAGCCCTCCTCCCCTTCTACTACTCCAGGCGAGGGCTCCGGTGAGCGTCTTTGCTCCGTGACCACGCAATCTTTCCGAACCTTGTCGCCCGATACGCCGGCGTTGCCCGTGAACTCCGCCACGACGTTGACGCAGCTCCCTCCTCTACTGCAATCGCAGCCTGACTCTGGTGAAACGTACATTGTGACCCTCTCCGCGGACACCAACAACCCAGGCGCGACCAATGCTCTGCATCAAACGCCCCGAGAGCATCTCGTAAACCGCGACATGCAGGATCACCAGGTAAAGCCCGATTCACTAACGACAAACGACCAGCCTCACAACTCTATGATGTCGCCATTAAAGGAGTGCGTTCGTGAAACTCAACACCGACGTCACCATCGACACCGGGAATCAAACCCGGGCCTCCTGGTTGAGAGCCAGGTATCCTAGCCAATAGACCACGCCCGAAGGGCGCGCGCCGCCTCGGCAACGAACCTTTGAAATGTTCGAGCTGCGCTGCGTAGCCCAAAAGGCATGCGCACATACTCAAACTATCCGAAGGGTGTAGTGATGGCCGTCTTCGGGATATCGGCAGGCTCGACGGGGATGTGGTGATACGACTTGACAAAGTCCACTTTGCTAAAAATTTTGCGCCCTTACAAGTTGCCTGTGAAATCCTGGATGTGGGGTAGGGGATAGCTGTCGTGGACAGTCTGAGCGTTGAGCGCCCGGTAATCGCCGCACGGACGCCAGTCTCCACTTCTCTTGGGAGCCATATGCAGTGGAGACGCGTGGTTGCTGTAGGATGGGCGGATAATACCGAATTCCAGCATGTGCTCGAATTCACGTTTAGCAAGCACATGTGGTGACCCGGACGTTCCCTACAAGTGGGGACCCGGACGCTTCCTACATGTGGTGACCAGGGAGTTCCACGCGACACAGATGGAGCGTCGAGTCAGCAGCTGGGCGGCCGCTCGTTCTGGCCGGGCCTACGCGACCTAAATAAATGTAGGAAGTCTCATCAGCGCACTAACCGAGTATGCTTCCTACACACCTAAATCAAAGGTTAACCAAGTGAAACCAAGGTCTAATCAGGCTAAGCCAAGCTTTCGCTTCGTGTATGCAGGGTTAGCTGCGCAGTCATTTCTTTACATTTAGAGCTACAAGAATCAAGATAAATCATTTGCTTTTAAGAAATAAAAATGTCGGTATCATGGAATTAAAAGCGCGGCACACACTTTACCCTTCAGTTTTTTTTTTTGCGAAAATAATACGCATGCTTACCCGCGGGAGTTTTAATCCGCTTGCTAATAAAATACAGCAGTTTTTAAAGATTAATTGCCCCATCAGAGAGTAGTCAGTATGAAAGCGAAAGGCGATTTCCAGCCACTGTTGCTTTGTGCATGTGGCAAGACTTGAAAAGAAGGTATACATCGCACGCAGTGAACGCATAGACCAATGGTTTCCAGTTTAAACGCCAAGAAAAGATAGATGATTTTCTGGAGAATCTAAAAGGCCTCATAGCAAAAGCCCGCACTTCGACGATACTTGACTTCCGGCGCAATAAAGCCTTATTTAGCATATTCCGCGGAGCTACATTCTCGTTGCTAGGGTCAGCGAACTCATCTACTTGAGCCTTCCTGAAAAGAGGCTTGAACAACGACAAATGAGACGACTCTGAACAGACACTTATTCGGCCTTTCGAGAGAAGATTTCAACAAATGCCATTTTTTAAAACGACTGCCTTGCAGAATTCTCTTCTGAAGAGGAAACTAAGCTTTAGTTCGTTTGAATCTTTAGTGTGCATAGCAAGAAAACTTGCAGCAAAGACAGAATGATCTCCAGTGTTCTTCAGCAGTGGCTTTGAGAATATTTTATTGTAAAACAAACTTATGTGATGCCGTTTCTTTTTGAAAGCTTATAGTTGGCAAAAAAATGAGGCCCTGATTTTGTTTTATAAAAAGAAGGCCAACGAGAAATGCTCTCAAGTGACCCACACGTGGCATTCGTTTGCGATCAACTTGCAACAAGCTATGAACAAGGTGTTTGTTTTATTGCTTCGCAATACACTACAAAATGCGGAAAATCAATTCTGTCGGTGTTGGGATTTTCTGTTTTCTTATATTGCAGGTACTTATTATTGACGCATTTATTCGAAGAGCGGTTCTTCGTAAAGTGTAGTGCACTCAAGATGAGCGGGAGAGAGAGAGAGAGAGAGAGAGAGAGAGAGAGAGAGAGAGAGAGAGAGAGAGAGAGAGAGAGCGAGAGAGAGAGAGGAATCTCATAGGAAAACTGAAGAGGACCGTTTATTGCAACACCAGGTCTGTATGAATTTGTGGCCTCTACTCTCATCAGGCCAACGCAGCACTGAGCGACGCGAAACGGAATGAACTGATAGGCCATTCCTGATGTGCTGAGGAAATAAAATGCAAGTAAAACTTATGCAGAAAATTCATTTATGTGGCACACCAGTGGGTTTCTACGTGTTTAGTTGTCTTATTTAGTTGACTATTTATTTAAAGTTTGGAACAAAATAGATTATAGTATCACGAAGCCAAAGATGAAAACACGCAGATAAAATCTGCTGGTTATCGTGATGCTTAAAGAATATTTTTGTAGAAGCCACAAGACAATGTACTCCTTGAAAGCCAGCCATGTTTCAAAATTTCATAACAGTGGCGACGCTCAAATTGGTATAAATTTGAATTTTAAAGCGTTCTGTTTGACTAGACCGTTTTTCTATGTTCTTGTGGTGCTCATTTACATGTTTATCTATGTGGATGTACAGTCGGGGACTTAATTTTGCAGACCACGCGAGCGCGTGGCAAAAGCCACCGATGCGCGCTCTGGAGGCCCAGCGCCTGTTGTCGAGACCGGCGCGGCGCGCATGCGCGTCCTGTTTTACTCGCAAGCACGCCGATTTTCTCGCTTCCTTCAGCGGTGCTGCAATGGTCACTCAAGCACCGCATAGCGACGCCTTTGTAGCATTCCTTTCTTCCCGTTGGCACATTTGGGGCCTTTGCGAGGGCTTTGGCGCAAGTGCTCCTCCTCGCGTCCTGATAAACACTGGCGCGGAATGTTTTCTTTGTTTGTTTTGTGCTTTATCGTGTATAGACGATGAGACTAGCGGCTTGCGAACGGCGTCCCCGAATGAAGCGCGTATGAAGCACAGTCTCACGGTACCGCTCTACCGACGACTAAATGCCAGCTGTATAAATAGCCAACCTTTATTCACCTTGTTTATTTGTAATTGTCCACAGAACATATATTTCAGCTCGCTCTCCGCTGCCCATTAAGTAGGCGATTTGCAAGTTTGATAAAAGAAATTATTTCGGTGTTTTTGCTGCCTACTTCATTACTTAAAAATGGCACCTCGGGTTCCCACTGAATGCCGTAAAATTATTCGCTACTTTTGAGAAAACGTTTTTCAAAGGGACATTTGCCGGCTTACTAATAGGCCAAGAGGTGCTGTTAGGCGAGGAATTCATGCCTACGGGGATGAATTGCTCCAAGGCAGGAGCAATTTTTCAAGGTAGGCTTGCATTGATTGATAAAGAGGTTTTAAAGCGGGGATGCTACACAGGCGATTAGGCGCGCCGTAGTTGAAAGCTCCGGATTAAATTTGATTATCTGGGGATGTGTAACATGTTTCTTTCTTTTCTTTGTTTTGTGCTTTATCGGAATGTGCTTTATTGGAATGTTTTCTTTGTTTTGTGCTTTATCGTGTATAGACGAGGAGACTGGCGGCTTGAGAACGGCGTCCCCGAATGAAGCGCGTATGAAGCACAGTCTCACGGTACCGCTCTACCGACGACTAAATGCCAGCTGTATAAATAGCGAACCTTTATTCACCTTGTTTATTTTGTAATTTGTCCACAGAACATATATTTCAGCTCGCTCTCCGCTGCCCATTAAGTAGGCGATTTGCAAGTTTGATAAAAGAAATTATTTAGGCGTGTTTGCTGCCTACTTGATTACTTAAAATTGATAGAAATACGTACCCATATAAATTGTCTGTTCGTTCTGCGCGTCGGCATTATTCAAAACGACACCTCGGGTTCCCATCGAGGAACGCCGTAACATTATTCACTACTTTTCGCCGTGATATTAATCGCTACGCTTTTGTCACTAATTAACGGGTGTTCAACCACTGAAACACAATCAGCTCCTGCTTCGTTGTTGACCTTGTCCTTCCGCTCCGCTGGGCATCTGCAAGGTGGTCTTTTTCTGATGGCGCCAAAAAGCGAAAAGGCTCAGTGTATTTGGGATGTCGGCACATGTTCCACATCCCCACATAATCAAATTTAATCCGGAGCTTTCAACTACGGCGCGCCTAATCGCCTGTGTAGCATCCACGCTTTAAAACCTCTTTATCAATCAATGCAAGCCGACCTTGAAAAATTGCTCCGGCCTTGGAGTATTCACCCCCGTAGGCATGAATTCCTTGCCTAACAGCACCTCTTGGCCTATTAGTAAGCCGACAAATGTCCCTTTGAAAAACGTCTTCTCAAAAGTAGCGAATAATTTTACGGCGTTCAGTGGGAACCCGAGGTGCCATTTTTAAGTAATGAAGTAGGCAGCAAAAACACCGAAATAATTTCTTTTATCAAACTTGCAAATCGCCTACTTAATGGGCAGCGGAGAGCGAGCTTAAATATATGTTCAGTGGACAAATTACAAAATAAACAAGGTGAATAAAGGTTGGCTATTTATACAGCTGGCATTTAGTCGTCGGTAGAGCGGTACCGTGAGACTGTGCTTCATACGCGCTTCATTCGGGGACGCCGTTCGCAAGCCGCTAGTCATCGTCTATACACGATAAAGCACAAAACAAACAAAGAAAACATTCCGCGCCAGTGTTTATCAGGACGCGAGGAGGAGCACTTGCGCCAAAGCCCTCGCAAAGGCCCCAAATGTGCCATCTGGAAGAAAGGAATGCTTCAAAGGCGTCGCTATGCGGTGCTTGAGTGACCATTGCAGCACCGCTGCAGGAAGCGAGAAAATCGGCGTGCCTGCGAGTAAAACAGGACGCGCATGCGCGCCGCGCCGGTCTCCGACAACAGGCGCTGGGCCTCCAGAGCGCGCATCGGTGGCCTTTGCCACGCGCTCGCGTGGTCTGCAAAATTAAGTCCCCGACTGTACGTATAAAGACATGGCATATACAAGATCGACGTATTCAGAATCACTTGTAGAGGCAGAGGTAAATGCGAAAACAGTAACGTTTCATTTAGCGGTAAAGCTGGCGTTGGCTTTGGTGCTGGCGTCGGCGCCTGAAACAGCGAAAGGAATTATTTAGACGCGTTTTATAGCACAAGGGGTTCCAAAGCGCGATCTCTAACTCGGAAGTAACGTGAGGGGGCCGTCCACACCAATACAGTTAAACCTGGATGTCACGAATCTCTGCGTAACGAATTCCTGGATTTAACGAAGTTTTTATTTCCCCATTGCCACCCCCTTGAGGCACATGAGTTCACGACCTATACGTAAGGAAACGTCGCGCCGGCTAACCTTGATGTTACGAAGTCGGCCAGCTTATCAGTACTTGTTTTTCGCACTTTTACTCAGAAATTGACCGGAGAATGAACTAATCTATCGAATACTAACACTGCCTCAAGGAGCCAGCAGCAATGAAACCATCTGGAATCGTCTAAACAAATTCCTTATGATGGTGATGATGATGATGATCAACGGAAGGGCTAGGTCTATCCTGTGGCTAACGGGACAATCACTTCTGGTTTTGTTTGTGTAGCGTAAGACCACACCAGTTAGCAAGTGTAACTAACGTTCACTTTTTTTCGCAGCACCGCAAAGTACGGTGCGTTTTCACGTGTAAGTGCGGTTTCAGTTCCAGGCTTACGTTTTGAGGTGTTAGGCCGTCCTTTCGGGGTGTAGTCGCACGTCTCTACTTTTATATGGGGTATCGATTCGTCGGGGATGAGTGCTACTGCTCGAAAACGAAAATTTTTGTCTTTTCAAGAAGAGCGCGCAACTTTGGATGGCGTCTTGCTGGCGAGAAATTAGAATGTTGCCACCTGGTACACCCGGCTAGCACCCTCAAAGGTCTTGAGTGCGGTAAAGACTATGCAGTACGCAAAAAGGCACCCTGTCTGCATAAGCTTGGTTCTTGTAACGAGTTAAGGCACTGCAAAGTGTTATTTATTTATAACACTTATTATTGTTATTATACTATTGTTATTATTGTTATTATAACATTAATATACAAGTGTTATTTATTTATTTACAACGAAAAGTGATACTGAATTTACATTTGTTAATACGGGGGCAAGGGACGTTGCTTCTTTGGAGCACCGTGTAATGCCTAAGCGCGTGTAAAAGTAAGAGGCACAACTCACGCTGGTTTTCGCTGTGAAATAAATCAATTAGGGCGCCCTCCCCTTCACTGAGGTCTAGTATTTTGGCTTCGTTTCTGCTTATTTCCCGCAAGCCTTAACTCAAAACCTGGATGTAAAGAAAACCTGGATGTAACGAAAAGCTGCGAACTTTTGTCAACTTCGTAACATCCAGGTTTAACTGTACGCCGTGTTTGAAGGAAGCGGGATACCGTAGCCAGCGACCAAATAGACAAGCAGCGAAATTCAGCATTGCCAAAATGGCGTCAAGAACGAGTGGAAGCCATTAGAAAGCGTTAAGGCGGGTAGCGAAGGAAATAGTCTGTCTAAAGACGCCAGGTAACAACGCCTTCCAACTAAGTAAGAAGGAAGCAGGCCTTCTGAGGCATTCAACGACACAATGACACTTTCGCATTCCCATTTATGCGAAGTGATTAAGTGTCGGCGGATTTTTTGTGCTGTGGTCGTAAGCGCCGCGAATAAACACACGCAGTGAGATGCACAACTGGGTTCCGGTTATAAATTCACTTTCCTAATTGTTTGCTTTGTAAGTATCTTTACGGTTGCATAAAATGTAGGATTTTTTTTGTTCCCTGGTGTTTCATAAATCAACAAACAATGTATCAAAATCACCTCGTTCGTTTGCGACAACCAATCGTGCTTGTGAACCTCGGGCATGACAGTGCGAAGGCCTGTACCGTATATATCTACCGTACTGTGCAATTGGTACTGACAGAAAACAGAGCCGACACGAAAGAAAATTGAAATAAAATATTGACATTTTCTAGGGCCATACGCAAGCAACGCGCTACTGAACGCAGTTAACCATTTTATCTAATGCCCGGGCTAATAAGAACAATGAAAGTCCCCGAGGGCGAGTTGAGGGCGAAAACGCTAGAATTTCTTGTAGACGTTGCTATCCGCTTGCAAAAATTAAAGCAACATTTAATTCAATATTTACTTAAGAGCAATGAAGGTGTTATTTCAAAATCTCAAAACCTCGCGACCATAGTTACAAAAGAACACGCCTTGAAAGCGATTCTATTGCACAGGAAGTTCAATTACCATAAAAGGCCCAATAAAACATTCTAAGGTTATTTCGCCCTGTCTCCAAAGGGGAGTCCCTGATCATGGTACATCAGAAATTAAAAAAAAAGTATATAGTAGCAAAAACGGAACCTTATCGCTCGACGTTTTGCTTTACCAATTCAACGCTGCACGTTGTTCTCCCTAAACCACAGCTTTTGGACACGTGGTAGTATAGTTTCATTCTTAACAATCCCTGTATCCGATGCCGCACAATCTTATAGAAGATTATCGCAGGTGCCCCATCTGTGAACAAAAAACCGTGACATAGTTTAAAAGAATTCGTGCGCTTTAATTAAACCAGTGTCCGCAATCGGTTTACGTTCGTGAGGTTTCTTTTTTCGTGACATGATGCGGTGTTATGTCGGATCACCGAGGAAATTTGTGGTAATCTAGATGCAGGAGTACTGACTCCTAGGCAAATATATTTGTGCTCAGTGCGGCTGTGCGAGCGCCCGTGATAATAATTAATGATATAGTCAGCGTTGTTTACAGGCGCCGATAGTTAGTTAAGAACAGTCACATGAAATAGCCATTCTCAGTTTCAGTTTCATCGCAATAAGCAAACATGAACGTAAAGCTTCTGATAGGAGGTACAAGTGCCTTTCTGTATCATGGGATTAGGTTCATTTTTGTAAAATCAGAATGGTCGTCCGCGGCTTAGATTACGGGAAAATGGCAACGTTAAAAACACAGAACGAACCACAGTTGGGGAAAAAACAGTGAGAATACAACAAAACTAGAGTCCTGTACAGTTTACACATACGTTGGCCTAAATCAATTACTGGATTCGGTACCATGGTTTATATAGTCCACTATGTGTAGAAAATTGATATTCCTAAATATTTCCGCAGAAGGAGATAATAAGCCCATCTAACTACGCAATATAAAATGTTGGATACGTTGTGTTCATAGTCTGGAACGATAAATCACTGGATAAAAAAAAATGGCTCAGCTTCCACTACTGGTGTAAGGATGGAGAAAGAGCAGTGCTGGAGTCCCCGCTCCCTTCGTTGGAAACCCGGCTGTTGCACCTCACATGTATTTCCGAACTGGCCGATGAACGGGCCTACTTGACTCGGAGGGCTGGCTCGCTTTTTCCGCAGGCTTTCACATCTCTCCCAAAGTGGACCGAGTTAGCACGCGCTGGAACCCGCGTTAACCGAATTCGCGAACTCATTGTCTGTAGCGTTAATTCGGCGTCTGTTCTCTCCACTTCAGACGGGAACAGACTTAAACTGGCGGGGAAAAGAGCACGCCAGCGATCACGCCACGAACGCTGGGCAGGGCGTTCTCAACGGTTGAGCTGGGAGATGCCGGGCGCTCTTTACGAGGGGCACGCCCACGTGTGCTCGGTATTTTTTCTACATATTTTTGGCAAGCTCATCAGGCAGCGCAACCCTGGCCGACGGCGGGCGCTCCTCACGAGGCACACGATCACGTGCCCTCAGTATTTTTAAAGACGATAGTCTTTCTTGGGCTACTTAAACCCAGAACTTTTGGCCTGTCTGTATGTCTGTCTGTCTGTCTGTCTGTAACTCGATTCAGCCACCCGGCCAAAGTAAAACTGATATTGCGCAATAGTCTTATATACCCACAGCCACATGTAAACGTCTACGCCCGGTTTATATGTTCATACTTGTCAACTTTGCTGAACAAGAACAAGACATTACGCAAACATAAGACAGCAAATTAGTACACAAGGGATATTCACAGTGTTCATTTACTAAAAAAATTCATGGATGCTTGGTTTTTTTAAAACAAATGATAGTCTACATCTACTGCAGAAAACCGCCGCCTCCTGGCGGCATATGAAAAATCACGCGGCAACAGCAACGAAGGGTTCCACGTGCTAGGTTCCACGTTCTGCTTGGAACGCACGTGGAGCACTGCCACGCAGCGCTATAAACCTTGTAGTCGGCCGCCTCCTTTCACGCACGTCTCCGCCGTACTGCAGCGCTGGCATCGAGGAACCCGGCCCGTAGCAATGGAACGCGGTAAATTCAAATCCCCTTGCTGAAACCTTTAGTGTGTTTACCTTGGGATGAGCGCGACGGTACAGGAAGAGCACGAGAGGTGAGCGGGAAAGCAAAGGGGGGCATTTCCTTGGCAAATGTCTACAAAGGCTATCGTCTTTTGACGACATTTGCAACAAAAGGACCAGATACGCGGGCAATTTTATTTCTGTGTAATTTTTCTGGTAACGCTCGACGGCGATCTAAAGCTTAAACAACTTTGCGGTTAAAAAGCATCGCAATTTTCTCAGAGGGGTTTCTTAAATAGTATGCGCATGCGAAGGTTAATTTCAAGTGCAAGTAACTTAGACAAATGGATTTCTGCATGATTTACGGAGACGGTGCTCTAATTCAGTTCAAGCCGACAGGTGCTCCCTTAGCCTTATGCATGTGTTCCGAGTCGACTCGAAGTGCGAGTAATTGAAAACTCCATTAATTTTCATGAACTGGAGTGTTCGGGTATAATTTCCCCCTTATTAGGCTAACCGATGGTAATTCAATAAGCTTTTGCGGAAGGAAATCTTCTTTGGGCAAACACTGAGAAAAAGAAAAACAGACCAGATGAAGTGAGTGCCCTTCTGCCTTACAACCCGAGCTTTCGTTCAGAAAAGTCCCCTTGCGTGTTCTAGACTGAGTGTTTCCACGGCTGTTTCCCCGGTCGTGCGAGAGGGACATTTGTTATTCTGGTCAAGTCAGCGACACCGAGACATTTGTCAAGCTGCGTTGTCCCCTTCGGGCCAGGCGATGCCGGCTGGCCGGACACGGCGTAGTAAGAAGCAAAAAAGGCTCGGAGAAAACGGCCTGCTAGAATAATAGAAAGATCTCCCGGCAACGGCTCTTTGCGGTAAGGGACAGAGGTCTCGAGGTTTTGTTTTTTGGGTGGGTTCACGTTTTTCTTGACTTTTTTCCCGCCTAGCGAGAGAAAAAGCGCTCTGAAAGACAGGAAGAAGCCCATTAAGGGGAACGAGGTTTTAGAAATTAAATTTATATAACACCTTAGGCAATTCAAACGTGCCATGGTGTGGCCAGCATGAAGCACGGAATATCCTTTGTAGTTCTTGTGCCTTGACGTTCCTCCTACTATCGTGGCTTTCCCACAATGCAAAAAGTCATAAGGCATAATACAACGTTGCTCATTCAAATACGTCAGAGGTCAAATTCTAAACTGCGTAGCGAGCTCGGCTTTGTCAGTAAAATTGCTTCAGTGGAGGTGTTAATAACCTAGTAGTAGTAGGCTGCCAATCAAGGAAACAATAATTGTAAAAGAGAAATCACTTGCAACACCAGGGGAGAAATTCAATAAGAATAAACTACGTTTCAATTATACATAATAACTTACTTCTGATGATGATCCTCCTGGTTGGTGTAAATAAAACTGCAGTTTTGTTCTTCAGACCGAGGATATAGAGGTGTTAGGAGGCTAAATAAAGTAGAAATATACAACAACAGTGAAACGCTGCACGCCTAAAATCGTAAACCCGTCTAGTTAAAGGTCGTTTTCCTGTTAATATTTTTCCCAAATGTTACTATTATTTTTTTGGTTTGGGGGTGGTGAAAAGCCTGCTCCGGTGCATCAAAGTTAGGTCTCGCGGCAGCTAAGCGGACAACGCACATGAATGGTTCCAATTTGTGCAGTTCGCTGAACCGGTGTGTGCTCAGTACATGAACCTGGGAACTGAACAAACTTTTCGCTAATTGGTCTTCTGTTTGCCGGGTGTTTGCTTCTTCTTGGTTACAGCGGGCTGTGGCTGCTATGGCTGTTGCAAGAACATGCATAAAACATTTTTCTTGCGTGATCAATAGATGACGCATAACTGTAAAAATTTGCGCCGCCGATCTCTACTCAGACAGCGACAAAACACGGAGCGGCCGAGCGCGTGCGAAGAAGGGCAATGTCAAGCCAAGCAAGGAGCTGGCGGCGGCATCGGTGGCATTGCGTTCGAACTGCTGTCAACATGGATGCTGCTGTACACGGCTTCCATGAAACGCAAACCTTCTTTTGCGCCTTGTGTATTTTTATCTAGTGAAGTGAAACGCCTCATAGGGGAAGTGGCGGAGACTAACACCAGACAGTCTCACTGTGTTTCTTATTTTTGCCACCTTTGCGGTAATTCAATGAAGACAATGGTGTTTTTCTTTTCTCTCTTGCTGATTTGCTGTGTTATTCTAAACAAATATAATTGTGCCCCAGTGATTGTCTGTGGTTAGCAGGTGACATCGTCGTGTGAATGTGTTTCGCAAGTGGTGTCAACTGTCAGTTTTGCTAGTTGAATCAGGATGTTACTTTCTGCCCGCTTAAAACGCCCGTGGAACATGATTTATTGGTCTCTATAAGACATGGAATGCTCGAGCCGCCCAATGCTTGCCTACATCATGTTGGAGGGGAAGTTATGTAAATTGCGGTGGATTGTCAAAAGCTTACTTGCTCATTTTTTTTTGTTTTCTCTCTTTCACCAATGATACACACGCTTTATCCGGCCATTGCAGCAGGTGTCCTGTTGTTTCGTCTTTTACTTTGTCGAAAGCCTCGTTTTTGCTTTACGCCGCTTGTACTCTGGCAAGTTTTTAAGCCCGATCGGGGGATCTTATTTATAGACTCTCCGTCTTCTTGTATAATTTTCTGTGCACAACCTGTGAAGAGATTCAGTTTCAATCCTGTCGCGCAGCTCGAGGCTACTACGCCACACTACGGCGCATCCTTAAGAAGCAAGGAAGTAATTACCTTTATAACTCTACGCCAAGACGTTGTGCGCCTCTTCATTGTCTGTGTGTACAGAGTGTTTTTGTGTGCTCCTTGCTAAGAAACTCCCAACCGTACTTTACAATTCCATCCAAGAAAAAAACACGCCAATCGGTTTGTTGGGAATAGACCGCGGTAACTTACACTTCATAGCCATTTGCCACCTCAAGGTGTAATGCCAAAACTTGCACACAAAGACTACATGGATCATGATGCTTAGGGAAGATGATTGCTGTGTACGAATGTCGTGTATAATGACAACTGTTCTTATTGTTTTTTCCAGCGTCTTTTAAAGGGACGCTGAAGTGAATTTGTCAAGCTCCCGTTTTTGCTTGCACTGCGTAGACTGGCTTAAATTAGCACACTTTTCATCATTTATCCGGTTGACAAGTCGGTAATTATTTTACAAAGCGCGAAATAAGACAAACTACCATTCGCGGTTTGCGGCGGCAGCACCAACTAAAAGCTGTGACGACGGGAGGAGACGCACCGTGATTGATTAGCATTCAAACAAGTTTCGGTTTCGGTTCTGTAAAACAACATGCCTCACATCCGACGGCACCGTTGGATGGCCATTCTCGATATCCGTACCGCACTTCTGCCATGTTTTTGGTTATAAAATGCATAAGATAAGCCTCCCAGGACGGCTTGGAATCGTAGCAGTCACTAGCCGAGGCCTACGCAGTGGATGAACGCCCTCTGCGTCCCCGCAGACGCTCAAATGCCATGCGCTTTTCCCCTATATTTGGAGCTTGCTAACTCATGCCTGTATCAGAAAAAGCGTGTTCGCATCCTGCCAAGGGTCTATGGATTCTGGCCTGTGCCCACTGCCCGCAAGCAGATGGTGCTTATGGCAACAGCACGCCAACGAGAACTCGCTAGCGCGCCAGTGTCACCAGCGCACGTTCTGTGAACTAGTACGTGGAGCAGTGACAGTTACGGCCCCCCAAAAAAGGTGAATTCAGTATAGAAAACATCGGGCGAAAACGAGAAAGTCAACTTAAAAAAAAAAGAATGTGCTCTCGGGGATTCGAACTCGGGACTTGCGAAACAGTTGCGCTAACATACGTAGCGCTCCAGACCACTCGGCCACGGGCGATTTTTATTTATTTATTGCCGGTTTCAGACATCACAAAAACGTGCTACAGATAAAAAACGGTAGCTTTGCCTAAGCCAGCGTATTATGTCTAAAAACGGGGCATAGACAACACTTTCTCTACTTCCTGCAGCCACTCGAGCGTACAGGGTTGACCATTCCACATTTCTACAATGCGATGGACGCTTTCACAGAAATACTGCCTCGCGGGCCGTCCATCAACGTCCGCGTAACGAACTGCCAATCGAGACCTCCATATTCCGTGGAGGACCAGCAACATCAATAGGTCGTAAGGCACTCCATTATTGTTGTCAACTGCCAGAAACCGTATACCATGTGGATCCAAGGGGAGTTCCTTTTTCAAAGTTCTCTGAAGAACATCCCACAGAAACACCGCATTCCAACAGTCCAAAAATACAAGTTCAACAGTTTCCGGCTGCTTGCATAGCCAGCAGTCTGCTCCCCAGGGCACGAACAAACCCTTCTCAAGCATCCACGTTTTAGCCGGGATCACACCAACACGAAGCTTAAAGAAAAACGTTTTAACACCCGGCCGAACAACCATTGCTTTTACACGTTTCAAAACATTGTGCCCTGGGCCACTTCGAAACATGGATCTGTATAATGGCACTGGAAAGCAGATTTCTACGAGATCTTTGTACAACTTCCTCTTCGACATTGAACTCAAATACTCCATGGAAAAACGCGAGCATACAAATTGTGTTGCCTGTACGACTTCCTTTAAATATCCGTGAACTCCTCCGGTATAACACAAACATAACGTAATAACAAACTGAGGCAGAAGTCCACCTAACCTAACCTAGATTACAGTGCGAAGTAGGGGATACTTCTCCTCACGCAAAAAATAAAATGTATTGACTACTTGTCGCAGAAAAAGATGCGATAGTGAACTCGGCAACGGGCGAACGCTGCTGACCTCAGAAATATAGGGTATATAATGTATAACCAGTTTACACTTTTATTTAGTTTTAGCATTTCAAGCAGCTTAGGTGAATATTTGTTGTATTGCGCTCTAGCAGTAAGCGTTCCCCAAGTTTCCACAATATCGCATGTCTAGCAATTGCATTTCTTAGACGGAAAAGCGTTCGCAGGTGCGTAGTCGTGCTGCTGACCGCAGTGCTTGTTCGCGGAGCGCGAAAATGTGCTTCCTGCACCCTATTTTTACGCTGAACGATGAAAATTTCAGTTGATTTTATTTCCTTAGTACCAATATTGACTTAGCTGACTTTTCTCCCGCCTTCAAGTGGCCTTATATTTTCCCTCTGGCGTACCAGTCAGCAGCGCTTGTGTGAAGTGACCTTGACTTGGAGCTAGATACAGTGTACAAACTTACAAAGTAAAGAAAGGCACATTCTCCCATTCACAAACGTGTCCTGGCTTAGGTGCAACTGAGTGAACGAATTGCGACGACCAGTCGGTGGACGGCGCACTAAATGCTGGGCCGACTGACTCTGTCGGCAGGTCGGCAACCCGTGCAGTAGCGCAGCCAATTGCCAGATCATCTCCTCCTGACGTCACACGAAAACGCCACAGATAATGGGCGAGGATGCAGAGAGGATGACAACATTTCCGAAATAATTTTTCTACTAAATAAATTCACGTAAACGCGCTCAGAGTGGTCGAAACAGGGCCTACGTAACTCCGGACTACAATTTGCGCTCGTAATCCCACAATGTTTACAAATCACTTCAGTGTCCCTTTACGACGTTCTTGAATGTGTTTCAATACAATTCGATGTTTACATGGCTGCAATTCGGTTTTGGATAACAGTAGTTCTGCCGCGAATAAAAAAACTGTTTATCTCAGTCATTATTTCTTTGAACGTGGCAAGGTCTTTACTTTTAAAAGGAAAGGGGCACTTCTTGCTTGTTTTTCACTACGCTGCATTCGCGGGAGGAGTTTGGTTTAACTTGAAAGGTTTTAGTAGGTGCGGGGTCGTCCGATAAAGTATAAGGTTTCTTCCGAAGCTGTTCAAAATAACCCCGCAAGCAGAAACCCATTCGTCGTGAATCCCTTCCTTGTATACATAACATCTATCTTTTCCACCTAATCCTGCACAAACACCCAAACAGTCTACGAGGTGACACTCTTTCGTATTGAAACCCGCCTTTTTGTCGGAAAGTGCAGAAAGAAAACACTTTTATTCCTTCTTTGTTGCGTCGCGAGATTCGAAGACGTTTCCGCCTTGTAAACCCTGTGTCCGTTCACGGGATTCCTCGGACTCCACCGGCACGTTTCTTCCAAAGGTATACAACAGGCCCTCGGACCTTCCGTAAGCACACACACACACGCACTGGAAAAATGCAAGAGAGATAAAGCAACCCCGCCGACCAAACAAGCCCATCGTGACATCTTCGCGCCGGGCTCGAAGATGGAGAGCCGTGGCTTGCAACTCGAAGAGGACGTTTACATTTATATTCTGAACGGTGTGTTTCAACCAACGTCGTAGGATTCATTTTTCATCAGCAGTCGCGAAAAGGACATCATGATCGCAAAACACTGTGTTATGGGAATTTCTATTTTTCAGCGCACCACTTCAGTGCCGTTGGCGTGTGTCGAGAAACGGTCGAAAAGATTTAAGGTAGCGATAGAATTGTTGATGCCTGACGCTGCGTTCCTACACAACATTGCTAATGAGGCACGTCGTTCGATTCGTAGGAGGTCTACGTTTAAACGCAGTGCTGTGTCCCGCAGATATAGGGTTGATTCATTTGTAGTAGTCACTTAGGATTTCGCGATGCACGACCTAGAAGTCGTGCATCGCGACCTAGACTGCGGATATTTTTGCTCCGTTCGGGCTGTAAGTATCCTGAGCTTCGTGTTTACCTTTTTATATTTTGGAGAATAAGTCGGCTGTTTATTTGACCTGCTTATACAAAAAAAAACATTTAAATATATTCCTCCACGGAGTTCTAACCGTATGCCGCAGACATGCTCGTTTTTATATCGTAGTCACAAAAACACCCGAACTCCAAGTGGGCTTCATTTCGTCAACTTCATTTTGTCATCTTCATATTGTCAACTTGAAGCAGAAAAATGCAGCTGCTGGCATCGAACGTTTGGTGGGGCTGTTGCACTGAAACTACGTCCGCAAGCACCATTCGTGGCTCGTCCTGTTCTCCCGATCCCCACAAGGCCGACTGACTTCTTTGCCCATCGTTCTAACCGCCTGTTTACACCCATCCCTCTCCCTCCCCCCCCCCCCCCCTGGTCTTGCAGAACGCTTCTAGAAAAGTACCGAACTGGGCTGTAGGTGTTGAGAAATTAAAGCTGCGTAGTGGGTCTACCATGTTTGATTCTTCGCAAACACCGTTATTCATATCCTGCTTTTTGACGGCTTCATTCTGTCATAGAAATACAGCGGCTGAATTTCTTTATTCAAGGCGCGAGTTGGGCAAAGTAAATGCACATGCGAATATTTTAAAATCATGTTCTTTTTGGCAGATTCATTGACACATTTACATCCCAATAGGAACTGTACAAACATCAGTAAAGCGGAGCTAACATGAGGCAGCAAGCTATGTTGCGAATAAAACGGCTGCTACGTGACGAGTCGTGCAGGATCACTCCCAAGAAAGCTGACTTACGATGTTTAGTTTTGCAGGATACCTTAATTTTTATAGCGCACGGCATTTGCCACTTCATTTGTTTGCAATAAATTATGACAAACTGGCACGTACGCAGCTTGAAGATGCTCAGAAATATCTTGATGATAAAGTAAAATGAAGACTACTTCCGCTGGAGTGTTTACCACTGCTTACATGTATTATAAAAGGCCTTCCTTCTACCAAAAAAAAGCTTCCGCCATTTTCAACAGTGGCCTGAAAAATTGTGTGGAAAAAGTTTCTATAACTAGCGCCAAAGTGATCTGAAAATTTTTCTCTAACTAGTGGGAAACTTTGCTTTTTTTTAAACTGACAGACGTTTCTCGACACAGGCTGCGGCAGAGCACGAAATGGCATGTCAAATCCGCGCTCATAAGAACACTCACGGGGCCCCGCGTACGCATAAAGATAGACGGAAGGAGAGAAAGGTGAAGAGGGCAGTGTAGCGAATCGCGCAGCAACTGAGTTTGTAATGCAAATTTCGCGACGTCTCCGTTTGCTCCGAGGATGCCCGCTGCAGACTCGGGTGCGAGAGGGAAGGCGGCGGCCGTATCGAGCGAAGACGAATTTGCAGAAACGCAGCGGCCCCCCATCCCTCCTTCCCCGACAAGGAATTGGGGAGCTGCCTTATGCTCCTTGCGGGAGAGAACGACGAGTAGCAGGATGTGAGGGAGACGGAGAGGACATGATCGGGCATTCGCGTCGCCAACAAGTGATCGATGCGGATGGCTTCGCTTGGGAGCATAGTGTAGAATCGGCGCAGATGTGACGGCAGCACCATTCATCTTGCCCGCGAGGCGTTCGTTTCTTTTGAAACCATCCCTTGGGAGCTGCATTTTTTCGGGCCGTTTCTGTCTGAGGAACCTCTCAAACGCTATCGGAAGCGTCGTAAGGTTGGCAACCTCTTCATCAATTGCCATTCGTTAAAAGGAATATGTTTTCCGGAAACGAGCTATAATGAGGCATTGCTGTTTTTCCTTCCGCGGGAAGTAATATGATAGCGTTAACTACTCATCATACATCATATGCACCATTTTTCTTGAGCAATTCTGGTTTTACTGTTTACTTGCAATAGTTCTAGTTAAAAAGCTGCTCTAAAAAATTTGGGCAGTGTCTTAACCAAAGTGGCGATGATGTATACTTCGTTTCCAACTGCTGTAGCTAGGCGCCACATCAAGATCGCTCCTCTGTGCCGAACGTCGGGCTCAAGCCATCGGGCCTTTCCCTAAAAAGAAACATTGTAACCTCAGTGTACACTGCCGTAATTTACCACGGTTGTTTTCCAAAAACTCGCGACTAAATCCTATCACCTTTTTCGGGCTGATAGCAATTTGCTGAACCTATTTTTCTCTATTGATTCACCATGTACACAAAGGGGTAAGCTACTACGTGAAAAAAAATGAAGATGCTTGCAAGCGCCAGTGTTCCTGCCACAGGGCTTCACGGCTTTCAGTGATACAGGCCTCAATGATGAAAAATGCGTTGTTAGCGTGGCTACCCACGACAATTCGACTGAGACAATCCAAACTACACAGCGGCGAACGGCAAAGCCACAGGTCATATGAGCATCATTTTCTCTGAACTTGGAAGCAGTGTCACATAAACAGAGTGCAGGCCAGCACGAGCGTCTTCGCTGTGAAAACCGCGAATGCATGCTGCTTCTCATTCCGTACGCATAGAGGGCTGCTATTTATATTTACGCCAACCACGTGAAAACGCCATTGGCGTTTAGCAGATGTTTTTAATAGAATTTTAGAAACCGGCACATTGGTGGTTGCCGTTCTTCATTGAAAATGCATGCTGAGCGGATCTTTTTAAGCGTTACATTTCCAACTCATCATGGTCAAATTCAAGAAGTGTTGGTGTCATTTATCGCATGTTTGCCAGAAGGGTTGAAACTTTGAACGTTTCTCTTTACGCCTTGTATTCCTCGGAGCACTCGCCGCTGCTCAGCATTATAAGTGATGAACTACGCCAAGTACATAAACACTAAAAGAAGTGCTGCACGTCAACTCTTTTTAACCCATATGCCACAATGAATGCTTCAGGTTACCGGAATTCAAAACGTAGGTGTGGGACTCGCCAATTTTCTTTACTAATTCGTGACAGATAAACGAGTGCTGCACTGACAGCTGTTCCTATGATCAGTGAGAGGGGAGTCAGTGTATTTGTGAGTGCGTGCCAGAAAATTTAGTATCAAATGATTTGTGCACGTAGCAGTACGCACTATAAGTTTGATTATTACTGACAAGGATTTGCCATTTAATTTGCAGCCTGATGATTATTATTCATTTTTATGTGCTCAGAATAACCCAAAAATGCACACTTCTTGCAGAATATTCAGTTACAGAAGTCTTCGCCAACGCAAGAAAGAAAACACCGATGGCGTTCGCAGTGCACGAGACAAGAGTACAAAAAGTACAAACGCTTGAACACAATTTAAAATTCCTCTTCAATTTACGGTATACCGCTATGATTTATCACGAATTTTTTGGGTCAGCAGAGTACACTATAATCAATGTGCAAGGTGAAGTAAATTACTGTCCAACACAACTTCCCGACCACCTAGCTGATGTCAAAAATAACATTTTCAACCAACAACGGCATGATGAACGTTTCGCAGCTGCTTTGAAATTTTCTCGGGCCACGGCATCAAGTTTCATCAGCTTTCTTGCCGACGTGACGCTCAAGTTTTTCCAAATTCCGACCCTAAATTAACGAGGTCACGCTTTCCATCGCCTTCACTCGCGCTTGCTACGCGCTGGCGCTCCCACCCAATATATGGCATGAGGTCCTTTTCCTTTGTAGAAGCTGTTGAACGTGCAGCGCACTTCGTTATTTTATCTCTTACGTGCATGGCCTTTTTATTTTATTCTTAAGGCGCACAACTCATTGTGCCGCGCCTGAAAAATTGCCTCTTAAGCCTACGTAATCTCCAGGTGCTTCTCGAATTGCGAAAGCTGGGAAAGGCAGAGTTCGTTTCACCAAAGCTCTTCCGTCTTATCGGTTGCAGAGTTTTCTTGCATTGAGTGCCGCGTCCTGTGCTGGTTGCGCATGTCTTTGCTGTTAAAATAGCGTCACCGTTATTTAGCCACGTTGAAAGGTAATTCCAAGAAAATAAAAAAAAATCTCACGCCCTCTTTGCAGCTTGCAAGAAAATCTTTCCCCTTATAGTTGAATACTTTGATAACCTCGGGTATAATTGTTTCTACGCGATAATTTATTGTAATAATGACAGTCTGTACATTTTTAAAGTTGGCCATTAAGTGTGCGCAAGGCCTCTGATTTGTCATAATGAATGTTTCATTTAGTTTGATGAGATTGTTTCTTCAATGCTCATAAATATGGAAAGAAATGGCGATGTAGTACCGTTAAATATGTGAAGCATCAGACTTGAGAATTATTACATTGGTCACCTTCAGTAAGTTCGAGTAATGCGGACGTGTCTTACTGAAGACTGTTCCCGTCTGCACGATATGTATCACCTTAAATGCTGCGCCTTAGGTCGCGGCAGCATGTGATTATGCTCACAGTGTTCGTCCCTTGAGTCAGTCTCACAAGTTTGTATTTTAAAAATGTCATAATGTCATTCTGCTCTTTTTGTTACCCAACATACCAATTAAAAGCAGAACCGAGGATACAGAAGAAAATAAATCTGGCGTTGATGTTGTTGACTTCGTTGGTGCCTAATAAAAAACGAGCATTCGTTTCTTAACGGTATGGGTGGATAAAAACACCCATTTTTGGACAGTGCCAAAATATATATAAAGCTCAGTTTTAATCTATAATGTGGACGTATACATGCAGTTATTTTCTTGGAGGATGACAGGAAATATGTTTGCGCGCTTGTGCTTGCAAGAAAAAAAAGATATTTAAGTCGTTTCACTTGTACGTGCGGGGTAATACTTGGAAGTTAATGTCACGTTGAATGTACTCTTTCTGCGGCGCATTTATTTTATTTTGCCGTTACATTGCTTGACAATGCAAAGGGAGTTTCTGACAAAGTAATTATGGAGTACCACCGACCTTAAACACAGAATAAACCCTCTCTCTCCCCTTCTCTCTCTCTCTCTCTCTCTCTCTCTCTCTCTCTCTATATATATATATATATATATATATATATATATATATATATATATATATATATATATACATACATACATACATACACACTTACAAAGATATACACATTTTACCATGCCTGTCTAGTTGATTCTTTTGTCCAATACACGGCAATCTCAGTTAAAAACGTTCGTCCACAAGGGACGCTTAGACATATCCTCGCGGTGACTTCTTTTCAAACTCTGAAATGAAGAGCACCACAGAAACATGACAGAAAAAGGAAGGTCCTTGTTGTTCTTCAATAGGGGAGGCAGTAACATGTTAGAAAAGCTGTTTTTCCTCGGGGAATCGAAGGCGTCTACATTTATATCCACACGTGGCAGCGGTATCGGTCCTCAAAAACCATTTGAGAAATCGGTACTATTTGGGTCAGTATTTTTGTTCAGCGGTTTCTTTCAAAGCAAAGCTGCGCATCATGCTCAGTAGCAGGCAGGGATGAAAGAAGGACCGAAATCGAAGCACGCTAGAAAGCGCGGAGCGAAAAATGGCGCAGAGAGAACGCGCCTTACAAAAAACGGCGCCGCAATTGTGAGGGCATCTTTTTGCGGAGCCATTCCATCAGAGCAACATCACTTTTCAATGGACGCTGAACGTCGGTGAGCTAGGATGGGCAGCAAACACTCGACGAGCCCCTTAGCGCTTCGACAATCTCATCTGCGCTTCGACAATCTCATCCACGGGGTGTGGAATGGTTTGGCCATAAAACGCCTGTCTACGTTGTCGGTGTGTGTTCGCAATAACGCCCTCTTTTACCAAAGCGAGGGCGGTGAGCCTGGACGGGCCCTTCTAAAGAAGGACGTTCTCGCAGGCGCAGCACCAAATAATGGAAATGTAACGCGGTACCGGTAAAAATAAAAGAAATGAAAAATCACCCCATGCTGGTCATACTTGATTAATAGATTCGCGCGGTTGTGGCATAGGCCGATGACGTCCATTGTCCAATTCATGTAGATGATTTCGGCACACTTGTGTTTGCAAGTTCCTTGTTATTGCATTGTGGCTTGCTAATGTGGTTCGGAATTTTTCTCCTTTGTGGCGGTGGGATCTGCAATTACGTCGTTCAATATGAATGGCCCCCTGAAAAAGTACATTGGTAAAGACAGGTCGCAATATAGAATAATTGCGGAAGACGTAGCCAGTTGCCATTCGGCGAGGTCGTTAAAGTGTTTGAATTCTACGTGGAAAGAAACTATTTCGCTTTGGTAGGTTGTGGGTCTTAACGTAACCGCGTTGCGGCAGTCTCCAACTTATGGCTGTCGTTAACATCAGCGCTGGATGAAAGTTATCGGAAGTGTGATCAAGATGGACGCTCAAGACGTCGCTACAAACGTTGTGCTGAGAGTGCAATGCATCGTGGCGTTGTATTTCGCAGCCGCTTGCTTGTGATCTGTCGCATTCTCCTGGGAGTCTCCTGCAATTGATAATTTCTGCTCTGCTGCCAGACGGAGTAGGCGGCCTCCTGCCGAAATTAACAGACGGCTAGGTCCTGCCTACCACAGGCACGGCTGCAGCCACCTGCACTGCGCCCGAAGTTTCAGTCATCCGGTACTCCCGACTGATTTCCCGCATTTCTTCCTCCTGGCTCGACAGCACCTGGCTGCTGACCTCTCCCTCGAAAGAGGCTGCCAGTTTTCTGGAGCTGTGGTCTTGACGGTCTCGAGACTTGTGTTACGGAGGCTACATGAGGTCTAAGAACCGTCAACAAGCAGCAGCCGTTGCGTGGAGCTGTCCCGCGCGCCGAAGCTGCACACTGCGGCTACCAGAGGCTCAAATATCCGGCTGCACAGGCTGCGGGCAAACTCCATCGTGGGGTGCAACGAAGCGCCTGGCACTCTGGCGAGAGGCGCCCCCCAGGCAGAGACCACTGTCTCCCAGGACGTGACAACATTCGATGCAGCCGGCGCCGACCTATTTCCTCAGGTAGATGTATAATCTTGACGAAACAGCGTAAAAAACGGGGACACTAGGAGAGAAAGACGACAGGACGACGCTGTACTCACAACTATTTTTTAATAAACTGCAACACGCATATATATACTATGTCCCCCAAAACCCACGTGCGCTCACAACATGACGCACATCGAGATTATCACTACAAAGTAACACCAAACTCTAAGTCACGGACTTATCTAGAAATAAGAATTCTTTTTCATGTAATGCTATCGACGGCTCACTTATGCAGATATCGCCTCTTTTTCTAATGTGAAATGCTTCGATAACTTCCCTAGTGATCTGATTAGTGTGAACCGAAAGGATGGTGGTGTCATGAAAAAGCGGAAAGCACCCATGCTCGGAACAGTGTCTGGTGATATGTGAATCTTTCTTGTTTTTTAGTGAGTTTTTGTGCTCTAATAATCTTATATTAATGCAACGACCGGTTTGCCCAACATATACGTGGCCACAATTAAACGGAATTTTATAGACCACCCCCGTTTTACACTCGACTATATATATATACTATATATATATATAGTATATATATGCGTGTTGCAGTTTATTAAAAAATAGTTGTGAGTACAGCGTCGTCCTGTCGTCTTTCTCTCCTAGTGTCCCCGTTTTTTACGCTGTTTCGTCAAGATGATACATAACCAGTACCAACTCGCCCAAATGTGGATCCTTCCTCAGGTAGAGCCATGCACCCTGAACGAAGGGACGTCAGAGCCCCGTTCGGTACTGCTTCGGCTGCGGCTGAATTACTGCGACACGGCTGTCAGGTTATACCGGCACGAATATTGGGGGTCGACCGCCTGTGAAGACTGCCCCGAACCACGGACGCCGAAAAGCCTGCTGTGTTTCTGCGCCGCCCCGCCCCCAACCCCCCACCCCCACTGGCCGTAGGACACACCTGCCGGCTGCCTGCCAGCACCTGGGGCTCTCCAGCGCAAGCCTGGAGTGCTTCCTATTTCCCGAGGGTCCCGAATTCATCCGTCGGATCCCTGTTGCTACCTTCTCCTCTGCCTGGAGGAAACAAAGCTGATCCCGCGGCTGTAGTGCGATATTCAAATCCTGCGTCGCGCAATGTTCTGCATGGTCCAATACCCGAGTTGTAAAATGTGGGACGTGCAGTGCGTCGTTCAGGTGTTCCGTGCATCGGAGCGTGATCTGCGCTTCCCCACCAGCCAGGGATGACTCCCGCTGCGGCGGCAGTATGGTGTTTCCGCCTACCCTACATGCTTCTTCGTCTTCTCACAAATTCTCTTACCTAGAGAGACAAAGCTCTTTATTAAAGAAGAACGTCGAGAGGTTTGCCAGAATCTCTACACTGACATGCTACTCGGCGGGGGAATGGGCAGGGGAGGGTAGAAAAGGCCCTATAGATAACAGGGCGGAAGGACGAGGAGAAAAGAAGTAAGAAAAAAGTCACACATCGTGGAGTTCACGGCAACAGTTCGATGAACATCACGATCTCCGTAGCATGTCAGATCAGTTCAGTGACACCGATCTCGTCCAAGAATTCAAATAACGCCACTAGTGCTTTGCGTTAAGAGGGAGGGCAGGGCCATGGACCGAGGAGTCACGAAAACATACCTGTTTCGACTCATTGCAACCTGAAATTCATACTGCGATAACTGAGGACAGCCGGAAACCGTGGAACACCTACGGTTAGGGTGCCTCGCATACATAGTCGCAAGATGCCGTTTGGAGCGGGAGATGGAGCACCTGCCTAGGACCAATCAGCTTAAAGGTACTCTCCCCTTTATATTCGCCGGTCCCCCACTGCGCTGTATGCAGTTGTACGCGCTGTGTCTCGGTACAATACCTTCCACAGTGCAACATCCCTTGCTTAGTTTCGTGCGAGTCAATAAGCAACAATATAAACACAGATAAGTAATTCGTTCGAACCCGCGCAGTTATTTGCATTTAAAAGGTATTGCTTTGATATTTTTAGTGCGGTGGAGGTTTTGCCATCAACATATTTTTATTCTCAAGAGGAAATTTTCGCGCTTCTAGGAAGAAAAATGCGGGTGAAGGATAGTAACATGCAAATGAATAACAAAAAAAAAACACCCACACGGGATTTATTTTTTTGCAGTGTTGACCACGGCAATAACGAGCTGAGGTACACCATATAGAAAAGCGTCGTGTTCGACTGTTGTAAGAACGCTGCAACGTTGCGCTTCAGCAGGAAGTTCTTTCCAGCTGCCGTATGGTTCGCTTATAAGCTATGTGCAAGCCCCTCCGTGAGCTTAATTAGCGCGGTTCGATTTTCGGCGGGCCCCAAGGTGGCTTTCGGATCTGCCGACCGCAAATTAGGCGGGCTTGGCGGCAATCGACGCGCTTACGGCTGACCACGCAGCGCTCGGAATTCTCGCACCACTATCGATATCTGGAACGAGTAGGAACCCCAGGGAACGTCGGCAAAACGGGCAACAAGGAGGACGGAAAAATATGAAGCGCGATGCGCTCCCAAGTTTCTCATTTCTGCCTTCCAACCTACCTAATCATGACCATGAGTGCGGGCCACTCAACCCAGGCAATTGAAGTTGGGAGGAATATTTCTGAGATGCGCAATAGCGGAGCACGCTGTTCCAGCAGCGCAATGGAGACAAAGGAGCGGGGATGGATTGTTAAGAAGGATTCCTTTGTGGCGGGAACTTGTGTTTTGCCGAGAACCATGCCGACTCATCAATTTACCTCGCTCACTTCGATTGGCGCCGCTCCTCCAGTTTCCCGCTTCTTTTAGCGCCCTGCAGAAGTCTTAGCGAACAGTTGCGTCAGCGGTTTAGATATGGCTTGCCCAACAACGGAATGCCCTCCGATAGGGGCCCCCTCAAAGTGGCGGCGAGCGAGCTTATTAGCCCAAGAAATAAAGACAGAGAGACGGCGCGTTGCGGCTTGGAAGACTTGTCTGGCCTCAGATGGATGCTTGCATCTAATAGTGTAGTATATGTGTCTGCCCGGAGGTAATTCAGTGTTGCTTAACTAAGCATGACATAGGTGTGGTTGCGTAGGGAGAGTCGCTTCCCATACTTGTTCGGGAATTGAAGTTCTTTCAGGGGAGAAGTCATGCGATCATAGCGTCTGCAGGAAAAATATTGGGCATTGCAGGGATGCTTTTCGGCGGGGTGTGTTGAAGCATGGAATAGTGAGATCTCACTTCCTAACCCGGTAGATATCTTTAGCCATGGCGGGTGACGCAACTAGGTCCACCATTTTTCTTGCTCATGTGCTCGGGTTAAATATATGTGCAGCTCCCCTCTTTTATATGGCCACCGCATGTCCGCAACATTGTTTCAGTGGTATATATTCACCTTAGGAATATTAGGCGTGTTCTTAGCTGACCTCACCTACTTGTTAGCAAAAGTTGTTAGGCGCTCCGTCTGCTTAAAGACGTTGCCACTGCTTCCAAGCAAGTTCCAACGAACAAAGAACTTATAGTAAGCGAAAAGAGATGCTTTAGCTAAACTTCTTAGTTGCGTCGTATTCAGTTCCAGTTACTGAAATATTCTTTTGTCGGTGAAAGTTACAAGGTGCGCACTAAAACGGTGGGCTGTCCTAAAAAATGGAAACAAGTGTCTATTAACACGCACAGTACATTTTACTGGTTCCATTAAAACATTTCCTGCACCGAACGCATCCCTAAAATATCACCGCGGTGTTACGTGATATTATCCAACATTGCCGCGAAACCTACTGTTTATTTTGTTAAGCTTGGATGAAGAATTAGCAAAAAGGGAAACGACTTGTAGCCTGTATATTGAACAGATTTTGCTTCTCGGACAGAAATTCGCGTGGAAACGTAGGGATCACAGCAATGCACTGAGTTTGAACTAAGTTTGAGGTTGGTTTTTAAGAAACGCGGAAAGCAAGGGCTTCCGTCATTGCCCTTTCTGAGGTCTTAACGCTTCCTGCTTCTTTAAGGAGAATTAAAAGTCTCCTTTCCTTATCCCGCTTTGAGAAAAAGTGAATGAAAAGTCTAAAACTATGGTGCTGAAGTTATTTACGTTCACTGGGGTCTCAAAGAGTACTGAAGAGTATTCTAATTTTGCTTGCCGAATTCTTGAAACGGATGCAATAAAGGTCAGTGAACCCGCATGGAAACTTCCACAGCGTACACGTGGCTGTATCTACGTGTTTACACAGACGTGCTCATGCACACGAGCACACATACACGCACATGCACACACACGCACGGACGCACAGATAGGCACATACATTTTGCCTCTGCTTGAAAATGGGGATTTGGCTATGTAAAAATGGCCGCAATCCCGCCCGGCGAAGCTGAATATCCAGCGAAGCTGTTGTAAACCACTACACACGCTGAAATGTTCCTCGTCGTCTCGGTGGGCTACTCGCTTGTGCTCGGCTTCGTTGGCGGCGAATGCTGGGTCCTGCCTAGTCTGATGCGTGCACTCGCCCTCGAACGACGTCAATCCCCTTTTCGATCCCCTTTTGGAGAGAAGCTGCCAACTTAATTTTTACCGGAAACACACGGGGGAGGGGGGGGGGGGGGGTTAGGTTCCATTTTTCACGGAACCCTTATGCATCATGCCGTTTAAACGCTTCTTTTGTGGTTTTTTAAACGAATACTGAGCTCTATGCTGTATGGCTGATTTGAAACAAACATTGCGCTAGGGTTCTCTGGCGGAAAATGCAGTGTCCTGCCTAACCTGACGCATGCGTTCGGCGTCTTGGGCGAGAGTAGCTGTTTTTTGTTTACGACACGAAATTTTCCGACCAACGAGAGGCTAACAGCGTCGCTGTAAAAAATGTACAGTAATTGTGCACTAATGCGGCACCAAGCGAATGAAACTCGTCTGCATTGTGATAGCAATCTCTACCACTAGTCAAAGGGAAATACTTTTAATCACTAGAGTTCCGATTAGGTTGTATTGAATGACTTTGACTTCTGTTCAGTTAATAAATACCCACAATTGCACTGCCTGTGAGCAATTCTTGCTTTTCTTGTATTTAGGTGCACTTAAGTGTATCTTTCGAAGCTATTTTATGTGCTTAGTTATGCATACCCTCTTCCTGAGACAGATTACTGAAAAAAAAGCGGGTTGAGGTTTACACGTGCTTACCATTTTATCCAAGATATTTCAAGGTTTCATGATAGCTGCATACGTCGTAGTACTAGGTAGCCATTTTGGAATATCCTCGCATTTACCGGGTGTTTTTAAAAAGGTTTTGTGAGAGAACGCGGCTTGGAGCAGGAACAATGGGTAGGAATCAAACTATTCAACTCAGCTTTTTGTCTAGTTAAGTTGTTGAGCGTTCATCTGTTTTGTATTTACCATCAAAAACAGGCTATCGCGCGGGGCAGGTACTTTTAACCTCATTTGAGTGAAGTGGTTACCTTGCTTATCGTGCGTCCCACTTGATCGCTGCCGGGGGTTAGAATTCCGGTATTGCCTATCTATTGAAAGGGGCTATAGTTCAAGGCTTTGTAGACAATTTTGACTGACAACTTTGCCCGGTGCAGTGTTTGTTACAAGGCCTAGAAAATAACTTGGGTCCAACTCAGCCAATTTGGGGAAACTGCAGTGTGCCAAGTTTATTAGCCGAATGACACATCTTTGATGGCTTCCTGTCAACAGACATGGATCGAAATTTTCATATCATCCACCATTACAATCCAGTGATGGACTCCCGAGACTCTAAGATTCATGCTCTACTAAGTTCACCATCGTCGTCATCATCATCATCATCATCACCACCATCATTGCCACCCCCAACACCACCACCATCATCATCAACAACAACAACATCCTGCTCAGGTCCACTACAGGAAGAAGGCCTCTCCCACTGACCACTAACCGCTTCTGTCCAGCGCTGCTCGACTCCACAGTTTACCCCAGAAGTTCCGTATTTCACCCGTAAATCGTGTTATGGGCCTTCCCCTTCTTCTAGACCCATCTCGTGGTATCCGCTCTGTTGCCCTACTCGTCCACCGGTTGGCGGTTCGTCTGACTACATGGCCAGCCCAGGTCCATTTCGGCTTCCTTATTTCAACTATGATACATTCTACTCTAGTTTGTTCTCTGATCCAGGTAGCTCATTTCCTGTCTTTGAGGTTTATTCCTAACAATATTCGTTACATGACCCGTTTAGCCGACATAGGTTGAGCCGGCTTATTAAGTTACATCCCGATATTCCTAACTTATAGTTAGCCCCTCAAAAGCAGTCATTCCACTTAAGAACTCCAAGTTGAATATATGCTTCCATAATCATGTTGTCATTATAGTTAAGTTAAACTTGCAATATTGACGCCCACTTTAAATATTTAGAGCTGATCCCTTGATTAAAGGTCCTATATATATACCTGGCACCTGATCGGTCCTAAGCCGTCACCCTATTAATTCGACGCAAGCCGGCTAATTACCCAAGCACTGATTACCTACTTGAAGCATACCGAGGACAGTTGAGATAAATGGGTGTGATTTCATGAAGCAGGACTGAAACCCGTGGTGAGGGCTTTGTGCGTGCTTGAGGGGATTTAGAAGGTGAAACGGGCCATTGGCGGAATTAGAAGGCCAAATGAATCTTTGGAAATTGTACCGCACGTTAATGTCTGTACAGACACGTCGCGTGTGCTTTTAGTGTGGTGTTCTAGAAAAATTCTTAAACCATTCTGACCAGATGCCCAGCTTTTCGCGCTTAAATATTATTGCTTTCAGGAATGGGCGTAGCCAGGGGATGCGGGGGTTGGGGGGGGGGGTTGTTTTGGTGTCAGAACACCCCCCTAAATTTTCTGAGCGGTGTATTCCCCCCTGTGGGTCCTCAGTCTTTCGACCTTTTTTCGTCCACGCTGTTCACACTCCGCACCGATATATTGATATGTAAAAAAATTAGAAATTCAAACAAGAAAATCAAAATAGAATGACGTTTACGCGTAGGCTATCTTTCGCATTTGGTTTTTTCTGCCTGCGGCGTATACCAACACCCGAAAAATATTTCTGGCTACGCCACTGTCTTCAGCTGACTTACACGATGCGAATGCACTGTGGGCGTGCAGGTACTGCAACTTCTACCGCCATTTGTTCTGTGGTATGCGAAGACCGCTCTCAGTTTTCGACACGCCAGTGGACGGTACTTCAAAATAAAAAGACAGTCAATCGCGAATACAACGCGCCAACAAATGCGGAAAACATTTTTGTCCCTGCAAACAGCATTAACTAGAATTACAGTTTAAAAGGAGTAGCCCACCTGCAGTTAAAAAATTCGACGCTGCCTTTACGAGAGACTGATTAACTAAGTTTCTACCTCTGAATAACTGTTTTTGCTTCTAGGGATCTATACTACAGTCAGGGCTTTTAAACATCAGGATAATGTCCATAAACCTTATCGTTACGGTTTGTAAATAAAGAATTTTATCCTGCCTTTTACGTAGGCTGGAGTGAATCATTCGGGGTGCATTTTTGGCTGTAAATTTATGAGCCCACAATTTGCCATGAGCACTTCGGAGAAGAGATGGAAAACCGCCATGGTCGCACCGTAAATAAGATCTCGTTGTACTGACCAGTTCGCGTGTATGATTGCCGGGCCAACAAGCCTCGGTATGATTGCAAGTGACACGCAGAAACCCCGACTATCGGGAGATTTGAATACCAATTAGATATATAACCCTGGCCTGAGTTATTCTGTATACATCTGTGATGAATTTCAAAACTTGCGGCATTGCAAAATAAAGGCACAGTGAGACAAAAAATGGCATGTACAGTCACTTTGCGTCCCAGGGTTCGTGTGTTTCTCCTTTAAACGAGTTAAGTGTTAAAATTCGTGAACAAACAACTGGCTAGATACTTCTGCAAGATCAGACCTAATGATGGATAAAAAATAGGAAATTTAAACAAGAAAATGAAAAGGAAGTGATGTTTGCGCGCAGGCTTTCTTTCCTTTTTGCTTTTCCGTTTTTTTTTCTTTTGTTCTTCCGGACCGAAGTGCATCGTTGGCAAATTTGGCGGCAGTTTGAATGTGAAATCTCCTAAATATATGACGAAATAAAAACTAAAATGAAATGGCCCAGGAGTGTTTTCGCATTTATGATTCGCCGCCTAATTTATTTCCTACAATGGTGTATTCCAAAACCCCAACTTCAATACCGGCGGCTACTTTCCTCCTGGAAAATGCTTAAGTAAAACTTCACACGCACACAGTCGGTGATCGTGCCCACGATTACTGATTCTGCCGGAAGAAATACTGCTCTAAATATAGCAATCGTTGCTGCAAAAATAAAATTTAGAAACCAGCGTTTTTTTTTTTGTTTAAACTGTTCTCCAGAGGTGACTAGTTATCACGGAAATGCACCAATATTTAAATGTTGATTTACGAGGGAGGTTGGCAACCCTTTTTTGTTTACCCTACGATACTTCGAAAAGCACGTGGAACGGAATGTTAGTAATTAAGAAATTTTGTGTAATAAGGGCCACAACAATAGTTCCATTTGTTCTACAATATCGGGACTATTATTAAAACTGTATTTGGAAAAGTACTGTCAGCGAGTCATTAAAGCGGAAGTCGCTGTGCAGTTTTGATTACTTTATATTTGGTCTGTTTTCTACATGACAACATGTGATCGGACTAGAGGCGCTCAAATTGGAAACATTAGTTTTCGAAGCATTCCGAGCATTCAACTAAATCTTGAACTGCTTTGGTGGCTGTGCCTCCTGAATCTAAAAGCATCGATCTGTAGGCTCACTCATTCGTTTGACACCATTTTTATTTCTTGGAATAAATGGTTGCGTGTCTACATCACACGGTAATTGTAATTTGATGCGCCAATGGCACAGTGATACAGGAGGTAATGCATGAAGTTTAAAACGCGCCCGTATGGCTCTCGACAAGCCGTACACGAGTACCGAGTACCGAGTAAACCGTGTCTTTCAACATTGAAATAATCATTCCCTTTCGGGAGTAGAACAATTTTTATTTGTGTCTCGCCTTGAACGTGCGTTATACTTGCGGCAACTTTTGCTGCAACTTTTAACAGTATACATGATAGGAATCTTACGGAGCGGGGTTTCCAGACAGCAAACACAGCTTAAAGCCGCTGGCAACTTATACCTAACCGATGCGTGCATACATGTCTTAAGAGTATAAGAGCACCAAGTTGAAATCACTTAGTTATGGCGTCATCCCTGGGATATCAACTAAACCCACAGTTTTTAAATTCTTTAGCCAAGACTGTCGCCAAAACAGAAAGCGAACGCGGTACCACGCGGCCGCCTCTGTCAAACGTCTCCCCACTGCCCCGAGCTCTCCCGATCGACGTGACTCACCTTGGATGAGGGTAGTAATCCACAGAAACCCGCAGCAAAAAAATCCTCCCGAGGCTAGCACGCGCCGGCGGGAAGTGCGGACGCAGCATCGGGGGACCGTCCTAAGCATGCCGCCTTGCCGCCGCTGCACTGGCGTGTTCATCGCGCCGTGGACGGTGCTGCTGATGCAACGGGTGTGTGCGCGCGTGGCGGCCTGAGTCGGGCGCACGCCACAACACGGCTCTCCCCACTGGCGGCCGGCGACGCTCCTTGCGTTCCCCGTTCGGGAGACGCGCGCCTTTTTGCGGGAAAGCGAAAACGGGAGTCGCGCTGCTGCTGACGCTGCTGCTGGCGGCGCGTGAGCTGCGCGCGGGACGCCCCGAGTCGTCCGTTCCAAAGAGCCCGCCGAATCGAGGTCGGCGCCTCGGCGACTGCGCCGGTGGCGCCGGCGCGTGGTGGCTGTTGCGCGGCCCGTGGTCGATGGCTGCCGGCCCGTGGGCATCGGCGGGACGCTTGTTCGTTCCTCCCCTCCTATCGTAAAAGCGAAAGATGCACTTTCAAAGTTTGCAGACAAGCCATTGCCATTAATGCAAGAGTTAGCCGGAGTTAACTATTTTGTTCTTAGCAGTTATTTATTCCGCCTTTCTGTTTCGAAACTGTCGTCACTGGAGCTACTCAACGCACGTTGTCCGATTGATTCCCAGTTAAAATCACGGGACATGACGAAGAAATATCAAGAACATATTGATCTGAGTCGGCCGGAAGAGATTGTATACATCGATTACTGCGTACTGGAAAGTCAACAGAAGTTTTTGCACCAAAAGTATGCGTTAGTCAATGCAAATTGAAAAATCTATGTTTGTGCTGTCCAGAAAAAAAAGTTGCGACAGAAAAAAATGACCTGGCCAGTTTTTCAAACTCTGATGCAGGCAGAATGAAAGAGATCTCAAACTCGCGGGATTTCCACAGTGCCCAGGCTTTGGTAGCTACGGCTTTTGTGCATCGGTCGAGCTACAAATAACACAATACAAAAATTCTAGAACGCTAGGAACTTCGCATAACTTGAGGTGCGAAAGCTGTAATGTCGAATTTCACGCCGATGATACGACACCCACAAGCAGACACACTTGAAACACTCCTACGCCAATACAACAAAATATGGCTTTCGGGGCACCTGTCAAGGTCGTGGAGGGAGGCCACTGTAGTGGCATTTCACGAATGAGGGGAAGGACCTTTTTTCTGCCTTAAGCTATTGCCGCATGGCTCCTACAAGCTGCCTGTGCAAGATCCTTGAGAAGATGACCAACAGAAGACTCGTGTACTCTTTAGGGCCCAATGGTCTTCTCAAGAGCTTCCAGGCATGCTTCAGGTTGAGGCGATCCAGCAGCGATCAACTGGTTGGTTGAGAATCATATATAAAAGATGCCATTCTTCACAAACAGCATTTCATGACCGCATTCTTGATATCCAAAAGACTTACAATATGACATGGCGCTACGGAATCCGCAGATGTTTAAAATCATTTAGAAGGTCAGGTAACGATAGCTACATGTCTTACAGAACATTTCGGGTAAGTGTAGGTTTTGTGCTTTCTCGAGTTCATGTACAAGAAAATGGTGTGCCTCAAGGCGGAGTATTGAGCTGCACACTGTTTACTGTAAAAATTAACTCACCGTGGAAGGCACAGCCTCGGACAATTTCTCACTCTATGCATGTGGATGAGGTGCTGATATATTTCAAATCCTTTAATCTATCCTTCTGCGAACGCGAAGTCCAGCTTGGAATAAAGAAGCTTGCTTGCTGTGCTGATAAAATTGGTTTTATACTTAAACCTGCGAAAAGTACCTGCGTCGTATTTCGTAACAGGCACGGTTTCCAGCAGGATCTTGACATTAAACACAATGGCGGCTATATTCCTGTATTAGGTGTACTCTTAGAAGAAAAACTCACATTCATTCCTCACATAAAACAAGCCAAATATAAATGCCTCAAAACAATAAACATTTTAAAGGTGCTCTTACGCCAACCCTGTGGTGCAGACAAACACCTCCTCTTACGTGTGTTTACGAGCTTCGTGGGCTCTCGCTTGAATTGTGGAAGTGTTGTGTATGGTTCGGCAACAAAAAGCACTGAAAATGGTAGACCAAGTGCTGCACTTTGGGCTTCGCCTCGCGTCGGCCGCTTTCCGCACTGGCCCCGTACAAAGTCTATGCGTCGAATGCGATGAATGGTCCCTAGATCCCCAGGGAACATAAGTGGGTCTTAAATGCACGCTAAAAATTTCGTCAATAACCCACCATACTTTCAAGCCTAACATTTGTGATACACATGCGTCCCAACTTCTTCTAAATCGTCCATCTATTTCTGCACCATTCTCATATAGAGTGAGAGAAGAAGCGTCAGAACCAGCTGTCACCTTATCAGACACGTGCAAATCATTTCTTTCCGACCATATTAGCGACATAGCAGCTTTGCACCGTGTCGTGCGAGTTCGTTTCCGGAAATGGATAAAAAAAGGAGTGCCGACAACCGAAATTGTGCAGGCCTTCTTGTTTCTGCGATAGAAATACAAGTGCGCAGAATATTTTAACGACGCATCAAAAACTACCCTTAACGTGTCGTGGGCTGCGCACAAACCAGATTTCGTGGTCTGTACCACCCTGAACGTAAAAAAACAGCCTTTTTATGTCGGAAGCTTATGGCATTTTTCTGGTTCTAAATCACATAGTCCAACATGAAATACCCAAGTACATCATCTACACAGATTGCTTGACAATCGTACGTGCATTAGTATCCAAGCAGTCTTGTAATAATGATGTCGTACATTTAGTTTATAAAATCATTATGTCAGCATATGCGTTACACCCTGAAGTGACCGTGTGCTCGGTATCGGGTTACTTTGCGATCGCCGGGAACGAGACCACGGATCATATGAGTGCTGGTTCTTTTCTAACAAATACTGTGAACGCAAGAACAATGCCTTACTTTGACCTTAAGTTACACACCAGACAATATTCTCGGAAAACATGAGAGTACACTGGAATGGACAGAAAGACAACAAACTACACGTAGCATAATTAAGCCACTCTTGGGACTCTACACCACCCACCGACACAACAGACACACTGCCGCACTTATTTAACACACTCATTTAACCCATGTGTAGCAGGGGGGAAGGGGCCTATTTGTAATTCACGTAGTACTTCAATGCAAGGCCCTTGATACAACAGGACACAAACACTCTATTCAACTCTACAGACAGCACATCCTACTCCACCCAGAGTTTTTCTTGTCTGAAGATTCCGTGTTTTCTTTCAAGCGCGTTTTTACCTATACAGCCGAAATGGAATTTTACCCCTAATTTTATATTACACATAATCAAAACCTGGCGTTCTACACCAGGCGCCCTCATTGCTTTTCCACCCTTTTACTTTTGTTATGGCTGACCAAGTTTATTGTTTTCTTCTTCATCTCATATATAACCACACCTTTGGCACTCTTCGCCCAAGTTGGCCTTGCGCCCATAACATCCAACTACCCCCACCAACACTAACACCATCATCATAATCATCATCGCTAATTTTACACAGCTAAGTTATAGTTCACGTTTTGCGCTGCGCCAGCGTTTTGGAATTTTGGCGGAGGGATTGTTGTCCTGGTTTTGCAAACCGATAGGTGCGTGCGATCTCCTATAGCTCGATAGTTGTACAGAGGGAATCATTTGGGCAATATTGCTACGATGTATACTATCGCGCGGAGCGGCTTGGCTCTATGGGGCTTCTTGTGCCTCCGGGTGATTCCATTGCGGCGCGTGTTTCATAAACTATGACGAAGTGGCTCTGTTCTTGCCAGGCGTCGCGTAGCAGTGCGGTTAATGTAGTGGCGAACGAGCAATGGAACGCACCGCAGTTTTGTGCTCTTTATTAAAAGCCAAATCCAGACCCCGCCACCAGCGCCTATACCGACTCGTGCTGTTTCGTTCAATAGCCTATTTAAAACGCATTAAAACCAAAGAAACTCTCAAGCGGCTTCATTTGACTGGTGCAGCTGCCAGGCGTGCACCCAAAATCATTTGTCCGGGGAAGAGGGGGGTGGCTAGCATAGCATGCGCTTGCTCGGTGGTTTACAAGAAGCTTTGAAGTAATTCGTACGGTATAACTTCCGTACGGTACGTACGGAATTCGTACGGTATAGCCGCAGAATAACTTCCAAACTAAAAATTTTATATCTTCTTTCTCATGACCGTTTTAAAATTTCACGAGACGATTACCTCCTTGAACCTTTTAAACATTCCTCACGAACAAACCATAACAAAGTGCTTCGACAACCTATTAGTCACAACAATGGTCATAAATACTCTGTTTTTCCCTCCTCTATTTCTTACTGGAACCGATTACCGGCAAGTGCTGTCAACTGTGAGACCGTGCAATCATTTATTGATCATATTCAGGATTTGGAATTTGTATGAAATATAAAACTCATGTGGTATTTGTTTCTGGAAAAGAGAAATCCAGCTGTAAATTATTGTCTTTATTACCTTGGTTTCTTTATCTTAATAATGTCATGACTGTTTTTTTTCCTTTATATATTTGTGCCTCTCCATGTGACCATGATGTATGTAATACTGCAGTGTATGTTGTTGTACCACTCCTGCTTGGACCGCCAAGGTCTGCAGTATTTTCAAATAAATAAATAAATAAAATATCGCCTGAGTTTCATATCATTTCCAGGTGTACTTTTCCAGTGATGTCAAAATCAGGATTCTACGCAGCGTGCATCCGTACGCGCAAGCACAAGCACATCATGCACGTCATTCGGGCACCAGTATCGGCATCAGCACCAATAGGCACCGTGTTCAGACACTGACGCATGTGACTGACCGAGTTTCGTGTGACTACACGGTTGTCATCAACGTAGGCTTAATGATGAAGGAATATGATGTCTACAATAACAGGGAATGGGATGTGATACTCCCCTGTGTTACATTATGTGTCTATATAAAATAGTGCTTTTTTTGAGCCGGAGGATGGTTGGAAAGGCTGGCAGAAGAGCATTTCGCAGTTCCTTGGTTACGCTGAAAGGTGGCTGACTAAGCTTGAGTTGTGCTTATTCTAAAAAGATGGCGTTACTACCTTTGTTGAAAATATACCTACTGCAGTAGAGCCTTCACGGAGTTCTTACAATTAAATGGCATGTTCATCATATCATGGCAAGAGGTTCAAGCAGTTCGGCCTTGCTGCTAGCGATGAGGAGCGTACGGTGAAGCAGTACTTCAACAACACAACGGTATATTGCCTGACGGCTGAAGAACGGTGCCAGGGACGGCCTTTCAAGCCCTGGTGGTACTTCTCGTAGTATTGGTGGCGGCGCGTTTACGGCCGGCACTGGCTCCCCTCAGTTGCGGTCGCCGGTTTCTCTGATCAGGAAGCGTGCGTGAAGTCACGTGCCGTTCCAAGCGGCACCCACGGCTCGGGCAGTGCGGCGGTCGACCGGCGCCACAGACGATTTCCCAAGGTCCGGTATCCTTGCAGAATGGACAAGCGTGGCAGTGTTCCGTCCGTAGCCCGTAGTTCGTGCGCCGCGGGAGTGGTGTCTGGTACTCTCTTCGGCGGCTGC
Source organism: Haemaphysalis longicornis (assembly GCA_013339765.2). NCBI lineage: Eukaryota > Metazoa > Arthropoda > Arachnida > Ixodida > Ixodidae > Haemaphysalis > Haemaphysalis longicornis. The sequence continues at coordinate 159,342,367 of CM023449.1, read as the reverse complement.
CTATGGAAAAAAAAATTGGCGGCGTATCGGCTCACTACATTGCAAATGCCGACGAAAGACGATAGTCATCAGGCGTCCCTGCCAAATAAGTGTCTCCCTTCTCTTTCCCGCTCACTTCTCATGGTGTTTGTCTCCCGTCTCGCTCCTCCCTAGATAAACACGCTACCGGTTTGCTCAAGTCAATTTAAATTTATGGCGTTGCACTGCGCCACGCCAAATGCCTCGATGCAAGCGCTGCCGTAGGGTGGAGACGTGCGGGATTCTAGACACCCTACTTGCACCACGTGAATTCCAAGCGGAACGTAAAAACTATCTAGCGGAACATTTAATCACTGTTGCCTTTTGATTTTTTAAAATGCCACTAAGAGAACTGCGGGCGAGCGATTTCGTATTTTCCTGGCCGTATCTTTCATGAAAGCAACCATCCACGTATTTTTAATAAAAAAAGCTGCGAATGTCACGTACGTATTGATATCTTGCCCCAGATAAGCGTAATAATTCCTTTTGGCTCAACAATTCTGACAATTATTTACGTTGCCACCAGACTTATCCGTGTAGATTTGGCTGTGGGTATTAGCCGGATAAGAATTGGGTGGAGTGCATTCGGTAGACCCGACCGCAACCACATTGTTGGTGTGTGCGGTCGATCCTTCTGAGTCACTTAGAAAATGAGTTGGCAGCTCTAGGAGAACAATCCTTTCTGCTACGCTGGTCCACACGCGTTATTGTGGTCAAGAACAACATCATGAGCTTCAATATTGCACCGTATTGAGTTTCAGCAAGTTTTTGAGCACTTTCTGTGAACACCTGTGAACTTTGTGTGCATTACTTTTGGAGTAGCTTGTTTTACCAGCACAGACATTTCTTGTACAAAGTGTTGACTGCCCGGAGTACTTTGAAATGGATTGAGTTTTGTCTGCTTTTAGGGCAGCGCTGTTTCCACTATTCTCTGCACGCTGTTATGTGGTTTTCTAGTAGATACTATTCTCACACAGGCGGCGTAACAATGTCCCTGAAGAAGAAAGTGTATGAAATCTGCATCTTACCGGTACTCACCTAGAGGGGCAGAAACATGGAGGCTCACTAAGAGGGTTCAACTAAAATTCAGGACGACTCAGCGAGCAATGAACGAAGATGACAGGTGTAACATTAAGGCACAAGAAGAGAGCGGAGTAGGTCAGGGAACAAACGCGCATTGAGGATATATAAGTAGAAATTAGAAAGAAATGATCGTGGGGAGGGCATGTTGCGAAGACAACATAACCGTCGGTCATTAATGGTAACAGAGTGGACCCCATAGAAGGAAAGCGCGGCAGGGCGTGTCAAAAGTTAGATGGGCAGATGAGATCAAGCACTTTGCGAGGATAAATTGCACGCAGTTAGCATAGGACCGGGATAAATGGATGTCTCACGGGAGAGGCTTTTGCAATGCAGTGGACGTAGATAGGCTGATCATGATGATAATATTATTGATGATGATGATGACATAATTTTATTTGTATCATCTGTTTCACTTTGGCCGGTCGGCTGAGTTGAGGGGCAGACAGACAGAGGGACTGAAAAAATGTTCGCGCTCAAGTAGCCCAAGAGAGACTATCGCCTCTAAAAGAGCCCAGCGGTTGTCGCGCCCGCCCATTTTATGCCACCCTCCGGGGACCTGCGCACGGTTACTCACAAAGGGGAACAAAAAGCGGGTACATATATATATATATATATATATATATAATATATATATATATATATAATATATATCCTATCTATATATATATATATATATATATATATATATATATAGAGAGAGAGAGAGAGAGAGAGAGAGAGAGAGAAAGATAAACTCACAAGCGCGCAGAAATAGTATAAGTAAAGAGTCGGATGCACAGCAAGAACAATAACAAACAAGGTTTACTTACGTAGCGGCAACATGATTTTTGCTAGCAAAATCCTGTAACTCTACTCTGATGAAGGCAAGTCCCGTTGCCGCTACGTAAGTAACCTTGTTTGTTATTGTTCTTGCTGTGTATTCGACTCTTTACTTATACTGTATATATATATATATATATATATATATATATATATATATATATATATATATATATATATTTATGTATTTATATCTATATATCTATATATATATATATATATCTATGTAGGGAATCAGAAAAGAAACGAGGGGCTCGTTGAAATAAGACAGAAATAAGAATTGGCCTCCAGTTTCTGCGGTATTTATGTTCAATTGTTTTTGTTTCCTGCGCTTGGGGGTGGTAGCCAGCGCCACTCGGACTACTCGGTGGGGAAAGGGGACCTTCTTTTTAACCCCCGGGCCGTGACTCGAGCGTCTACGACATGTTGAGAGTGGTCGACCAGCGATAAACCCTCTTAAGCTCCCTATGGCACCAAGACTGCCAGAACAGTGGCCCTCGCTATGCATGTAGCGAATCAGAATAGGAAATCAGGGGCTCGTTGAAATAAGACAGAAATAAGAATTGGCAGTCAAGAAAACCTCGGAAAGGAAAGGGGAGGATGTAGTTGATCAAGATAAAGAATTTAGAAAATAAGAAAGTGGAGAAAAATGCCCGCCAGGTGGGATCCGAACCCCTGACCTCCAGAATACCGGTCTGCTGCGATAACCACTACGCTACTGGCTGGGCTACTTTAGCCTCCACTTTCTGGGGTATTTATGTTCAGATGTTTTTGTTTCCTGCGCTTGGGGGTGATGGCCAGTGCCACTCGGACTACTCGGGGTGAAGGGGACCTTCTTTTTAACCCCCGGGCCGTGACTCGAGCGTCTACGACATGTCGAGAGTGGTCGACCAGCGTTGAACCATCTTAAGCTCCCTATGGCACCAAGACTGCGAGTACAGAGGCCCTCGCTATGCATGTAGCGAATCAGAATAGAAAATGAGGGGCTCGTTTAAATAAGACAGAAATAAGAATTGGCAGTCAAGAAAACCTTGGAAAGCAAAGGGGAGGATGTAGTTGATCAAGATAGAGAATTTGGAAAATAAGAAAGTGGAGAAAAAATGCCAGCCTGGTGGGATCCGAACCGACGACCTCCAGAATACCGGTCTGCTGCGATAACCACTACGCTACCGGCAGGGCTACTTTAGCCTCCACTTTCTGGGGTATTTATGTTCAGGTATTTTTGTTTCCTGCGCTTGGGGGTGGTAGCCAGCGCCACTCGGATTACTCGGGGGGGAAAGGGGACCTTCTTTTTAACCCCCGGGCCGTGACTCGAGCGTCTACGACATGTGGAGAGTGGTCGACCAGCGATCAACCCTCTTAAGCTCCCTATGGCACCAAGACTGCCAGAACAGAGGTCCTCGCTATGCATGTAACGAATCAGAATAGGAAATCAGGGGCTCGTTGAAATAAGACAGAAATAAGAATAGGCAATCAAGAAAACCTCGGAAAGCGCAAAGGGGAGGACGTAGTTGATCAAGATAAAAAATTTGAAAAATAAGAAAGTAGAGAAAAAATGCCCGCCAGGTGGGATCCGAACCCATGACCTCCAGAATACCGGTCTGGTGCGATAACCACTACCACCCCCAAGCGCAGGAATCAAAAACACCGGAACATAAATACCCCAGAAAGTGGAGGCTAAAGTAGCCCCGCCGGTAGCGTAGTGGTTATCGTACCATTCACATATCGAAGCGCTTTTTGCTGATATTAGTAGCCCTTAGGAATATCTAAAATGTAGGGTTTGGATTTCGCCCTAACCTACACTAGCGAGGGGATTCCGCATTCCGGAAATAAATCGGTTTTCTCAAGATTATCAAATAAATCTCTCACCGATTCAGTTATCCAACTGATTTTCGCTAGCATATATTACTGATACAAATGCATGGAACCGTGTTTAAGGATTTCGCCCTGTAACGCCGCTAAAAGGGCCAAATTGTTTTTTTTATAAATGACACAACTGATGAGCAAAAAAGGCCTAACGGGTTATGTACACGACTAGCCAAACTGCTCTTTCAAACGGCTACAGAGTGCAAGGGCACATTCTGATTACGGTGTTGCAGGTCAATATTTCTGATATTTTCAAAAAATACTCCACGGAGAGAGTGAAAAGCGGTATAATAATTTTGCAGATGTTATTTTTTTACCGCCCTCCATTTGAGATATCGAACTGGTTTTTGTTGAGATAAGCAACTTACGTATCTATACCTTGTTCTACAACATGTTTCAATGACACCCTCCCAATAGAGGCAAGCAGGGTTTCGAGGAAACACGGTGTTTTACACATTCGTAAATAACCCCGCAGCCAATTGATATGTTCCATTCGGTTTTTCTTGAAAATTATGGACATTTAATTGCCCAAAAACCACTTTCAGGATTTTGTCCTAACATGCGGAAAGAAGGCCAGCGAGATTTTTTAATATGCATCCTTTTAGACGTAAAATTCAATTGTGTTTTGCCGTGTTCGCTTAGCGGTCGCCATCTGTTGACACCTTCGGCAATTACGCGTCTCCCATAGGAGCCGGTGTCATATATGATAAATGTAAAAGAGAAGATGCACCAGTAAAAAGCGCAAAGGTTAGCCCTCGACATCTGTTGGGACTTCCTGTAACCCCGCGCCTCCCGGAGGGAGCCCATGTTACTTATGATAAAATTGTAGCGATGAGCACCGTTCATATCTTCTGAGATAGCACTTCCTACGAGGAAGAATACCTCTCACCAAGCCGGCCTCCATGATGCGTTCCCAGCGCAATCTCCTGCCGAAGTCAAGTTGGGTTTCAACCTTGCACTCTTCCTCAAATCATACTAGCGGTAGCTCCCGGAGGTGCCCGGGTGGGCCATTATATTAAAAGCAGCAATGGGTATAACATAAGTTAGTTATTTCTTAGTCGCCCTATTAGGCTACTTCATTGGGAAGCGGTACACACTCGGGAGCGTCTGCCTGCTGTTAGTACATCGGCTCCTACTGCAGGCGCGTCGTGGTAATGTGAAACGACTGGTACTCATGTTTTACTCCAACTCTCGCTAAACAAATGGCACCAAGATGGCGCGTTTGACCGAATGAGTCAGTGAGTGAAAAAGGTTTTATTGAGCCGGCGAAGTGGGAGTGGTTCTCAATCTCAGAAAGCCATGTGATGAGTGGGCAGCCTTCGCTCTGGACGAAGTATTGTCTGGACATCCAGATCGCTGTTAGTCACCAGGTTCTCCCACAGCTCAAGGATTGGAAGAGTGGATGGAAGACGGAGCTTGGTTTGCTTGCACTCTTAATATGATATGAGGAAGAGCACCTGGTTGAAACACAACTTGAATTCGGCAGGAGATTGGGCTGGGAACACATCATGCAGGCCCGATAGGTGAGAGGTATTCTTCCTCGTAGGAAGTGCTATCTCAGAAGATATGAACGATGCTCATCGGTACAGTTTTATCATACGCAACATGGGCTGCCTACGGGAGGCGCGGGGTTGCAGGAAGTCCCAACAGATGTCGAGGGCTAACCTTTGCGCTTTTTACTGGTACATCTTCTCTTTTAAATTTATCATATTCGACACCGGCTCCTATGGGAGACGCGTAGTTGCCGAAGGTGTCAACAGATGGCGACCGCTAGGCGAACGCGGGAAAACGCAATTGAATTTTACGTCCAAAAGGATGGAGATTTAAAAATATCGCTGGCCTTCTTTCCGCATGTTAGGACAAAATCCTGAAAGTGGTTTTTGGGCAATTAAATGTCCATCATTTTCAAGAAAAAACGAATGGGACATATCAATTGGCCGAGGGGTTATTTACAAAGTGTAAAAACACAGTTTTATCTAAATCCTGCTTGCCTCTATTGGGAGGGTGTAATTGAAAAATGTTGGAGAACAATGTTTAGATACGTGAGTAAGTTGCCTATCTCAACAAAAACCAGTGCGATATCTCAAATGACGGGCGGTAAAAACATAATATCTGAAAAACTATTTTACCGCTTTTCCCTCTCTCCTCGGAGGCATTTTTAAAATTTTCAGAAATATTGACCTCCAACAGCGTAATCAGAATGTGCCTTTGCAATCTGTAGCCGTTTAAAAGAGCAGTTTGGCTAGACGTGTACATAACCTGTTAGGCCTTTTTGGCACATCAGTCGTGTCATTTGTAAAAAACAATTTTGCCCTTTTAGCGGCGTCGCAGGACAAAATCCTTAAACACGGCTCTGTGCATTTGTATGAGTAACATATGCTAGCGAAAATCAGTTGGATAATTGAATCGGTGAAAGATTTATTTGATAATCTTTAAGAACACCATTGTATTTGCGCAATGCGGAATCACCTTGATAGTGTGGGTTAGGGTGACATCCAAAAGCTACTTGTTAGATATTCCTAAGGGCTAATATTATCAGCAAAAAGCGCTTCGATATTTGAATGGGCGACCAAAAAAATCCCAAATTTGCGAAATCACAATTTTGCCCTTTTCTTCGGTTAGGAGTGCAATTTCTAAACAAACCCGCCTTAGCGAGGTATCTACTCAATGACGCAAATAAACTTGCGAAATTTTAAGTCTCTAGATCTAACAGTTTTGGCTGGGTGTTGATGAGTCAGTCAGTCAGTAAGTCAGTCAGCCGGTCAGTCAGTCAGTCAGTCAGTCAGTCAGTCAGTCAGTCAGTCAGTCAGTCAGTCAGTCAGTCAGTCAGTCAGTCAGTCAGTCAGTCAGTCGGGCACTTCTTTGTATAGGTATACATATATGTACGTGCCCATGCACAGAACGCCCAGTTGCGATTCCTACAGCGTTTAATGAGCTGTAAGGGCAAGCTGTGTAAAAATAGTGGATGACAATGTATCATCATCATTATCATTTCCAGCCTATCTGCGCCCACTGCAGGAGAAATGCCTCTCCCATTAATCTCAATTACCCCGGCCCTGTGCTAACTGCGACCAATTTATCCCCGCAAAATTCTTGATCTCATCTGCCCATCTAACATTCTGCCGCCCCCTGCAATGCTTGCCTTCTCTAGGGATGACTATGTCGTGAACAGAAATAACTTCCTCACAGCAGCTTCCGTTGCTTACTCACTCGAAAAAGACTCAAAATTTCAGAACGGGATATATTGATGCCCCATACATAGCCCTGCCCTTCAATTTTGGGGCCTTGAGCATGGTGTATTGTGAATGGAGGTTAGCAGACCTTACCTAAGCATTATTCTAAACAAAGAATAATATTAGGTACATGCGTGGAAACAAGAACAAATAGCAGTTGTATTCAGATATGGTTTTTCAAATTTCTCAGTATTGTTCAAATTTACGTGGCTAAATAACCCTTATACTACTGCCCGTCGTTTACGTTGTATCAATTTCAATTTTGGTCAAGGGTTCCACCATGCTGTACAAGGGCTGTCGAAATAGCTACGCGGTTTTCTTTGGAGCTCCTTGGACTGTACTCCCCGCCATCGTAATAACTAGCGCCAGCGTCGAAAGTCTCAGATTTTCAGCGCCACTCTCCACTGTACCGCATTATTCACCAAATTAACTTATTGGCACTCAGCCCAAAACATTAGTTTTTCGACGGCACTTTTCGGGGTAGCCGTATATTAAAAGGGACGCTGGATTATACAGTTCCCTCGGGGGCCTTTGTGACATTATCTTTTCGGCCACGAAATATTGTATAAAAACTGCAGAGGACTGTGCGACCTGTAAAGGTATATTTGTTAAGTAAGAAAGACCGTCCTTTGTCGTGGGAAAAAGTATGGAAGAGCTGCAAAAAACCGAAATCTTTATTGATGTAAAAAAGTATTTGCTTCTTCATTTTCATGTGGGCCTTTCGTTTTGCATACTTTTTTTGATAGATTTTTGTCGCCTCTCCTTGTTCACTTACTGTAATTGCTGATGATGGTATCATAGAATTCTTTACACCGTTAGAAATCTTTACACCATCGTACGTTCACACGACATAGGCAACCCTATATAATACTAGTTTCAGCAAGGTAAAGTTACTGCAGCATTCATGTTTGAAGCATTCGCAGTTCGATAGTGCCCTGCAAAGGTTCACGTTTCTTGGTGTGTTTGTATCATAAAAACGTCATGGCTAGTGTTGAAAATGACCAATTTTTGCGCACCCCTTAATTCAATAGATTGCTTTGATATTCTCGCTTAAATTGCATTCAGAATGACCAAATTTATCATACCAATAATTGAATATGGCTTCTTTGAAAAAGCGGCGCCGATAACAAAACCTCACTTCATGTGGTCTACAAAGAGTAAGCAGATTATCTTTACGGAAACTTTAACTAGGAAAGGAGCTACCGCAACGCATAGCTGTAAAATGTGCTGCTCACAAGATATAAACGACCCATCTAAATAAAATATTTAGCTATAACTTGCGGATAAAGTGCTAAATATTGATGCGGACTTACACGTAATATAGAATACCATCACGTAGGGCTTCTTAAGTAAAAAAAAAAGTTCACAATGTTATTCTACCATTCTACAAAATAACCTTGGGTTTTCTGAACTAACAACCTCACGTACTTTCTTTAAACTGTGGCATTATTATTTTCGGAATATAGAAATTATTCCTGATGTCGTCTGTATTTTTTTCGGACGTTTCTATCTTGTTGAGGATAATGGGAGAAATGTATCGTCATATTTTTATACCTTTACTCGACGCCAAACCGAGGATGACTATACTTCACCAATAAAACATTTTTTTTATTGGGAGACGCCACATGGGATTTTGAAACCTCCCCGTGAAGTACTGACATGACACCATATCTTGCTCAGATGTTGCAGATTGGACGAGGCACCATTTTTACGACACTGTTATTTCGCGATTTTACAAACTCCTTTTTTCGATGCCGTCTGTATAATTATTGGCACGTATAATGGGCGGTGTCTTATAGCAGTCTGTCAGCCCGACTGGTACGACAGCGGGACTATCGTTCCACCCACGTTTTTTTTGTGTCCGAGCATACTCATTGACTTTTTTTTTTACTAATAAAGATCCGTATCAAGAGAAACGTTTTTTGAAGAAGAAACACGTTTCTCTGCAACAAACCGATTGTGCATAAAGGAGTAGCGATCGGGGATTGTTAATTTCGGACTAAGGATTCAGTACAACTGATTTTAAAAGAAAAAAACAGGTAATTGATGCCATTATTACAGAAATAAACGACTAATAACAAGATGATGACTTTTGGGGGCAAAAGAAGGTAGGTAAAATGTAGTGAAATGTACTTGTGGAGACTAAACCTAATCAGCCCGCCGAATTAACCATGAAAAAAAAAACAATTCGAAAGGAAATGGGCAGAAAGACAGCACTGCAACTTGTTAAAATATAAAATATGCACTTGTTGATAGTGTCTGTGACATTTAAATGAGAGAAATGGTTGAATGTCATCCTGAGGCTAGCTTAAATCAATTGCGGAGGGTGGAAAGAGCAACGTACAAGAAATAATTATTCGTGAAACAAAACTTAGTGTACATATTAGTGCGTGAATATCATAGGACAAAGATGTACTGAGTTTTATGTACATTAGGGAAGGCAACTATCCTAAAAAGTAAACTTTATATTGTTTATACACGAAGAGTTTCTTTGAAAATTTGATGAAGAATCGAAGTGGACTGAAGTGCTTCACAGCATTATTGAAACGAAAATAAAAATCTATGAAGTTGAACTGATAGATGGTGATCGTACATTTTGGAATTAATTTCTTAATGGTCGATAAAAAAAGCTATAAGAGATCAAAAATTAGACGACAAATTCATGCCGTCGTGCGGGTCTTGCACCTAGCTATCAGAGCTGTGGAGAATAGTCACACTTTAAGAAATAATACAAGAAATAGGAATCCCTGGTATATGATTTATACAGCCTTTATGTAAAATAGTACTCAGATTCATCTGTTTCCGGATCAATGAGATTATTATAATAAACGTGATCTTAAAATTGATATACCAGTTTTTTTAGACTGCTGGGACCTCTCGAGAAAAACAAGGAAGGTATTTTTCTCACAGCCAAAAGTTGCTAAGATTGGATAAAATATCAAAGTAGACATTCTATGGTTACCACTTATAAATTGATCATAAAAGGTATACATATGGATGATAAATTTATTCAACGTCCGCGAAGCAGGTTTTAAATAGAAGGTATCTAAAGAAACACCTAAAAGAGAAGAATTCATTCTCAAGGATATGATACTACTCATTTCATAAACCGTTTTCGTAACTTTGTTAAAACGAAGATTTGGCTTGCCAGCAATGTGAATTTTTAGTCATGTATTCATCTGGTAAAAGGTTTTTATATAGCGAAAAAATCATAGCCTATATACAGCCAATGGGGTGTAGAAATTAATTTAAAATCTTCTCAAATTTGAAAATAGTGATTAAGACGTAAGGGAATTCATACACACACAGTGATATGACTACCATGCGTTAGCTGAAAATATAGAGGTCAAGAACATAACCGATCTTGTGTGAATTACAATCATGGAAGGCGCATTGAAGTTATCCTCAAAAAAATTCTCTATCTTATGATCATCTATTCATTCAAATTATATGATATTAGGAACCTGCTTTTGATTTTTTTACAAATTAAAACTTTCTCTAGAAATGGCACAAAAATAAAATTAAACCAAGCATAGTACGCCACCGATCCAACCCGATGCTGGCAACGCCGGCACGCAGGTTGCGGTTCCTCGCGACTGCCACGTAAGCCCCATGGAAAGCATCGTCGAAGGTGGAGACATCGACCTGGCGCAGCTTGGCCGCCCAGGGTGGGGTGAAGTCTACCGAAAGCAACAAGCTCTCAAGGCAGCGGAACAAGCTGCCTTTCAAGCAAGTGGAAAACACCAAACCAATAATCCTCCACGCAAGAGTACACGTCGCACTCCACAGAACCAGCCTCGCGACGAACCTCTACCCAATGGCCTGGCACTCAAGGCGGTCTTCTCTAGCCACGCTAGCAGACAATGTTCAAAAACAAGCTGGTCTTGATTTCCAAAACGCCAATCAGGTCCGTATCCAAGCCACATCGAATTTCATCGTCGTGAGCACACCCTGAGTAGCTCGCGCACGACAATATGAAAACAATCACTTTTCTTGTGCTGAAAGGCCATCAATACGAAATCTCCACGCAAGGGCCGGCCCCAGAAAACACTGTGACCGGAGTGATTTTTAACATTTCTAACGATGACATGCCAGAAGAAGTCCGCAACAGTGTTTCTCAATGCAATCCTTGCCTCCGAATACTGGACGCCAAGCGGCTCAATTCCTCTAATATTGCACAAATGCTTTTTGATGGAACCAAAGTTTCCTATCGGATATAATACCGGGCTGAAACCTACCGTTTTGAGCCTTTCCGCAGAAAATCTGAAGCATGTACGACATGCTGGCAACCTGGACACCGCCGGGACGTGTGCCCCAATACACAAGCACTTCCAAGATGCCCTTCCTGCGAACTTGCAGCTGCTCCCGAGGACCACCGTCGTGTACCAAGTGCATTGTCTGTAGAGGTCCCCATCCTACCGGAACGATGGACTATCCCAAACGGTACCAACCACGCCGCCACCCGAAGTCATACGCTCAGGCGGCGAACCAGAACACGACACCGACAAAAGAAGATTCCCCCCCCCCCGCCAGACAAGGAGCAGCAAGAGCCCCCCAACTCACACCCCAGCAAGAGTAAGGAGTGAAACACTTTATTAAAGACGAGAGGCCATAAGGCCCTGCGGGGAAGTGAGGATGGGAAGGGGGAGGAGAAAGCGAAAGTCACAATTCACACAATGCACACAGTTCTAGTCTTGGGGTCCAATTCACAGAAGGCACAGTTTACTAAGTCATGAGTGGCAATGTCGCTGTTCACATCGGACGTGGATAAGTAAGGTCAGTCCGAGAGTCTGTGAGACCGCTACACCAATTTTTAAAGACTGTTTTCAAGGGCGTACTGCGTTATTATTTCTAAAGTAGCGGGGTCGTCACGGACACGGCTAACGTGCTATAGTTCAGTCACAGGTGCAGAACCTTTTGTTAGCAGCTGATGGCAGTTACGGGCGAATACCGGACAGAGCCAAATTAAGTGGAAGAGATTTGGTATGGCATCACTATTACAATGGGGGCATCGGTGCAATTGAGAGCCTGCTGGGGCTGACCACTTATGTATAATGTGTGGTGTATACTCTGCATTTGCATACACTTTATTCGCGAATACCTCGCCCCGACGCGAGAAGGGCTTGAGCGGTGCAAGGATGCCAACCGGTGTTTCATCTTGCAAACGCTTCCTGCTTTCTTTCTTGAGGAGCCGTAGCTGAAGTTGCCAATCTGCTTGGAGGAGAGGGACGGGCGTCGAGGGCACCGTGGGAGATGATTGAAGCCTCTCCCTGGCAGCGTCGTGAGCCATGCGTTTGCCTTGTGCGCCGGAAGTATGTCCCGGAGTCCAAACAATGCGGGTTTTGAACCGTTCCAACAAGAGTATTCCTTCCAAGAGAATGCCAGAACGCAGCATGTCCAAAAAAGAAGACCGCGGCGGAAACCAGGCGAGCTGCCCAAGCGCGCAATTCAGTAGCTCGCTTCAATTTACAAATCAGCCCCCTTGACATCTACGCCTCACCTTGATGTCTTAAAGGACTATAAGCTATCCGCGCTGAAATCACTGTGTTACGTCAGAAAAACGCGGGGTTGAAGAGCCGCGAAAATAATGTCTTAAGACCGCATAATAACTTGTCGACCTGTGGAACGTCAACAACAAAATGGCCCTCCTACTGAAACTCCATATGACTGGAAAATTCATATGAGACACACAAACGTACCGTCATGAAATGGTTTATTGGTACCTCACCATAGTCCAAATATACAAATGACGTTTCGGGAGCACTATGGCTCCCATGTTTACGTCATTTACGCCGAAACGTCTTGTATATTTTGAATTTGGTCAGTGACCAGTAAACTATTTCAATCATGTTTCCTGACCAGACGGTATGAAGTCAAACCCTCGACTACAAACGTATCGGCAGTACCGAACATAAAATCCTAGGGCTAACTATGCAGAGTAACCGAATCAACACTCCTTACATGGCCCAGCTCACCTCCCAGGTCAACCAAACGATTGGCCTCGTACGCCGCATAAGCCGAGCGAATACCGCTTATTCAAGCTTTTGTGTTTCGCCGCATTATTACTCGTTGCCATACCTTAATTTCTCTCGATGTGAATTATCTAAAATTGTCTGATTCACAAAAAATATAAAACTGCTCTCCAGATAACTCAATGTACTTCCGCTGCCCGACTAACAACTCGGCGTCTATAATACCGCGGAAGAGCTAATCGAAGTTCACGTGTTTAACCAGTTCTCTCGGCGGTCGGAAACGCCTACCCTTAAAAAAGGTCGACACATTATGAACAGGCTAGGCATTAAAGCCCCAATAATAACTGACGGGCGTGTCCCCATTCCCCAAGATATTCATGGCTTGCTACGTGTGCGCCCATTACCGCGCAAGATGTATCCAGTGCACCATCAGAAGCGAAGAGAACAGTGTGCTGGGACATTGGCTAAAAAGTACTCAATCAGGCCAAATACGGTATATGTAGACACTGCTAGTTACAGACATCACGAAGCAAATGCAGTGGCGGCCATACATGACTCCATGGCATCCCCCATCAATTTCCTCACCATGCGTACGCGCCACGCGGCATCGGCGGAGGTTGCGGCCATTGCGCTGTCTATATCAAATCGGCGGGCACCTGCAATTATAACTTCTGATTCGAAAACGGCAATCAAAAACATTGCCAAGGGGACTGTTTCTCCCCTGGCGCTCAAAATTCTTCAAAATCATCCAACCTCCTAGGTGGAGCTGATCTGGACGCCTACCCACACAGGGCTGTGGGGCAACAAAGTGGTCAACACAGCAGCTCTAGAGCTTAGCAACTGAGCAGGGCCTAGTGTTGTACCCCTACATGGATCCCAGTCGGCTCGCAACAGCCTATTGAGCTTCCACGATATCATTGCGCATTACCGCCTTAAGCGGGATTCACACGACGGAGAAACCCTCTCTTTTTGGCCCGCGGGACTCGCTCACGTGACCGGCTTTAGGCTCCGCCCCTCGGTGGGGATAGCCCGCGGTGGCTCCGCGAAAGAAAATGCCTCCGCATGTTTTCGCTCGACGGCGGTGGCCCTCGGCGGGGAATGGAACCTGTTCCTCGGCGCTGTCGTCTGCTAGTCACTCCGCGTAGCTCCGCACGTGTGGATGCGCCGCCAGGCCGGATAGTCCGGCCACGTGCTGTTGACGTCACATATCCGTCCGCCTCCGTGAGAGGGTTTCTCCGTCGTGCGAATCCCGCTTTACCCGCCGTCGATACCCGCCTGCTCACTCGGAACTGACTAACGCAGAGAGCGACGGTGCACCTCATGAAGACTAATACACTATCATGTCGCGCCAGGCTGCAGTTAATTTATCCTACTGACGGGTGGTATCCCACCCGTCACCCAACTGCCTTGTATGTTGTGCACAAAACACCATCACTCATCTTATGTCGAATTGCCCCAAAGACCCCTGTCCTATAATACCCACTGGTGAGCACTGGGAGGAGGCCCTGGGCAGCTCAGACGTGCAGGTTCAGAAGAATCTAACGGAACAAGCGGCCGAGGTCACCGGCAAGCTGCAGCTGTCGATCACCAGACCTCAATAACCCGGACTCTTCCACAATAAAGTTTTCTCTCTCTCTCCCTAGCGTTTCTTTGGGTAACGCACAGCTAGCATCACTTAGCACTCTTTTTGATGTAATGAATGCCAAAATATTGGTATCCCAATGTCGAATGAGTCCCCTCAATATAATCATTGTCATTTTCTCTTAAACTTCTTTTTTTGCCTTTCTTCCCTGACTACCACTGAGAGCCCTTACCCGTTACCTTTTGTCAACCCTGTACGTTGGGCTAATGATACGCAACCATGACTATAAGCCTTACGGCGGGCCAAGCTACGGCAAACCAAGTGTGAATGAAAGTTGTGGGCAACTGGTGACGATGTTAGCGCTCGAAGGATACCGTTAGGCTCATCGCCAGGCCGGTAATTCCAGGTTTTCGATGCTTCACAGCCTATTTTCGGCGCAGCACAATCCCATGTCTGAGTTATGTCGCATATGCTCCATTACGACATCAGACCGGGGCACACAAATTCTCACCTACCAAGAAAAAATCGTGATGATCCTATTACATCATTAGCCAGTTTTTTCCGCCGTTTTTTTCTCTCACACACTACGGCTGACAAGCTTAGCCTGTTCCCCTTGTTAGTTCTACATATACGCCATAAGAGGGAAAGGTGGTTTGCCATTCACCTAATTGCTACTTGTGTAATGGCCGTGGGAATACTTGTCGTGTTGGCTCTACCCCACGCTTCCATGTCATGGCGACAACCCATTCGCTAGGTTCGTCTTGAATAAGATGGAATCATCCAGCTGTGGTGGTTCAAGGGTTCCGTGCTCCTGTCGCATTCCGAGGACCCTTGTTCGAATCACCCCCAGCATAAAATTTACCAAATGCTTTTTGCTACTCAAGTAATTGGTACCCGTCTAATTACCATGTCTATATTTATTATGTGAGCCGCCTCGGGGGTGCAGTGGCAAAGGCGTTGTGCTGCTGGGTCCGAGGACGCGTGTTGAATCCTGGCCGCGGTGAAAGTTTTTCAGATAGAGACAAAAAGAGAAAATGCCAATGTGTCGACATTTCTGCTCACATTAGAGGTCCCCAGTTGGTCAAAATTGATCAGGAGCCTTCCACCAGCGCCTCTCACAGCCCGTCAGTGGTTTCGGCGCGTTAAACACCCAGAATTGTGAAGTTATCTTCGTATAGCACAGAGTACGTGTCTCAAATCCGCATTTCGACACCACAGACAACACGCTTTGGCTGGATTCACATTTTGCTAGCAGGAATCAACAAGCTGTGGTGGTTCAGGGGTTCAATAAAAACACAATAATAGGTGCGGGTTCAAGGGTTACGTGCTAAGACTCGCACGCCGAAACCCTGGTTTGAATTCAAACCAACTCAAAATTTATCAAATGTTCTTTCTAATCGCAATCAGTTTATTTAAAGACGATTTGTTCTGTAAAATATAGCAGTCATTTTGGAAATTCATTGATCTGATTCTTCTCCTCCGAGCGCGTCATTTTTGAGCACTATGCGTGATCATTTGTGCCATGAACGCTGGAAGTCGAAAAATACAGTTAGCTATGGCCAGAGAATGAAACAACTTCCATTCACCAGGTTTAGTAATAAAATTGGGTAGGTTTACCAGGACATGGTTATCGATTTTATATTGAAAGAAATAGTGCCTGTTGAGCTGCACACAAAGTTAAAGGAGACCTGATGCAGTAGTAACACCATGAAGATATTTACTGTGGTGCCTTCACTAATTATACTGCAGTTCAATCCAGTCAGGATCTTCGCGCCATCGCTCTCACAACTCTAGGGCCGCGAAATCCTTCCGCGGAGCCATTGCCTTCTTCCACTCTATTGAGGCAACTTTCCAAACCTTTTACCGTGGACACCATTTTAGGTGCTGTAAAGAGGCTCTTCGCAGACGCGGTACACCGAATACACCACTTGCAGCTGGGCTCATATCATCGTTGAAACGTACATACTTCTCAGAAGCGCTTCTGGAATGTAACAATTCAGTCACTTTATTCTAGCAATGATCTTAGCGCGGGGAAGTTTATTCAGTAAAATTAAGCAGTGTGAAAGCCGTGCCCTAAATTCTGCTGGTAATTTTGACCTATCATACCGTCATCAAATTAAAATTGCACCTTTTGTTCCTTCGAACCCTTGTCCTGAAAATAAAGACGCACGCAAGAAGCCACGCTGAAGTGTGGCGCGCAATAGTTTTTTCACGTTCAGAACGCCCTCCTTCAATTTCTACAGATTTCTCGATTGAAACAAAAATTTTGCGTAAAATGAAATACGCAGATTCAAAACAAAAGAGCGACGTTCGCAATATAGAGGTTTTGGCATTGGAATATTTTTGGGCCGGTTACGGGTCACAAATTTTGATCCACAATTTTCATTACATCCAAAATTAGCTTGTCATTGGGATGGGCTCTAGACCTGACGAAACAAAAACCTAATTAGTTTAGGGGTACTTAAGGTTTTACGACCGACGATTTCGTTCAAGGGAAGCACGCTGCTTTAGAGACTGCCCAGGCACGGCTACACGATCCGGGTCTCTGCTGACGCTACAAGAGTACCAAGGGATCACAATAAGTACTAAGGGCACAGTACTAAGGGAATTAGGACTAAGTATTTATTGCAAAAACCAGCCTATAGTAACGATATTTTTACGCAAACATATTGCACGATGACTTTTTGTTTGATTATCTCGCGTCTTGCACAAGGTCTCGATTACAAAGGGTGAAAAACGTATAGGAACTGGCTAAATAGAATAAAAGAAAGGAAAGATACTATACTCAAGAAAGGTGTAAGAAGTTGAGTTTCAGCAATAACAACATTTTTCAGCCATAACAAAGACCACAATAAAAGCTCTATAATTATTATACATCTGAATAATACTCTACATCTGGCTTGGACAACCCTCGGATTGTTATGTAAGAACTTTTTTTGATGTTAACAAATCATCACAATGTGTGTAAAAAATCCACGTTATCCGAAACTTCTTGTGTGAATTAAGCCCCTCTGATTTAAGCGAACAGCAACGAATGGGTAAAAAAATTGTAATTATTACGTTGTCGACATTCATAGACTTCTCCTTTAACCACGCTAGTTTGCATTCACTGGTCGGTTATTTGATTGCGAGCTTCGATTTCATAATTATTAGTCCAATGCGTAAACCGCTCGGTAAAATTATTTTCTCCTTTGACGTAGCGCTGCAAATAAGGAAAAATTGTACCTCATTTTTTGGTCGCTTGTACAATGTGCTGCCTCTGAATTCTCAGGACGAGTACTCCACCCATCAGAATCATAAGTAAAACCGGAATGGAATGCATGCTTGTAAGTATGCAATACAACGGATCGTTGCAAAAGGGCAGTGAGATATTTGGGCGTTGTTCTTTTTTTTCACGAATAATAGGAGGTGTACCGAAGAAAGTGCGGGAAACGTTTTTACACATGACTTCTATGCAAAGACGTCCTCTGGCTACTCGTTGACGCAGGCTCTGAAGATAAGGAGAGCACACGGCCTCACAAGGGGCGGAGTCATTTTTAACCAGCAAAATTCTTTCAGTCATGGCGACATCAATGTTCGAATGCTGTGAACGCATTGTTGATTCCCGTCCAGTATAACTGCACACATCAGAATGAACTTAAAACATAATAGTACCTTTATTACATTTGAAATGTAGTGTGGAAAACCTTTCGGTACGCCCCTTTTTGCGACCTTATCACGAGTCAGTGGAGAACGGGATCAGAAGCTGCGCTGGTGTGTCTGTCATACTTTCAAAGCTAATCGAAACTAGTGAGATAAGAAGAGAGAAAGAGAGGGAGGGAGAGAGAAAGAGAAACTTAATTGAAAAGCAACAGCGGTTCAGACTGCCCAACTACTGGTCGTCTGCATTGAATGCTGAGAGAGGAGGAGAAAACGTCCTTAGAGTCAAGTGGTCATAGCATAGGTGGAGAGAACCAAAGAAGGTCTCCATGAATTTCGCAAGCTTTTCTTTCTCGCTCAGCCTGAAGCAGCGGGCTGCTTTTTGCAGTGGAATATTAGGTGACCTACTCCAGTTTTTTTTTGCGCGCCGTCTATATCAAATGAAATTTTTCGTTGCTTCAAAGCGTCATTTTCTCGTCCAAAGTGTTATTACCCCACGATACCATTTTTTTCACATTACGGGCTTGCAGAAAAGGGGCTTATGTATGAAGCTTTGCCCTCGATGGCAGCATTCATATGCACATATTGAGTTTATGGAAGCTTAGGGAGTGCGCAATTTGCCCGAACTTCTTCAATAGCGATTAACGGGGGCACGAAAAAGGGCGAACGATACGAACACGTGTACATATCATTCGTGAGAGCGAATAAGAGGTGCTGGCGACGAAAGCTTGCCTTGTTGTTTTTTTGCACATTTCGGCGCAATCGACGCGGCCGCTTCCGAACGAGAGACCCATGCGCATTGGGACCGCTATTGCAAAAGCAGCAAAGAATATGCGGCGGTGCGCGTTCCGGATTTCCATATTTCAGTGATCACGATAGCGGATCCGTTCGAGCGGGCCTTTTCTCGAGCCAGGTTTTTACTTTTTATTAGACAGCCTCTCTTGAAGGCAGAGTAAAACTATTGGGAATAAGGTAGGCGACACATATACAGATGCGTATATGCTTCAAGCACTATTTGACACAGGACCAGCACGGAAAGACGTCGTTTTGCCTGAATACGTTAACGCTATTTACGACTGAAAAACGTCTACCCTATTGGGGAAGACTGCAGATTGACTTCCTTTGCAGTTCACGTCATAAGTTGAGACTTGTTACGTCATTGCACTCCTGTTTTTTTGGGGGTGGGGAGGGGAGGTGGTAATAAAGAATCAGTTTTTTAAACAGACCGACAATCGCATGTTTAGGGGCTGTATGTTTGTTACCCACGTGAATTTATCCTTATCACGCAGCCGCTATTACACATCCAGTGGTACAGGAATAATTCTTAAGCGCCGCAAATTTTTTGTTTTGGTAGTAAACTACGTGAACATAAGTGTGTGAGCTACAAAAGTTTTTCAATCCGCTCTCTCGTAAAGTCCATTGCCAAGCTGTACTTCGCCGAGTCACAGACATTGGAATTTACGTGTGGTGCTTCGAACTTTCTAAGAATGTGAAGGCTTTTATTAATCTGGTGATGAACTTTCGGTTCTTCGAACTTTCTGACAATGTGAAGGCTTGTGTTGATTTGCTGTTGACGTTTCTGTTCCACTCAGGCTGCACCCATCATCTCTTGGGTAGCTCCTTGAACAGTACATCACCAAGCACGTTCGAGAAGTTCGCCATCTCCAGGATCATCCTGTTCGCCCTAGGCGCTACCTATACTGCTCAGGGAGGCTCGCACTGCGCGTGTAGCAGCGGCCTACCCTCACCCGGCACTGCTCTTTCCCTTTCCCAGAGCGAGATCATCGGCTAACACTGGTTCTGAACTGCAACTGTTTTTTGTACCACTTATATTATACACCTCACGACGCGCATGCTTGAAACATAGATCTTTTGTCCTAAAACAGTTCACATGTTCAATATCAACAATTTGTAAATAAACCACATACAACAGGAAGAATTTGGGTTTTCTTTTCCGGGTGTGCCATGTTTTTTGATTTTTCCAGTGCCGCTTATTAGGCCTGGAATTGTGCCGTGAGACACCGATCTTTCAGTTGCAAGTTGTGCGTCAGAGATGTATCAAATATGAGCGATTGGACGTTGTATTGAAAACAGTGCCCCGTTCATTTTCGGAAAGTAAGTTCCGGCCGGCCTTACAACTCTCTGGTATGCGCATTCGGCGAAGAAGCATATCATATCCGGCGCTCTTTCCTTTGAGGCGCTACCGCGGAGCAGCACATTCACGTGTAGTTTATCTTGATACTCTAAAGACCATCTTTCAGCGTGCTGGGAATTTGGCTTCCGCCATCGCTGATTTTTGGCGACAGTTTACGCTGCCGTCATCTAACATTTGTGCATAGACAAGCGAGCAGAGTTTGTTGCACACAAAAACTCGTTAAGTTCAGTGAGACTTTCGTTTTTCGACTCGCTTGTCACAATTTGAAAAAATTAGGTAACCTAATCAAGTGGGCTTCTTTCATCCTACGTAATCACGAAGGTAGAAAATAAAAGTGTGAACAGGCACCCAGTGTGGCGGTCGCCCAAATAAACATGCTCATAGACGCCATGATGGTCGTTGCATACAGAAAATTTACCCACTTTTTCTTAAGAAAGCTGCGAGATGCGCGAAAGCTTTCTGACATCACAACTGCATCAAAATCGCGTTGCAGCGTTTACTGAAGGTGCGTGCGTTCAATCGATCACGAAACTTTCGAAGTCCCAAAGCGCAAACGAAGAACGAACACTAGGACGGTTTTTCACACACTAAGTAAATGCATCTTCGAATGATCTAAATATATTCCGATACGTGGTTTATGACATAAAGGCATACCTGCAAACTTGGGGACCGTGAAAACCAGGGAGATTGGCCGCAAGGGGGGTGGGGGTGTGGGGAAGGTCACTGTCTTTTGCAACGTACGTGGCGTGTCTATCCTACGACATAACCCTTCATTTAAACGCCACAATAATGCTGCAAACCGAGCAAATTAAAATTAATTGTCGAAGAGTACATGACCTGTTGTGCTAGCCACCTACAGGCTTGTGGTTGCACCCACCTGCCGCTACCTATGGACGTGTTTGGGGGGTTCAAACCTCCCCCCACCTCCTCCTTCGGAATCTTTTTCAGGCTGCACGTGAGCATGTGCTAATGTTCATTTGTGCAAACTTCTCCCTTCTCCCCCCGAACTCCCCCCCCCCCCTCAAAAGAACGATCCTGGCCAATCCCCCAAGTGGGTATGCGCCACAAACTGCGCAGGAGGCCGCCTGGTTCTTGCTGCGGCAGGAAACTAAACAGCCCCCTCGCGAGGGGCACGATCAAATGCAGAGCATTTCCGGGGGTGCACGACGTTAAGTAGTTTGCGTTGCGTTAATGTTGTTGCACTTGTTGCTGTTGGTTGTTATATTGTAATTAAATGAGGAGACGTAATTACGTGTTCACGTGACATCATTTATTAGCAGGTGGGCATGATTATTGTGGCGCAGTGGGAAGAGCACCATGTACCTCGCGTTCCTCCCACAGGTAGTGAATGCGTTGTATCAGCAGCTTCTTGACGTAGTGTCGGCTTTGTGTCGGCTTTGTCGCGCAGTGGGTAGAGCACCATCTAACTTGCGTTCCACCCGCAGGGTCGTGGGATCGAAACCAGGGGCCGGTAAGTGTTATTTTATTTATATAGTGTAGGGGGAGGGGTGAGGACTACGATGGACAACTAGAACGGGTGACATCGTGAGTTGAAGAAATGCTCTGCATTTAAAATTACATTTATTTACAATTGTGAGGAGCAGCGTATACTGGGAACTGCCCAGCTGGTTTACACACTCATTATTCTGCATCGAATTCGCCGTGGCGGACTTCGCTTTCTTTAAATGTTTGCCAGAGTTTGATTGCTCAGAGTACGTCACAGGCTAGAACCTGACGAAGAGGTTCTCAGAGCGCTTACGACTGTCTTCATTGCTGTTGACAAAGAAATTGTTCAAAATCTCCTATTTTCGGCAGCGCGGTGTTTGGTCGTTGGAAAACGCATTTTCGTATTGCTTTTCCCGCCGTGCGCCGCGTTGACATCGCATGCACAAGTCATTCAATATCCGAAGTGCTTGTCTTTGCATGGACGGCAAAACCCGGAAATTGGGAATGGAAGATGGTATGAAAAACTGCAAATACTTCTTCGGCAAGGTCACGTTGTAAACAGACCCTACACATTCACTGAATTCAAGGAAAAGGCCTACAAGTTCACTGAACTCAAACAGCTTGGATAACAGTTCCGCAGACTTCGCCTGGCTGCCTAACTCATGGCAGCAATTACGATGGTTGACATTTTTTTTCTTTCGCGGTGTGGTTTCAGCACTTTTCCGGGAGATGCTCCCATGCATCTGGGAGGATAGGTAAAAAATCGAGAGTCTCCTGAACCAATTGGGAGCGCTGGCAGGTATGTAGAGCTACTACTCCTTCAAGAGTGCAAACTGCTGGGCAAGCTGGTTACTACTGTGCGAAAGAACCAGCAAAAAGAAGATGCAGCACACGAGAAGAAGGAGCACAAACACGCCGCTGGAGTAACCACTGATTCATTTCGGAAAAACAAGACATTTATCGGCGATTCCCGCCGCACGCGCACACTTTGGCCAACGTGAAGAAAGGGGGTTACGTAGATAAAAACAGAACCTCTTTATCCGTTAAGATCACCGAGGGATCGCTGACACAAGTCTCCTTATTTTTTCTTATAAAAAATGCCTCAAGTAGATCTCGCTCGCGTATCAATCTTCTCCGGCCTACTGTACTGGCGAGCTAAAACGGGAGTACAATCCTGGCAATTTTTACGTGTAAAGCTAAATTGCTAGCAGTGCCTTCGCCCAAAGTTGTTCGGTGCTGCTCAGACGGTCATTAAGGCTCGCACCCGTTTTCCCAATGTATATTTTTCCGCAGGACAATGGGACTGAATAGACTACTCCCACCGCACATGTTGTGAACCTTGTTTGGTTGGTTGTCTTGCAAGGGTCCGGTTTCTGCTTGTCACCAAAGATTTGGGAACACAAACCCGAAAGTTTCCGAGGGGTAGAAAACACCATGGTGAGAAATCTTTGGGCTACCTTTTTCAGTTCATGTGATGTCCTGTGGCAGTAAGGGATCACTACCATCTTTTTTCTCCCGACTTTCTCTGGGCCAGTAGACTTTGCAGAAGGCTTTTTCACTTTCCTGCCCAAAGAGTCGCTTTCCCCCAGCAAGACAACGGATAGCAAGACTAAACAAGGTTCACGACGATTGTGGTGGGAGACTATGGCGCCGCATGCCCGTCACCGTCGTTCTGCTATCACTGGTGCAACAAGACGCGCACCCCGTGGCCGCCGTTTGCGCGGCGCGCAACGTTGTCTCATAAAATCTTAGTTGCCAAGCGATGTGATGGTCGAATACTATATTTATCTTACAGGAGCTGTTTAGGCTACCTTCTGACGAAAACTGCGTGCGTCGACGAGGTGTATCAAAAAAAGTCGGGCGTCACCAAATTCAATCTTGTGGCACAGAAAACTTTCAGGGGAATCATCCAGCTCTCAATTTAACGTAGGTATCCTGTAAAAAATTACACTGAGATTGGCTGCGAGGACGACGTAAGCCTTACGCCGAACCACTGTACTTTCCATAGTTTATAGTGAACCTGTAAATTATACAGAATTACTGTCTGCTGTCAATACATGACAGTCTAAGGAGGAGGTATGGTTACAAAAAACGGCTGAAACTGTTGTTTTTTTCGAAATACCCCAAAACAAATTATATGGTAATTAGCCGCTGTGGGGACTACAACGTTTCGCGAGCGAGTTTCAGCGCCATGTTTGTCCTATAGAATAGACAACTAGTCCGTAGTACGTCCATTGAGGTGAAAAACTAGGGAGTCACTACAACTCTTCCACACAACCCGTTTCTTTTTAGAACTTCTTGGATTCCGCCGAGCTCGGCTTGTCATCCTTCATCACAGAGTGTTAGGGCTCTAAATGTTTTCCCA
Organism: Haemaphysalis longicornis; assembly: GCA_013339765.2. NCBI lineage: Eukaryota > Metazoa > Arthropoda > Arachnida > Ixodida > Ixodidae > Haemaphysalis > Haemaphysalis longicornis. The sequence continues at coordinate 159,318,189 of CM023449.1, read as the reverse complement.
TTCTTTTCAAATTAACGTATGTGTGTGTTACGCGTCTTACAAGCGGTGCGCCTTCTTGTCTTTACAGCGAAAACTTTACGTATGAAGTGGAGTATTTTATCTGCATTCAACAGTTCAGGGATTGACTTTCTTTTATGGCGGAGGCCCGTAAAGGTGCTTCGAAAGTCACCTCGAGCCCGTAATTATATGGCAGCTTGCTCTCACCGGCACGGGGCACTGGTTCCTGTTCACAGACTACCATCAGGAAAACGGCCACCTGCTACTACTGTAATTTATTGTGCCATGATGCTTACCTTGTGAATGCAGACTGTACATGCCATTGCGCGTACCATGGCGGCGCCGAACGTGAGATGTTAGACATATGCACCCAAGGATGATTTTGTAGGTGAAGCATTACCGAGGGAATCGTAGAAGTTAACAAGAAGCAAACAATAGATGATTGAGAAAACGATATATTTACAATGAGGTGCTTGCTCAAAGAAATTTTATAGACTGACAATCTATGCTTAAATAACTTAATCTGCGAAGTTGCCTGCTGCAAAAATAACTTCGGCGATTATCCGCGACATTGACTCGTACAGAGCCCTAACAGTATCACGTGGAGCGCGCAATGGCTACCATGCTTCTTAAATAATACCCCACAGATCATCACAGTTCGGGAGTCGCATATTGCGGGCAGCCAGACGCCTTTTCATAAAACCCCATATACTCTCTATCGGGTTTAGGTCTGCGCAGCTTGGAGGCCATGCTAGCATCAGCACTCCGCAAGAGTCCAGAGTGGCTTCAGCGATACGAACCGTGTGCACACGGCTGCGGTCGTGCTACAGCCAGTAGAGACCGTCTGGAAAGAAGCCGTCGAGTGCGTATGGCACCCACGTCTCCTTGATAAGGTCGCAGTACCACTGGGCATTTAAAGTCCCAATTGTTCGGACTAGCGGGCCAAGTCCTCCTCTACTGATGGCTTCCCAAAAGGGCTTAAATTTAGGCTGACCAGTATTTATTCAGTTTTATACAATTAACGCACTGAGGGCTATATTCGGTGCATTCCCCATGTCAAACACAGTTTGTAATGGTCAACTCGGAATTAATTTCGCCTTTGCAAATCAATCTTTCAAATTAGATCACCACACAAAGTAATGTTCTCTTCTGCACTAACAATTTTAAAGCAGCCTGCAATATGTGTGTTGACAGAAGTTCTCCGTGAACTAAAACTTTATGCAGTGAAAATACGAGCCCTTAGAAAAATTCAAACACATAGGTTTGACAGTTCATGTAGCACCCCAACAGGCACGGAATCAAGGCTCGCTGAATATTTCAGAGGTAAGCTCAATAACGTGTTCCCTGCTGTCGTAGATGGAGGTGTGTACATGTGAGGGTCTATCACCGTGACTTGGGCTTCCCCACCTTGTAAAGCCGTCTACAGAAAATACCTGGAAAAGAATGAAATTCCGCGCAACCACAAGCCCCACGCACAAAATCACAGGCGCGTAAAGCCCCACTAATCCTTTGCATGGAAATGAGGATGTAGACCAGAGAATGGAATGAAAAGCCATCCCAGAGAGAGTACCTTACGTACTTTAGACTGAATTTAGAGCCCTTTAGTAATCAGTATATAACAAATTTCGCAGAAATGTTCATAACAAGTGAAGATAGTATAGTCACACAGGCCAACCCTTTCGAATTTTATGCATGCCGTTTCCGTCGTTGCCCGCCATTATGCGAGATAAACTTCTGACCCCGTGGTAAAATGAGACGCAGCACATGCACTTGAAAAGAGAAAAAAAACAACAACACCGCCGCACCTTCATGTGGAATCATTGCGACCGTCGCACTGGACCCAAGGTAACCTTTCTCAACTATGCTGAGAGTGTTTGCGCCAATTTATTGGTCAAAGGTAAACCTGCCCCTCCGAACTGACCTCGTTTAGCACAAGGGTCGCCTTGTGGAAGCCGAAAAAGGTTTCTTTTTGGTCAAGTGCATTGGTCGGTGTTTTCATTCTCTCCTCTATGTAACATGGATCGCCAACCTACGATTTTCCCTATTCACATGTGTTGTGGCCGTCGTTCTATCTAGAATTTTCACCGATCTTTAACTGTCATTTCCAGGAGGTCGAGAAACATATTCTCTGTAGCTGTAATAGCCCGAAGGGTTACTTAGGTTAAAATGCAAAAAGCTTGAAAGCTGGGCCAGTTGGTACAGAATAATATTAAAAGAAGAGCCCAAATTTTATGAGAAAAACTACCAGAACACAAGAGCCCTCACTTACAACTCCAGATTCATTAAAGAGCTGTTTTGTGTTTGTAATATTCTGTGGTGGTCAGGCAAAATAAATAACCAAAAGAACAACCAGCACGACTAACAAACTAGCTGCAGCGGTTGCTCAGAAACTAAAAAGCTCCATGGTGTGAACATTCTTAAATAAACGCACCAAATACATGCAGTAATGAACTTCTAGAAACAGTCACTAAACATGAGGCCAAACAACGCAGAAAGTGTATAACGCTTTAACACAGTTGGACAAAGAACTCGGATTCGTAGAAGTGAATCAGTTGAGGCTACATTTCGTCTGTGCAGGCCTGGTTGCTGACATTACATAGAACATCAAATTGGAACTGTTGTTACGGCCAGTAAGTTCGGTGTTGCGCACAGATGACACGGAACTTTATTGGTGGTCCTGAGAGAATCCGATGACCCCCTTTCTAAGGGATGATGAAGCCACGGGCTGCTTCCACGTTGGGACGGGAAGTCCAAGCTTCACCGTCACATAGCGGGCTCTCTGGACAGTCCATAACTGACTTGAAAACTCGGAGGTTCGTAGCGCGGAGCTCCAATCTTCTTGGGTGCAGCTATTAGGGCCTCTCTGTAACGAGCGGCATCCCCAGAGCATGTGTTCTAGATTACTTTTCTGTCCACATCTTGGGAAGTCCGGACTTATAGCCATCTGGATTGATGGAGGGAAATAAAGCCAAGTTTGGATACGATCTTGTACAAAGCATGCGCAGTGAGATAGCCTGTGGTCTGTTTAGTTTACAATGGGGAGGAGAGTAGACTCTCCTGCCAAGATAGTAGCGCTTAGTTACCTACTTAAAGGTGTAAAGAATGTCTGGGAACTCGAGAAACCTAGGTTCAACAAGACCTCGATTCGCATTCGTGTCCTGGCGGGGAATTAGTGTGCGCTTGTAGACGTGTGCGAGGTCGTAGATGTTGACGAGGGAATCAAGCTGAGAGTCGAGATGTTCCGGGAACCACGTGATAGTGGTGCGTGGATTGAGTATCTAACCGTGGAGGATTCTATCTGCTTCATCGAAGATGGAGCCACAGGCGAATTCCTCTGAAACCGCCGCCCACTGGAAATAGATGAAAGTTTGGAGTTCTCTCCTTCGTCCAGGTAAATTGCATTGCGGATTGCTGCCTACTCCACCCTAGGTGGGGTGGAGCCTGTGATGGTGGCTGCAGAAGTGACTTGTCCTTCGTGATTGAACATGATTGCGACGAACCTGGATGTGCACCCGCACTGAGCCACATGCACGAAGCTGACCGTTTGAGAGGAGTCCTTGATCGGCGGTCCGGAAGAATTGTCACACAAGCCCGTGCTCCTGTGTCCACTTGGCATTGTTCGGTGGTTGCAGGAACAAATACCGAGCTCATGCCGAGCGCTTGTTAGCGTGTGCCTCGCGGCGACGGCCAAGCGTCTCCGCCACGCAAAGCGGCATTAGCACGAAAAAATCAAAGTGAAAAAATCGTGAGGAGCGAGAAAATTCCGAGCGCCTGTAATGGCGTGCCTCGCGGCTAGCAAAAAAAAAAAACAGTCCAGCGTTCGCCATAATTGTAGCAACACTCCGTTTGAGCAAGAAAGACATGCCTTATGGTTCGCCTCTCGTGCGCTCATTGTCTGCTTCTTCGCAGTTCTGGACCTAGGGCGGTCGCGGATAGCTCGCACGGCCGAGGAAGGGACTGCGCTTCGAGAAGCTCAGCGCCCTAAACAACGAGAAGAACAACGTCTCCAAAGATTCAACCATCCATTCAATTACTTGAGAGTCTGCAGATCCCGCCTTAGCTGCGTCTTGTCGATGAAGAAGAGCTGGTCGATGTGTTCAATGCTGAGGACGACTTTGCTTTCACCCCTCACCTCGAAAAAGACGGTGAGATGTTAGATGCATATGACGACGATTTATAGCACCGCATCTATGCAAATGATCAAAGATACTGAAGCTTAACAATGTGCCCGGCAATGCTCACCTACAGCAGTTTCGCCATTCTGGTCTTAAGCGTGAGTGCAAGCTTGCCTAAATTTTCGAATAGATACATTGCAGTTTTTCTGGGTTTCTGCTGTTGTTGCGACCAACATGACACTCCGTTATCTCTTGTGCCATACTCAGTGGAGTATTGGTGTTCATTTCAAGAACACTGCATGAAAAGCAGTAAGGCTGATTAGTCATACCACAGCTACCTGAATGAAGCACAACTTTCGGACAGCCGGGCACCAATGAGGGTGCAGCACTTATGTTCATCCCCGTCTCTTTGTAGCTTGGCCCGCCCAGCCTGCAACCATATTCATCAGAGTTTTCATATCATCAGAAAACTGCCACAATCCAGCAGTCCGCATCATGATTCCTACATACCACCGTGGCAAAAGGAGCTTCACTGCTGTTGTCGTTCCACACCAGGATCACGCGTGACAACCATTGTCCCTGAGATAACAAGGGAAAGATTCAGCCCCTCCCTTATGCAAAATCAGAATAATGGCGAAACGATCCATGATCCGAAATAAACCATTGCAAAAATTATTCATTGTCCCTAAGTGACCAACACCAAATTTACTTCTTTAACAGAAAAAAAAAAAGTGACAGAAATACAGAGGCCTATGCTATTCGCGAATGATTTCAGAAAATCTGGCAGCGTTTATTGAACGCCGTTTTTGGTAGCGTCACTTGGGCTTTATTGGATCGAGTGCCAGAAGTTGTAAAGTACACAAAATTGCGGAGATTTGCAGCCGAAAAAAAGAGCATTATGTGACGGCTGAACGAAAACATTATTACGCACAGAATGGCACAATAGTATAGGTACTTAACGCAAAAAATTAATGATCTCTACAGAGCTATCTGAGATTTACACTCGCCAGTCGCTCGTTGAGTGCGTCCAATGTGTCTACAGCCAACAGCGAAAACAAAACACTCCGCACATGAGGAAGGCACACAATCTGACGCGTCACTAATAACACCGCTAAACATAGCAGACAAGTGCTGTTATTTATTATAATCTACCGCTTTGCCCATCGTCGGCTCTTATATGTCCAACAAACGCAAGCGCGTAGCTCCATTAGCCAGCGCGGAAAACAGAAAACACATAGCAAAACAGTCAAACAGGTAACACAAATCCTATATTATACTCTCATTTAAAATAGTATATTTGAAAATTACCCACGAAAACATGCATCCAAACAAGACACGTAAACCGTTACGTAAACACATTTACCCAGTCCGCTCCCATGGGCGCAGAGGTATTGGTCCAACATGCCTGCTTGATGGTCGTACATGAAAGTGCCGTGTAGCGCTTCCAGCCACAAATAGACTCGGTGCAGCATTCGGGACCACTGCCGACAAACGAGACTCGGTAACAGCCATTCTCGGTTCATCATTGTCGAATCACAGCGGGTGAAAGGCTCAACTGGCGCGAAAACGCGTCCTTCCGACTTGCCGACACCGCCATTTCTATATATCGCGCCATGCGACGGAGAAATCGTAAGCCGCCTGTAGAGATGCCTCGACAAACATGTCCGATGCCTGCACAACTTCCACTTCATAAAACAGGTATCCGAGGGGTTTTGTTGCAGGTTAGCGGGCGTTTTATAGGTTACTACGTAAAGGTTGCACGTCAAATTTAGTTGAGAGTAAAATAGTCAAAAGAGTTTAAACAGAACATGGAGTACAGCGTCAGGAAACACCGAAGGAGGTCACAAAGTCATACACTGCAACAAGACCGTCTTGAAATAACACAATTTCACACGTGCAGAACAGCAGATTCGAGTAAAAGGGTGTTTTACATAAATATCAAGACAATTACGTTTTATTAGCAAAATTGTAGATGTTATGTTCCATAAAATGCGAGTGAACATAAATAGAAATGCAATAAAAAACACTCAAGTACGAATGTCTACAGAAATTAACGAGGTAACAATGAGTGTCACTTACTACAAATATGAAGCACAGAAAGAGGACAAACACTTTTTTCGAAAGGAAAATTAGCAGAAAGCGGAGTGTATAACTTGTATAACTTTTTTTACTCTGAGTGCTGTTTGTAATACTGTGAATACAATGAATTGCACCAGAACTTCTGAAATATTTGATAAGATGGGATTCCAAAGCATTTTTAAAAATGAAGTTTTTGTTCCTAAATTTTCTGTGGAAGTGCATTAAAAATGATAATTGCAGACTTGTGAGCCGTTCGCTCACCGTAATTAATTGGAAATTTAGGCCGCAATAAATGGCCATTGGATGAAAATATCGTGAGGTCGGGGTTGGAAACAGATGAGGCGGGAAAAAAAAACCGGGGCTAATAATAGCTAATAAAAAGGTTAATAATTGCTCGATCGTAACCAATAAGCCTCTTAAGTAATCTACGAACCGCTTTTACCTTCGCTCCTGCAATCCTTCTCCGCACGGGGCACCTTGAGTAACCTTGGTGATGGTATTGGCGACACCTCGTACCCGGAGCTCCAAAACATAGCCTGTATTCAACGGTGGCGCTGTGTTTATAGGTGGATGGTGAAAAACCACAAACGGTGGCTGTCGGAGCCCAGTTCAAGCTCTGGCAGATGGGCGGATGGTCTGTTTACCAGGCAGGGAGATCCGGAACCTCTTCAGCTATCAGGGCAAGGCACACGAGGAAAGTACCACACATCACCTGCTTATTCCTACGCCATGTGGATAATGTAAAACCCTCTCGAAACGTGATCGGTTCTTGAAAACGGGCCGCACCGAAGTTTTCTTCCCATGCATTCCAACAATCAACACTCGAAAACCTGACAACTATCCTCGATTCTTGGTTATCGAGGGAGTTGACAAAACAAACCCTGTTTCTTCCAAGTCCGTATTCCTGGTCACTAAATTCCTGAAGGCATCCTCGGAAAATCATTCCAAGCTAAGAAACACCGTACCGGTGAAGTGTTAGTCAATGTCAAGACACAGCATCAAGCCAATAACCTCCTGACCCAAACCTGCATGGCAGATGTGGCCATCAGAGTCACACACCCCATCGTAGCCTCAAGAGCTCTGAGGGTGTGATTTCTGAGACAGATGTATTGAATGAGACCGAAGCTGATCTGTTGGAAGGCCTGAAAGATTATCGTGTAACTGCAATGAGGCGAGATCATCTGGAAATCCCCACAATCATATAATCTTGACTTTCAACCGCTCCAGACTTCCTCAATCCATTAAAGCAGGCAATAAAGCAGGCATTAAAGCGAGGGCTCGGAGGAGATGGAGACGAAAGCACACGCGGCAGTTTCCACCCCCACCGCACCACCTCTGCCACATGGGGCGCTCCTGACGCCCTCGGCAGTCGCGGCTCCAACGAAGGGCACTGGAAAGGCTGCCAATTCCAGGGAGCCCGGTTCACAGGGCACCCTCATGACTTTCGATGAAGACATTGACGTCGAGCCGTTGTGGCATGCACCACAGCGAAAGGAACGGGCTGTGGCTTCCAGGTCAGTGGAGAAGGTCAAAAATCTTTCCAAGAGTTCAAGCCCCGAAAGTCGTCACATAAACACGCGCATATTCCAGTCGCTCTAAACCTAAATAATGGGAAGAGAAATATAATGCAATGGAGCTGCAGAGGCCTTCTTAAAAATCGTGATGATGTCTACGAGTTACTGCATTCCAATCAACCAAGTGTGAGGTGTCTCCAAAAAAAACCAATTTAAACTACAAGCAGAGAAATTTCAATAGTTAGGTGGTATTTAGGAGAGACAGATATGGTGGTGGTACATTCTCAGGTGGTGTGGCCATTATTTCCCGGAAATCCTTGGCGTGTCACTCCGTCAAAGTACAGACCATCCTAGAGGCTGTTGCCATTCGAACGATAATCTTCAATAGGCTTATAACACTATGTTATCTTTACATCCCTCCTGACTTCCAGCTCTCGAGCTCAGATTTAGAGGGTCTTCTTTGGGGCTCTGCTCACACGGTGGCCCCGAGGTCACGCCATTGAGGAATCCTTAACATCGTCGGGAGCATGTCCTTTCAACCAGAAACAGCCAACATATAAGACACAACACTTATTCACACCTTTACTTGGCTATTGGATCTGCAGTTCTCTTTCCATGTCTTGAATGGGATGTGGGCCCTGACCCTTATGGTAGTGACCACTTCCCCACCTCACTAACATATATAGGTGAAGGCCCAAGCACTCCATCTTCCCAGGACAGGTTTAACGAAGCAAGAGCACACTGGTATACATTTACAGAGACATCCAAACTACACTACACGTCCACAACACACCTACGCGTTGAGCAAGCAACCCGACTACTCACGGCGCACATCCTCGACGCTGCGGAAAAGTCCATTCCCCACGTCTCTGGTGCCCCACGCAACCAGAAGAGGCCGTGGTGGAATGAAGACTGTAGGCGGGCGGCGCGAGAGGCCCAGAACAAAGCGTGGGGTATCCTTCGTCAGTATCCCACGGTCGGGAAACCTCCTTACGTTCAAAAGGGCAAAGGCGTTAGGAAAACGTGGTGGCCGTGAGGCAAAACTAGATAGTTGGCCTTCATTTATAACATCAATAAACTCCTACACCAACACACGAAAAGTACGAACAATACGCAAACTCAAACGACAGAAAACACACAGCCTGCCTCTGGTCAGCACAACAGGGGACACACTCGAAGACCAGGCTGAAACACTCGCACAACACTTCCAATACGTGTACAGTTCAGCACACTACACAAACACTTCCCTAAAACCTAAACAATAGGACGAGACAACATCACATACAGTGATACAACACCTACACACAGACACACTTAAAACACTTCTACATCTGTATAATAACTTATTGCTTTCGGGGCACATCCCAAAATCTTGGAGTGAGGCCATAGTAGTGGCTTTCTTGAAGGAAGTGGAAGGACCCGTCGTGCCCCTCAAGTTACCGTCCCATACCCCTGACGAGCTGTTGCGGAAGCTTCCCGAGAAGATGATAAACCGGAGGCTTGTGTACTTTTTGGAGTACAACGGCCCTATCGAGAGCTGCCTGCAAGCTTCAGGGCGGGGTGATCCATGAACGACCAACTCGTGGCACTTGAATCATATATCAAGGATGCATTCATACACAAACCGTTCTGTCTTACAGTGTTTTTTGACATAAAAAAGGCCTATGACACCGCATGGCGTTACGGCATACTTAGGGACCTCAAATCATTCGGTGTCTCGGGTAACGTTGTAAATACCCTTATTAGTTACTTGTCGGAGAGAAACGTTCGCGTGACAGTCGGAAGTGCACTCTCAAGGGTTCACGGGCAAGAAAATGGCGTGCTACAAGGTGGAGTGTTGAGGTGCACTCTTTTGATGATTAAGAAGAACTCTCTTGGAAAGGCAATTCCACCTACAATCTCTTATTCCATGTATGTAGATGACGTCGAGATATCCTTTAAAACCATGTAATATGTCAATCTGCGAACGTCAAGTTCAGCTTGGTGTCATGAAACTTGCCGGATGGGCAGACAAAAATGGTTTTAAGCTGAATCCTGAAAAAAGCTCTTGCGTTGTGTTCTCAGGAAGCGTGGGATTCACCCGGACCAAGACATTACTCTTAATGTCTTGTCGCTTCCTGTGAACAAGGAGCACAGGTTTTTAGGTGTTGTGTTTGAGCACAAACTCACATGCGTTCCTCAAATCAAGCAACTGAAGCACAAATGTCTCAAAACCATGAATATCCTCAAGGTCCTCTCACACCAATCGTACGGTGCCGACAAAGAACTCCTGCGGCGCCTGTATACTGCTTGCTTGGGTCTCGTTTGGACTATGGCAGTTTGGTGTATGGGTCGGCGACAGAAACATCATTAGGAATGCTCGCCTTGCGTTTGGTGCTTTCATCACTAGCCCCGTCCAAAGTTTGTATGCTGAGTGTAACAAGTGGTGCCTTTAGGAACAACGAACGTACGTGGACTTGCTCTACGCTTTTCCTTGGCGCGCTTTGCCCTCAGTCGGCCTTGCGCAAAAAAAACCCAACCATCATCATCATCATCATCTTGTAATTCTTAGAATGAACTGGGATAAATGAATGATGAAATTGTTCCCATTGTTACCTTTATGCTGTACATTACTTCCGTTTAGTAGTTTCATTGTAGGTTACCAGGTTTAGAATATACGCACCAAGCTCGGTAACCAGTAACAGCTGTGCACATTTTAAAAATTTTGCAATTTATTATTTTTAAAGTACCAAAGTACCCGATACCTAAGTACCTTTATATATGTATATACATAAGGGTTACTAATTTATAAGTTACTTTAACGATTCCTTAAATTGAAGTGCCAGAAAGATCAAAAATGTTTTCTTCATATACATGTATAAGTATATGCATTGCACGATTAGTTAGATAATCGGTATACCCAAGTTGTCACTCAAAAATATTCCCGAGTATTAGCAACGCCTAATGGCGATGAACAGGCATAATTAAATCACATGTAGAGATCAGCTTTCTGCCGATGAAGAAACGAGCATCAAACATCGATCAGAAATAAAAGGTGGACACAAATTTAGACTTCAGCGAAACAACATTTCATTAAATCAACCGCATAAGATGCACTAGAGGCCTTATTTCCAGAGCATGCCAAAGCTGTGGTAACAGTCTGATTCAAATTGTGATAATACCACATCAACACATTCTTGCGTGTTAATGTAGCACAGGTATTTCTATGGGAACTTTGGTCATGATTATCAAACAGAGCCTGAAAAAGAAGCCGATAGATAAGCGCACATAAGGGGATATTTTGGAAGTTTAGCACCAGTCATTTAGCACATACACAAAAGCCATATTTTTAATTAAGGTATACCTCCGGATTTCATCTTCGCAGCGCACAAATGACTGGACAAAGCGGAGGAAACAGTGGACAAGTGCTGAAGCAAACTGAAATTTTTATTGAAGATACACACAAATATCAAGCCCTTGAAGGTATAAAACAAAGATATAAATTTGACACACGAACCAATTAAAGCAACTGCGCAGGCGCATGTGCTCATGTACCGCACACATTAAGATATGCAATTTACGCATCCAAAGGCGACAAAGACGGAGCGGTAACACACGAGTCAGACATTTTTCTAATTTTATATGCTTTCACTACTTCCCTCGCTTTTTGGTCACCGTGCCGGAACAGTACTGTTGTATCCTATCGTAAAGGCGTACAACTCAAATCATTGCAATGGGTAGAAAGATGGCCTGCAGGCACTCCCTTAAGTGAACTGTCATGCTCCAGCAAACGAACATTTAGGCAGCGGCAAGTTTGGCCAACATAAAAGCGACCACATTTGAGAGGAATGTTCGATCTGCAAGGAACAAACTGTTTTTCATGTTTGACACCACAGCTCGTTGCTCGGCCGGTTCTACGGGTACTCTTTTCGATGGCAGGACCGATGCGGTTCAACTTGTTTTTGGCCGAAACACCACACCGACGTTGTATCTGCCGCCCAATTTTTTCAAACGGTGTGAAACATTGTGCAGGTACGGAATTAAAACAATCTTTTTCTTCCTTTGGCTTTTCATAGCAACATTCACATGCAGGAGAAACAACGTGTTTCTTCTTCCAAATACAACTTACTTAACACAGGCTGACCCGAATGAATTCAGTGGAACGAATGCCAGCATGTCTGAATTCTGTCCTAACTGTAGCACTAAAGCTACACTAAATTTGGTGAGAAAGAAGATCTGAAATGCCGACCTGAGGGCAGTGAAAACAATCCAATACCTTGCACAATCTTAGAATTTGCCGGTTAAAGGTTCAGTAGAGGCTTCTTCTATTGCGGACTATAGAGCCAGCATACATGATTCCGCTCGAACTTTAACGACAAGTCCAAGAACGCAATTGTCCTTTCCTTAAATCTTGGTCCTAAATGTTCGTATTGTCGAGATGCATGACAGTTCAATTAAGGGAAGTGCCTTCAGGCAATTCTTCCACCCATTAGCAATGATTGTGGTTGTCCGCCTTTACTACATGGTACAACAGTACTGTTCCAGCACGGGGACCATAAACAAAGGTAAGTAGTGGAAGCATAAAAAATTAGAAAACTGTTTGACTCTTTTGTTAGCACTCCGTCTTTGTCGCTTTTGGATGCAGAAATCGCATATCTTGATGTGTGGTGTACATGAGCACATGCGCCTGCGCAGTTGCTTTTAATGGGTTCATGTGTCAAGTTTTTACCTTTGTTTTATACCTTCAAGGGCTTTATATTTGTGTGTCTCTTCAATAAAAATTTCAGTTTTGGTTGAGCGCTTGTCCTGTGTTTTCCTCCCCTTTCTGCTGTCATTTTTGCGCTGCGAAGATGAATCTGTACCAACTAGCCCGGTTTTCCACGCTACTTCACCTCCAGGTTTATTCGTTTTAAGTCTATAGTTGCCGGCAGGCATTCAAAGAACATGTCAAAATAGTTTCACACCATTTGTAAACTGCCCCAGCGTCCATTGTGTACGAGTTAGAATTTCAGCTAAAATATGTATTCTCCCGGTCGCCTAGTTATATTGTCATGATACTGTAGAGAAAAAAAAACAGGATGGGGAAGTAGAGGGAACGCTTATTATAAAATCTCTTTTTTTTACAGATACTGGTGATGCCGGTGATAAAAGAATGGCGCGTTTATATTTGAGGGGCAGTGCGTTTCCACTTTTTGAAGGCAACAGTATTAGGTTGAAGACCGGGATGACTATCTCGCTGTTAGTGAGGTGCGTAGATACTGACATTGACTTCGCATCACTTAATGATCCGCAGGTGGTCAAAACTAATCCAGATCCCTCCACCACGGAGCGCCTCATCGCCTGCGTTGCGTCGGCGTGTTAAACCGTATGCAATCAATCAAAACCTCGCAACCTTGCCACCTCGAACAGCCAATCATACAACTTAATTAGAATGCGTACAACAATAAAGAATTGTACTACAAAAATACTCTATTTTGTAATATGTGTATGGCAACTGTCGCGGTTATACGTAAATATTTCTTGATTTTTATTCGGTAATGACGACACCGCCTCAGGTTGGGATGGAGGGCAACACGAGCGGCTGGAAAGGTAGAAACAAATTCCACTTCAAATGATGAAACAAAACTACCACGATGCACACAAAACCCGGCGACATAAAACGTTTATCATACCAAAGAAGGTAACTCTTCAGTAACTTCATTGGTAACTTCCTGCGCAGCGAATGAAGGAGACTCGGATAAACAGAAAAGTAAATTCTAATGCGTGTTCCTCGAGGGCATACTTCATGCTTAGTGATCCCGGAAAAAATGAAGATTTGCGGCTGGCGATACATTCTCGTACTGAACTTGGTCATCGCTATAGTGTGAAATATCTTTATAAGTTGGGAACAATTTTTTAGTTTTGCGGTTCACCAACTTTATTTCACTCGGAAGTGCTGTCGGTTGCATTTATAAAAAATGCGTGCTCCGTCAGTGCGACCGAGTCGCAATATAAATTTGGTGAGAGCGCACTTGCGGTAAGGAAATAAAGTTGTGTGTGTCCCGGTGTCCCCGTGTATACTCCAACGCACTCGTTATCTAGGACTCCCGTCTCTTCGTGGCCATAGCGTAAAGAACCATGTGCTCAGGCGCTTGGGGAGTAGGCGTTACTCGTTGCAGTCAGCTGCCATAGGGGCTGTGTTTCGCTCGCGTCTCGAATGCAGGACACTGGCCGGTAGAGGTGATAAAAAATGAGTACGCATGCGTAAATAAACAAAACTTACGGCAGGGCTAACGTTTAATGTGTGATAGCTAGTCGTGTCATTAGTCCCTCTCAACGCCCATCGCAGCATAACTATTTTTAATGCGTGAGCTTTCTTTGCTAGGTACGTCAATGTGAGTACAACGCCTTGTATCTGCGCCAGAAAAAAATAAATGGCAAAGTAATGCTAATCATCGTTGTAATGGGTAAGTTTGTCTAGACGATTATAGAAAAAAGCAAAGAAACATAAGGTGTAACAGAGTGGTGAGCTGGGCAAGTTGGTATGGCGTCATTCTCGGCAACAGCTGGAGAAAACGCGTGGACGAAGGGAACGGACCATCCTGCCGGTTCCCTTCATTTATGTCTTTTTCGCGTTGTTGCCCAGAAAGAAACATCAGGGAATCTATACCTATAAAATGAAGTGCCCGACTGACTGATTGACCGACTCCCTGACTGACTGACTGACTGACTGACTGACTGACTGACTGACTGACTGACTGACTGACTGACTGACTGATTCATCAACGCCCAGCGAAAACTGCTGCATGTAGAGACTTGAAATTTCGGGAGTACATTTGCAAAAATGCGTGGAGGCTCACTAAGGGAGGAATTTTGGAAATTGTAATCCCAACCACGGGAACGGGGGAAATTGTGCTTTCCTAATTACGTGAAATCCTCCTTCCCCTGTTAACATTTTGAAGTGCTTTTTGCTGATACATGTAGCCCTTAATGATATCTAAAAAGTAGATTTTGGATTTCGCCCAAACGAACACTACCGAGGTGATTCCGCATTCTGGAATAAAAAGGGTGTACCTAAATATTCTCAAGTAGATCTTTCAGCGATTGATTTCTCCAACAGATTTTCGCTAGCAATGTTACTCATACAAAGGCAGAGAACTATTTTTAAGTATTTCGCCCTGCGACGCCGCTAAAAGGGCCAAATTGTTTTTTTTACAAATGACACGGCTGACGAGCCAAAAAAGGCTTAACCGGTGATGTCCACGCCTAGCCAAACTTCTGTTTCAAACGTCTACAGATTTCATGGGCACATTGTGATTAAGGTGTTACAGGTCGCTATTGGAGAAAATTTTAAAAATTCTACCGCGGGGAGAGTACAAAGCGGTTAATAGTTTCTTGTATATTAATTTTTTTATCGCTACCCATTTGATATATCGAACTGGATTTTGTTGAGATAGGTACCTTACTCAGGCATTTATACACTGTCCTACAACATATTTCTATGATACCCTCCAAAAAGGGGCAAGCAGGATTTAGGGAAAACACTGTGTTTTTACACATTCGTAAATAACCACATAGCCAGTCGGCACGTCCCCTTCGCTTTTGCTTGCAAATGCTGCCCGATCTAATTGCCCAAAAAAACAATTTCAGGATTTTGCCGTAACATGCGGATAAGAAAGCCAGCGAGATTTTTTGATCTGCATCCCTTTGAACGTAACATTCAGATGAGTTTTCCCGCGTTCGCATAGCGCTCGCCATCTTTTGGCACCTTCGGCAACTACGGGCTTCCAGTAGGAGCCGGTGTCATCTATACCTATAAAATGAAGTGCGCGACTGACTGACTGACTGGCTGACTCATCAACGCCCAGCGAAAACTGCTGCATCTAGAGACTTGAACTTTCAGGAGTACATTTGCGACAGTGCGTAGATTCTCACTAAGGCAGGAATTTCGGAAATTGTAATTCTAACCAAGAGAAAGGGGAAAATTGTGTTTTTTCTAAATACGTGATAACCTCTTTCCCACGTTCAGATTTTAAGTGTTTTTTTCTGATACACGTAGCTCTTAAAAATATCTAAAAAGTAAATTTTGGATTTCGGCCTAACCATTACTATCGAGGTGATTCCGCATTCCGAAAAAAAAAATTGGTGTACCTAAAGATTCTCAAACAAATCTTTCACCGATTCATTTCTCCAACTGACTTTGGTAACATATGTTACTCATACGAATGGAGAGAACCATGTTTAAGGATTTCTCCCTGCGACGCCGCTAAAAGAGCCAAATTGTATTTTACAAATGACACTGCTGACGAGCCAAAAATGCTTAACAGGTGATGTCTACGCCTAGCCAAACTGCTCTTTTAAACGGCTACAGATTTCATGGACAGATTGTGATTCGGTGTTAGAGGTGGGTATTGGAGAAAATTTTCTAAAATGCACCATTGGGAGAGTTAAAAAGGGTTAAATAGTTTTTCGTATATAATTTTTTTAACGCAACCCATTTGAGACATCGAACTGGATTTTGTTGAGATAGGTAGCTTACTCAGGTGTCTCAACACAATCCTACAAAATTTTTGTATGATACCCTCCCAAAAGGGGCAAGCAAGATTTCGGGAAAACACTGTGTGTTTACACCTTCGTAAATAACCACAGAGCCAGTTGATATGTCACATTCATTTTCGCTTGCCAATAGTGCACATCTAATTGCCCAAAAACAAATTTCAGGATTTTGCCCTAACATGCGGTGGAGAAAGCAAGCGAGATTTTTAATCTGCATTCCTTTGGACGTAAAATTCAGTTGAGTTTTCCCGCGTTCGCATAGAGCTCGCCATCTGTTGGCACCTTCGGCAACTACGCGGCTCCAGTAGGAGCCGGTGTCATCTATACGTACAAATTGAAGTGCCCGACTGACTGACTGAGTGACTGACTGACTGTCTCATCAACGCCCAGCGAAAAATGCTGCATCTTGAGATCTGAAATTTTTGGAGTACATTTGCGACAATGTGTAGAGGCTCACCAAGGGGGGAATTTGGGGAATTGCAATCCTAACCAAGAGAAATGGGAAAATTGTGTTTTCCTAAATACCTGATGACCTCCTTCGCCGTTCACATTTTTAAGTGTTTTAATCTGATACATGTAGCCCTTAAATATACCTAAAAAGTAGAATTTGGATTTCGTCCTAACAAACACTACCTAGGTGTTCCCGCATTCCGGAAAAAAATTGGTGTACCTAAGATTCTAAATAAATCGTTCACCGATTCATTTCTCCGACTGATGTTTGCTAGCATATGTTATTCATAGAAAGTCAGAGAACCGTTTTTAAGGATTTCGCCCTGCGACGCAGCAAAAAGGGCCAAATTGTTTTTTACAAATGACACTGCTGACGAGCCAAAAAGGCCTAACAGGTGATGTCCACGCCTAGCCAAACTTTTCTTTCAAACGGCTACAGATTTCATGGGCACATTGTGATTCGGTGTTAGAGGTCGGTATTATAGTTTTTCATATGAATTTTTTTAACGCAACCCATTTGAAATATTGAACTGGATTTTGTTGAGATAGGTACCTTACTCAGGTATCTAAACACTGTCCTAAAACATTTTTTCTATGATTCCCGCCCAAAAGGGGCAAGCAGAAGTTTGGGAAAACACTGTGTTTTTACACATTGGTAAATAACCACACAGGCAGTTGACATGTCCTATTCGTTTTTGCTTGCAAATGCTGCTCATCTAATTGCCCGAAAACCAATTTCAGGATTTTGCTCTAACATGCGGACAAGAAGGCCAGCGAGATTATTTAAACTTGCATCCCTTTGGACGTAAAATTCATTTGAGTTACCCGCGTTCGCATAGCGCTCGCCATCTGTTGGCACCTTCGGCAACTACGCGCCTCCAGTAGGAGCCGGTGTCATGTATCATAAATGAAAATGAGAAGAGGTGACTGCTGAAAAGCGCTAAGGAATATTGGTACATCGTCTGGTCCCGTCCCTTCTGGTTTCAGAGCTTTTCTGGCCTGATGTACGCCGGTGACTTTTACGCGCGTGTACGCGTTTTTTTTACACAGTTCCCTTTCGCTTACAACTACAGCGCATCCATTTCTCAAAAACCAATTTGGGGGTTTTGTCTTTACACTTCCAATAGCAGACGAGCAGTCTTTTTTATATACCTCTACTCCGGAAGTATCAGTGAGTTCAATTTTCGCGCGTTCAAAAGTCGCGCGTCATCTCTTAAATCTTTTTTCAACCACATGCCTCCCGTAGGCAAACATGTTTCTGAATGCCGCGCACCGTCTCTTCAAGCTTTCAGCAACCACACGCCTCCTTTAAAAATCCATATTATTTTAATCAAACAACGTTGAGTCATGCTTTTCTAACGCACCTACAGTTGACACTCATGGCCGCCGCACGCTGCCACTGTGCATTACGTGCACAACGAGGAGCGAACGGGGGAAGAAACGCATGTAACAAGTGGCTCGTTCGCCATGTGCGTCTGCGGTTTTTCGTTCAATGGCTGTCGTTGATTGGTGTCTCTTTGATTCACTCGTGTGATCGCTGCCCTCAGAGTGCGGCAAACGTGCTTTCTAACTGTGCATTCTTTACCCCGTCTGCACTTTGAAAGAAAATCTATGGTTCCACGTGATTAAGCTCTGTGTGGACGCCACCCAGTGTCGAGAAGACGTTGTGAGCGGCTGCTTTCGCCTTGGAACGTGCCAGTCAATGGACCCACGGTGCCAACATACCCCAAAGAAGCCGGGATCTGTAACATCTACGTCGTAATGGTTCTGTGATCTACTTGTCCTCGCATGCCTGAAATGAACTGATTCTTAGGCAGTGTTACTTTTCTAATTTGTACCATGATTTACGGCTGCCGCGCTCTATCATTTCTCAGGTGCATTTTGTTTCTTGCCGTTATGCGCCGTTCCGCATCTTCCTTCTGACACGCGCCCTGGCATGGCAAAAATGTATCCGTGGTTGCAAGCAACCTGTTTGTTTTTCATTTCAATGTAACCATGCCCCTTAAACGTTTTGGTTATTTGTTTTTTCTTGCATCTTTGGGGCTTCCGTATTACTTCCTAGTGTGGAAAATGGCAGATGCTCACCACCTTTATTTAAGATTTTGCATTCCTGCAGTCATTTAATTATTTTTCGCGATTTCACGAGCTCAAACATTTTCATTTCACCGTGAATTTGACATTTAGTGCACAATGGAATTTCAATTTTTGAACGTAATGGTATGAAAGTGCTTCACTCCATCGTTCCCATCAAAAGGCATAGAGCCTGTCTGTTACGGTCTCTTTCCTACCTTATGTAATACATGGAACTATTGGCGAGATAAGTGCGTGAGTTAATCGTCAGACACGTGGTGGAGAACTGGGAGAAGTTTTCTGTTATGTCACATGACCGTTCAGGGGGTAAATACACCAGCTCAGCTGAGTACTCCGCTGACATGCCTCGTACCTCAACTTTGGTGGTTTGTGTGAACTGGTGGCAGCTAGCCAACTCTTCGCTTTTGTGTTTGAGGTTCACCGTAATGGTGACCTCTATGAGGGTTTTAGTGTGGAAGGCCGCCCAGTTAGAAGGCTACGTTTTACGCAGGACCTCTCTAGCGGCAATTTTGATGTGTACGTACCGCATGATCTTATGCAGGTGCTTTCTCTGACCCCCCTTCCCCAGCCGGACCGCCCCTTGATGCAATTACAGCCATCTTTTGCCTCCACTCCCAAGAAAGCTCTGGCTAAACGTCGTACAAGGGGCAAACGTCGTCTCAGGTACACCGACCATGAAAGAACAAGGGAACTTAAGAAAGCGGCTACAAAATATACCCAAAGTAATTCTGCGATGCACCGTTCTGCTGCGCAAAGGTACCAGCAACATCACCCAGAAGTACACAGACGAGCAACAGCCACGTGCCAACGAGATCATCCTGAGGTACACAGTGTAGCGGCGGCCACGTACCAACGAGATCGCCCTGAAGTACACAGAGCATCGGCGGCCGCGTACCAACCACATCGCCCTGAGGTACACAAAGCAGCGGCGGCCACGTACCAACGAGATCACCCTCAGGTAAACAGGGCAACGGTAGCTACGTTCCAAGAAATTGAGTCAGCGGTGGTGATAGCAGCTAAATCACCGTGTGAGCAAACCCATCCCGGAAGACGATTAGAAGGGTGAGGGCTTCCGTGGAAGGTCAAAGCTTTCTCAGGCATGGCTTATGATCCCCACCTGGCTTATGAGGTGTTCAGCACAGTAGCCGTACGCAGCATGATCCACAAGTGCTACTTTTGCGATGCATTCAAGTGGAAGGATGAGGCCCTAGGCATGTGCTGCAGCGCTGGCAAAGTGCAGCTTCCGCCCTTTCACCTCTACCCGAGCCTCTCAACAGCCTTTTGATGAGCACCCACCCACCACATGGCCATTTCATGGACCGTGTGCGGAAGTACAATGGGTGCTTCCAAATGATGTCATTCGGTGCTGTTACGTATTCGGCGGCTGGACGACCGACGGGTGCCGAGGAACAGACGACGCAAGCAGTGCCAGGAAGACAATCCCGTTTATTCACTCAGCGACGCGCTTTTTGTGCGCTGTCGAACCAATCAGAGGGTGGCAAAAACAAACAAAAGAGGAGCCGATATCGCGGCAAGCAGTCAGGCTTATCAGACAGCCAGGCGAAAGACCATGGCAGGCTCAGCGAATGTTACAGTGCCAAGCAGATAGCTGAAGATTGCTTCATGCCCACACCCAAAGTACAGGGGCAA
Organism: Haemaphysalis longicornis; assembly: GCA_013339765.2. NCBI lineage: Eukaryota > Metazoa > Arthropoda > Arachnida > Ixodida > Ixodidae > Haemaphysalis > Haemaphysalis longicornis. The sequence continues at coordinate 159,297,779 of CM023449.1, read as the reverse complement.
GTGTATCACTGGTGGGAGGACTTCTGCAGCAACCTGAACGAGAAGCACAATTCTTGCAAATCTATTTCGTTTGCGATGACGAAAGGGAAGTGCGGTTGAGGTGTGCCTACTTTCCAGATGTAAAAAAGCATTTGGTGATACAGCGGCAGAAAATGTGGCACGACGTCAACAGCTGCGCGAATGACTTTATGACCACCCTAGAAAAAGTGCTTCTGACGTGTAAGTCGTTCGACGTTGTCATTTGGGAACACACCAAACCCGCAGATGTTGACAAAGGTCGCTTTAACGTACCCACGGCGAATGAGGTGGCTCTATTTCAGCACCGCGACATCGTGCTGCACAGCCACGAGAACACCCTGCACCGTATTAGTGAAATTCACAGGTCTTACGACTCGCTATAGCACCCGCTACTCCTTTGTCGTAGGGAAGATGGGCAAGACCAAGTTTCCCTTAAAAAAGACAGCTCTGCCGCGAACTTCCACTCCTACGAATCATGGTCAGGAAAGCAGATGTGAACCATCTGGTGCCATTCCGCTCGCTCTTCAGTCAGTACTTGGTGGATATGTACGCTAAAATCGAGACTAAATGGCTAGTGTTCGTCAGGAACAAGCAGGCGCTGCTGAGGGCTGACAGCTACATTAACATAAAAGACGCCGTTGGAAGAAAAGGTGCAAACGCTTCTCAGCTGGGCCACATGGTGGTTCTCCCCGCAACCTTCACTGGTGGACCTCGCTACATGCATGAGCGGACTTAAGATGCCATGACACGTTCGTCACTACGGCCGTCCCGATCTCTTTATAACTTTCACCTGTAATCCGCGATGGAAGGACATCACTGATGCACTACAGCCCGGCCAGAAGTCTCTCAACAGACATGACATCATAGCGAGGGTGCTCCATCTGAAGGTGAAAAAAATGGTGTCTCTTGCCCAAAGGTGCTTTATTTGGGACATTGCAGTGCTTCATGTTCTCTGTCGAGTGGCAAAAGCGGGGTCTTCCTCATGTGCACATTTTGCTCTGGCTCGAGCACCAAATCTCTCCTGAAATAATTCACCAGGTAATTTCTGATCAAATACCTGACCCTGACCAAGACCCCCTTTTCTACGACATCACCAAAGCCATTATGATCCATGGCCCCGGCGGCACTATCAACAAAGAATCTCCATGGATGAAGCGAGGAAGGTGCATCAAGAGGTACCCCCGACCTTCCTTAACGACAACTCAGACAGGAGAAGATGAATGCCTGCAGTACAGAAGAAGGTCTCCGTCTGTCGGTGCATTCACCGTCGAAATTAAAGGAATGAAACTCGACAACCGGTGGGTGGTGCCCTATAACCCAGTCCTGTCAAGCATTTTCAATGCTCACATCAATGTGGAGCACTACAGCTCTGTCAAGTCTATCAAGTACATTTGCAAGTATGTAAATAAAGGCAGTGATCAAGCATCCTCTGCCTTAGGAAATTACTGGGATTAGGTTACATTGTATGAGAGTGGCCGGTATATCAACTCCCTCGGATTGGTTTGGTGAATCTTGGCGTTCCCCATACATGAGGTGTTTCCTTCTGTCTTCCATCTCGCTGTTCACCTCGAGAATGGTCAGCGTGTGTATTTCAACTCCCATAATCTGGTGCAGAAAATTAGTAACCCTCCCAAGACAACGGTGTTGTCTTTCTTTGAGTTGTGCAAAACTGACACTCTTGCAAAAGCATTACTGCACTGTAAGGATCGTTTTTACTTTGTGTGGAACAACTCCAGGTTCACGAGAAGGAAGCAGAGAAAGAACGTTGTCGGTTGGGAAGGAGTGAAGAAAGACAACACACTGGAAAAAGTGTACACCGTCTATCCATACAACAGCGAGTGTTATGATCTCTGCCTGCTGCGACATGAGGTTCGGTGTCCCACGTCTGTAGATAATGTGCTCCATCCCACATTCCAGTCTGCACTCTAGGCAGGAGGATTGCTTGAGGACGTCGGAAATTGGGATTCGACTTTACAGGAAGCTGCCCTGTGGGACTCACCTTTCAAGTTGAGAGAGCTGTTCACTGTGATGTTGGTATTCTGCCAGCTCTCCGATCCTCCCTGTCTTTGCAAAAGTACAAAGACAATCTCTCGGAGGATATTCCGCAGCAGGTGCAGAGGGATGTGCAATGCAGGTCAAGGCAGGTGATGGACGAGGTGTACAACCAGTGCCTTGGGCTCATTGAGGATGCAGTCCTGGAATTGGGAGGACAGGGCCTGACATTTTACGGCTTGCCTAATCCAAGAAGGTGTGAAGACTTCCTAAAAAACAGAGTACCTCAGGGAGACAAGCTATGACACAAATGCTTTGGCTCTAGTAGCGTCAAGCAACGAACGTTTACTGACGAACGAGCAGCTCTGTCTACCCACAGACCCCATCCAGGGTACAGTAAGCTGCTGGACAGGTGTTTTCCTTGGATGCTCCTGGTGGCACTGGGAAGACCTTCCTCATCAACTTGCGGCATTCGGCATTCAAACTCCCATTCAAACTCACCAAAGTAGGAACCCCTCTATGCTGCATATCAAAACAGAGCAGCATGAGCCAAGTGCTACGAGATTGGAAGCTTATTGTCTGGGATGAGAGCATAATGGCGCATAAGGGGGTTAGAATCTCTAAGCAGAACCCTCAAAGACATCAGGGACAATGAGGGAGTGATGGGCAGAGTGACTATGCTGCTGGCTGGAGACTTTCGCCAGACTCTTCCTGTAGTGCCAAGAGGAACTCGAGCGGACCAGGTGAAGGCATGTATAAGGACATCTTATCTATGGCCCCTCATCTGCAAACTGTCTTTCAAGAAAAAATGTGCGGGTCCACTTGAGCAGGGGTGTCTCCGCTGATGCATGTTACAAACTTTTACTCACAATAGGGGATGGCAAGTTCCCCGAATCCGGTGGTAAGGTTCAAATTCCTGTAGGCCTCGCCTAAGTGGTGACGACCGTTGCGCAGCTCACGGCCAAAATACACCTGGACATCCCAGACAAAACGAGGAAATCTATGGACTGGCTGTGCGAGCGCGCACTTCTTACCCCCAAGAACAACAGGGCTGCCCTCATTAATGATACTTGGCTAAAGTCATTCGGAGGGCCGCAAATGGAGTTCAGATCTGTGGATTTTGTGATCCAAATAGAAGATGCGGTTCACTACCCCCTTCATTTCCTGAACATGCCTAGTCCTCCTGGGATCCGTGACCACAGGCTCAGTCTCAAAGTTGGAGCTCCGGTCATGCTGCTACAAAACCTTAACCCTCCTAAACTGTGCAATGGCACAAGGCTGCAAGTGACTGCCCTCTACAGGAACGTAATCGAGGCCAGAGTGTTCACCGGATGTGCTCAAGGGGAGTCCGTCTTCATACCGCGCATACCGCTGATACCATCTGAGGACCCCTTCCAGTTTAAGAGGTTGCAGTTTCCAGTAAAGCTCTGCCTTGCTATGACCATCAACAAATACCAGGGGCAGTCTCTCAAGGTATCAGGTATTGACTTACCGAACGACTCCTTTTCTCATGGGCAGCTCTATGTGGCTTTTTCCCGAGTGAGCTCACCCAGCAGCCTTGTGATACTCGCACCCGAAGGGAAAACTGCAAATGTGGTGCACAAAGAAGTGTCGAAGTGACAATGGGGACTAAAGTAGACCCTACATAATTGTTCTGCATGCTTTGTAGTAACTAAGACCGAAAAATTACTTTTCATGTACAATTTGACTTTTTTTGTTATATGTAGCCCTCACTATTAGCTTGTGAAATATGTTTTCACCCCGGAGCAGCCCATACAACGGGTTTTCATTCTGTTCGTTTGTGCCCATTTTCTTTCTTCGCAGAAGTTTACGCATGTCGTGAGAAATATGGTTTCCACGGATGACTTCGCGGTATAATTTTGTTGCACTTCTGACAGTTACCGACGTTGGTGAATACCCGTTTTACCGGTGTTGTTATGCATTAGGACACGCCTTCCATGCGTTATCTTGGGTGTTGTGATGTTAAAAATTCACTGAGAAGTGTTTTGGCGTTTTAGTGACTGCACCTACTGTTTCAGCACACAGGTTTTGCTCTCTTTCTTGAAAACCATTTCACTATGAATAACCATCACACAGATTCGTTAAGTATGTGTGCTGGTGTCTGCTTTCTTTCGTTTTTTGAAACACCTGTAGCGATGTCCCGGAAACGATCTCACGCAATTGAACTCTATGGTCTTACGTATTTGTTCAACAAAATACATATATTGTGAGCGCGTATGTCGCGTCGGCACAGCCTCGACACTCCAAGGGACTGTTCGTACAATCTGGGCAATCTCCTGCATTGCCTCCTCGCAGTAACATTATCATTCTCATTAACATTACCCAGTCCTCTTCGCTCGTGCATCTTCATCATCGCTCTTGGTACAGTGTTCGGAACCGACTGGATCGCCGAATAAACGTCTCGGTTCACCCGTTGCTCAAGGGCCTTACAATATTCCTATGATGGTGATATTTCTTGTTCATATTAAATTGCAATAAATTCGCCCTTTCATGGTGTAAGCGCTTTTTCTCAAATATCTCGTGGCACCAAACGTGGAATAGGCACAATAGGCCATATTGGCGGAAATAGCACATTTCATTATCATACTAGTGTAAAAAGATGTAATTGTCTTATTTTAAAATCTAATAATAAAACCTCCAAAAGCAAAAAAAAATGATTTCAACATAAATTATAACCATTAGTATATTGCCTACCTGGTCATCGCCGCATACTATCGCTATCTATGCCTATAAAGACAAGTGCCCGACTGACTGACTGACTGACTGACTGACTGACTGACTGACTGACTGACTGACTCATTAAGGCCCAGTCAAAACTGCTAGACTTGGCGTTCTGCAGCCAACTTCAAGGAAACGGGTTCAATTCCCCGCCACGGCGGTCCCTTTTCTGGTGGAGGCGAAAAGCGAAAACACCCGTTTGAGATTTCAGCGCACGTTCACGATCTCCAGGGGGTGAAAATTAATTCTGAGCCCTCCACTACGGCGTGCCTCACCGCCTATGTAGCGTATGTGCGTTAACCCCCCCCCCCCCCCCCAATCAATGCATCAATCAAAACCGCTAGGCAGCTGAAATTTCTGGAGTACATTAGTGTCATCCCGCATGTGCTCACTTGAGCGAGACTGTTGGAAATTATGATCCTAATGGAGGAAAACGGGGAAATTGTGTTTTCGTAAGTTCGTCATTCTCTGGCTCATCCGTTCAAATTTGTAAGCGCTTATTGTTGATACGTGTAGTCCTAAAGAATATTTGAAAAATAGTTCTAGCGTTTCGTTCTTACCAACACTATTCGGGTGATTCTGCATTCCGAACAAAATGGGTATTCTTAAAAATTCTCCAATGAATGTTTTACTTATTCATTTATTTAATTGGTTTGGTAATAAATTTGCTCATACAAAGCACAAAACAGATTTTAGGGATTTTGCCCTGCGACAGAGGTAAGAGATAAAAATAACTTTTTAGAGGGGTACTGATAAAAGAAAGCCGATAATAAAGCACAGAATTGCAACAAAAGTCATCATCAGAACTTTGATTGAAAGCGGTCATCAACTTTCTGCCGCAGTGCTACGCCTGACACCTTGAGACAGCTCATACACTCAGCTGCGGCTACGGGGCGCTCAAAACAACGTTTCTGCCGGCATGTGCGGTGTTTTGAGGTCAGTACAAAACGGCGAGTTCATACAGTTATCTGTCATACGCGCCCTCCGAGTTGGAAGCGCGAGAAACCAAAACGGGCGATTTTGAGGCTATTCAATGTAATTAAATATCGCGCACTCAAGTATTTAAAGGGCTGTTTCGGGTTCGCCAGGCTATTAAGCACTGATGAAATCAGTAGAAAAGGGACAACATTTTCATGTCAGTGCTCTTGCAAATGACACACTTGATGAACCAAAAAGTTCTATCGGTTGATGTTAAATACTAACCAAACTTCCGGATCAAGCGGCTTTACATTTTTTTCACTACATTGTTCTTATGGTGGAGGATCTCGAAATTGCAGAAAAAAATTACAACATGAAGAGAGCGGGAAGTGCTCAAATAATTTTTCACATTGTATTTTTTATCCCCGGCCAGTTCAGATAGTCAGCTGCTTATTATCGATATGGGTACCTATGTAGATATTTTGACAATGTTGTACGAGATTTCCCCCCCACCCCTTATAATAGAGAAAACGAGGAATTATGGAAAGCTGTGTGTTTTTACAGATTCCTCCATAACTATACTGCCCTTTGATATATCCACTTCGTTTTTTGATTGATAATGCTGCCGTAGATGTGTCCAAAAACTATTTTCACGTATTTTGTCCTAAAACGCGTATACAGAGTCCAGCGGGATTTTTAAGTTACACCCCTCTCTAAATGGAATTCAGTTTATTATCCCAGCGTTCGCGTAATCCTTGCCATCTCTTGGGACTTCCTGCCAACCGGCGCCTCCCGTAGGAGCCAATATTACTTATAAAACTGTGACCGATGAGCATCGTTCATACCTGCTGAGATGACAGTTCGCATGGATAAGAATACCTTCCCTCATCCAGTCCGTCCTCCATCGTATGTTGCCAACGCAATCTCCTGCCGAATGTAAGTTCTGCTTACAACCCGGTACTCTTCCCCACATCATACTAGAGTTCAATCAAATCCCCAACCTTCCCTTCTTCCATCCTCCTTCTAACTCCTGATCTTTAGGAGAACCTGGTGACTAGCAGCGGTCTGCATGCCGGACACTTTTGGACTCCAGAGCGAAGGCTGCCCGCTCATCACATGGCTGCCTGGAATAGGGAACAATTCCCACTTCACCGGCTTAGTAAAATGTTTTTCACTCACTCACTCACTCCCTCACTCCCTCACTCACTCACTCACTCACTCACTCACTCACTCACTCACTCACTCACTCACTCACTCACTCACTCACTCACTCACTCACTCACTCACTCACTCACTCACTCACTCACTCACTCACTCTCTAAAGCGCACCTACTTGGTCAATTTGTTTAGGGAGTGTTGCGGTAAAACGCGAGTCCCACACACATTCCATTGCCACGACACGCCTCCGGTTTGAGCCGATGTATTGACAGCAGACAGGAGTTCCTAACTGTGTAGCACTTCATGATGAACAAGCCAATTTTGACAACTAAGAAATAAATTGGTCGCGTACCTGCTCCTTTCATCGCAAAAGTCGCCGAAAGAGGATAGTCTTTCAAAATAAATGCCTTCTTTTGCCAATTAAATGCCTCCATTCACTTTCCCCCTCCCTCTAATGCTGACCTCACCCGTCGCGCTCCTCCCACGTTAAACACGCTGGAGCTTTGCTACAGCCAATTTAAAGTTACCGTGTGCCACTGCACCTGGCCGGGTGCCTCCATGCCAGCGCTGCCGTATGGCGCAGACGCGCGTGGATCGAGGTGCCATACTTCAACGTTTATAGAACCACGTTGGCCTTCTCGACATACGATCCTAACGGAACGTGGAACCTATCTAGTGGAACCTTTCGTTGCTGTTGGTGTTTCATTTCGTGAAATTCCGCCAGGAGCTATAGTAACGCGGGAGAAAGGAGGCGCCGGAGTGAATTTTAGTTTTCTGCAGTGGATGTACAATTTGCTTTAGCAAGAATCAAGCATCCACAAATTTTTCCTAAAGGAGCACTTCAAGTATCACTTACGTATTGATTATTTGCCTCATATTTTCGTAGAGTATTGTTCATGTTCAACACTGTCGACAAGTATCAACATTGACACTGGACTTGGACGTTTACATTTGGGTGTGGGTATATAAACCTGTCTTGTAGCTTCCGTTTCCCTTTGGCCGCTGGCTGAATCGAGTCAAAGACAGACAAGACAGACGAAAACTTCTGCGATTCATTGATTGATTGACTGACTGATTGATTGATTGATTGATTGATTGATTGATTGATTGATTGATTGATTGATTGATTGATTGATTGATTGATTGATTGTGGGGTTTAGCGCACCGACGCAACGCAGGCGATGAGGCAAGCCGTATCGGAGGGCTCCGGATTAATTTTGACCTGGGCTCTTTAACTTGCGTCTAAATCTCTGCACACGGGCGTTTGTGCTTTTCGCCTCCATCAGAAAAGCTGCCGGCGCGGCCGCGAGTCGAACCCGGGACGTCGTGCTCAGCAGTGTAACTCCTTAGCCACTGAGCCACAGCGGTGGGTCTTCTGAGTTTAAGTAGCCAAAGAAAGACTATTGTCCTTAATAACTGAACACGTAATATACCCATTAGTGTCATTTGTATAATGGCACACCCGGGCATTGCCGGGTACTACCGCTAGCAAAACATAAAGGACATAACTGAATAACCGTTAAGGAACCAAACGCGTCACACAGTTTGACCATCGATAGCCAAACTTGGAGTTTGAGCCATTGATAGCTAACACAAATAACAAATTCATTGAAAACAAAAATCTGAACATGGGGCAACAAAACCGTCTATGTCTACCCAATGTTTCGCCTTCTAGCAATTGCTAGAATATAAAACAAGTTAAAAAATTGGCCATGTATGTTCTAAGTTCGCTGCAAATGTCGTCAAAAGACGATATTCTCCTACCCCCCCGTCCCGTAAATGGCTTTTTCTTTCCCGCCAATCTGTCATGCTCTTCTCGTCCCGTTTTTATCCTCCAATGACAAGCACAGATGAGATTTCATCAATTCAATTCGATTTTCGCGCATTCCACGGTTTGCGCCTGCTGCTGGAATTTTCTGCTACTGTTGCGCATTCTATTGAAACCCTTCAGATGTGTCGCTTTGTTTGGGAGAAAAAAATTGTCAAAATATGGTGCCTATAAAGTTCTTTAGAGATTTGGGGTAATAAATTCCAGTATTATAAATTTTGATAAAAAAATGCGATGTCTTTTGAACATCCTCGCAAAGAAACAATTGCATTTTCCAGAGTTTATTTCTTTTAGAGGTGGTTTGGACTTTGCGAAACTGCACCACTGAGTCGATCAAGCGACCTTTCTCCTGTATTTGGATTGTAGTAATGGGCGCTTTGCTCATTGTTCATCAGTCAGTGGGCACGGGAGCAACACCTTCGGCGCCTCGCTCACCCGTGTTTTTTTTCCGAAACAGGTGTGTAGTCCAATTTCATTATATGCCAGAAACTCAGATGATCGTTTTTTGGTGCTCTTCTCCTGCCCACGGGTGTTTTGCGAGTCATTGGTCGAATGTTATGCTATGGCGTTAACACTGTTACTTTCGGGTGACGTGGAAACTAATCCTGGACCTACCGCCCGCAGTGCTCGCTCGGAAACCCCATTGGAAGTTGAGTCGTTACCAGAAAACCCGGCTGAAAATATCAGCGTTATCTTCCAACTTCTGAGGGATGTTCGTGCACAATCTTTGCATAGCTCAAAGGTTCAAGAGGAACTTGTGGAAGGTATAAATTCAATTATAGGAAGCCAGAAAAGTGTGGAAACAAAAATAAATTCTATCAAACAGAGGCTTGACGAATTTAAAGTCAACTGAAAGAATTTGATTGGCTCAATAAGGGTTTCTCGGAAGCCCGAATACCCATTGATGAATTAACTTTCCTGAATAAATTCGTACGGTTCCGTCTTGATGAAATCCAAGACCGGTGACGTCGGAACAACGTAATATGCCATATCATCCCTGATTACAAAGAAACATGACAATAAACTGAATCCAAATTAATCGGCATACTAAACACCTGGGATTATACCCTTCCGTCTGTGACATTGAAAGAGCACACCGCCTGGGTACTTACTTGCCTAACAAGTGTCACCCAGTTATAGCTAAGTTTACAAATTATAGGACTAAAAAATACTTTCCATGCGCAATCACCTCAAAGAAAACGATATCTCCGTAACTGAAGACTTCCCAACAAAAATCGTACAGCGCGGAAGAAGCTAATAGAATATGGAAAAAGGCAACCCGGCCCCCCACTTTTCAAACTTCACTATAAAAAGTTGTCAATCGGTAACAAACATTACATGTATGACCCTGTTACCGATGCCGTTCAAGAAATACGGCCGCAAGCGGCACGTGTCAGGCATTCTTATGATCCTGCCTCGAGTGCCTCGCCGTAGGAAAACGAGAGGGGAAGTGGCCAACAGATCTTACCTTGTGTATCTGTTCTTTTTACAAGTACAAAAAGCATCATTAACAAACATAACTCGCTATCTTCCGCCATAGATACTTGTTCAGCCCAAATAATCACTGAACTGAAACCTGGCTAAATGCGCATGTGCGTGATTCCGAACTTTTTCTGAATTCCTCCCGCTTCTCAATTTATCGCAGCGATTGCACTGAAAGACGTGGAGGTGGTGTTTTGTTGGTAATATTCAAAGACATTCCTTCTTCGCCTGTTCATGTTCGCAGCAATCTAGAAATAACATTTTGCTCTTTTACAGTAGGCCACCAAAAGTACATTGTTGGTGTATGTTATCGCCCTCCTTCCTGATCACCGACTTTCGTTAATGAATTACACGATGTTCTTAACATCATTCATACCCGTTTCCCTTCCTGTTCTTTGTTCTTTTTTGGTGATTTTAATTTCCCAAACATAAAGTGGCATGCCGCCCCTCCCTCTTTGCCACCGTTTTCAAGCGAAGCTAGCGAATTCCTGCAACTGTTATCAACTTTTTCACGTACCCAATTATTTACACTACCACCAGGGTAATATCGCACGCCGCCAACACCCTTGATTTAATCTTAACAAATACAGCTGACCTTGCGTCCGACATTACATGCTTACCGGATATAAGTGAACATTTATTACTCACATTCTGTATCAATGCGCCATCCTGCACAAGTAGCAAGAAAAGAAAAATAATACGGAACTACAGAAAAGCTAATTTTGAAGCTATAAATGAAGAACTTGCGGTATTCCTAGGTGTTTTTTTTTAAAGATTGTGATGAGCTAACTGTTCAAACTAACTGGGATATATTTTCTTCCGAAGTTCGCCGACTAACCGATACGTACATCCCCACGCATTTTATTACCACTCACGCACAATGGCCATGGTACAACCCAAGCATCAAACGCGTATCAAACAAAAAGAAACGTCTTTATCGTACTGATAAACTTTCTCAGAACAATGCAAAGTGGGCTGACTACAAATAAGCTTCTGACAACTATGTGACATCTCTAAAAAATGCTAAAGAAAATTTTATGTCGAATGTATTACCATCCATGCTAACATCAAATGTGAAACGAATTTTGGCACACTATCAACCAGACGTCTAATGATTCCATCTCTCTCGTAGACATGTCTGGTGATTATATTTCAGAAAGTGAATGTGCTGGTATCCTTAAACGAAAAATTTGTAAATACTTTTTCGCATAAATCGAACAGTTCTTGCCATTCCTACCTTTCTGCAATTATGTCGCAACGCCACCAGTGACCGTGGACGCTCCTGGTATTGCCGCTCTTTTAAACAATTTGAAGTTTTATTCTTCACCGGGTTATGACAGTGTTGACGCTAAATTTAAAAAAAATACAACTGCGATTCGCTCAATCATCTTGGCAAAACATTTTCAGCAATCACTCGATCAATCTACGCTACCTCTGGAATGGAAAATTGGGAAGGTGGTTCCTATAGATAAATCCGGAAATAAATGTTCTCCTACTACCTATCACCCCATTTCCCTTACTAGCACCTGGTGCAGGCTTCTAGAACATGTAGTATTCACAAATCTTGTAAATTTCCTTCAATAAAACTCATTTTTCACTCCAGCGCAACACGGGTTTAGTAAAACATACTCCTGCGAAACACAGCTCACATCCTTCACTGAAAAACTGCACACTATCATGGACAGTTCGTCTCAAGCAGACTGCATTTATTTAGATTTTTCTAAAGCATTTGATAAGGTTTTTCGATCAACTTCTACTTCAAAAACCAACTGACCTCAACCTTGATAAAAACGTGCTACAGTGGATTGAATCCTTCCTTACCCGCCGCACCCAATTTGTTCATGCTACTGGCTTTAACTCTTCTTTCTGTGAAGTGCACTCTGGGGTCGCACAAGGATCCGTCCTTGGGCCCCTCCTATTTCTTATCTATAATTATAATCTTCCCTCGCATGTGTGCTCTAATATTCATTTGTTTGCAGACAATTGTGTGATTTTTCTTACGATTAATAGTAGTGATGACACCAGAATCCTTCAGTCTGATCGAATCACTGTTTCTAACTGGTGCTAAACTTGGCTGATCGAATGAAACATAACAAATGTAAGGTTATGCATGTATCCCGCAATCCTAGGCATCAGTCAACTTACTATCTAAACAACATAGCTTTAGAACCAGTTACATCATATAAGTAGCCTGGAGTGCACGTTACAACTAACCTCAGCTGGTCAACACATATTGAACATATCATCAACAACGTTAAGATCATGCTAGGGTTTTTACGCCGCAATTTTTCTAGAGCCCCATCGTCACTAAAATTATCGCTTTACAAACCCTTAATACGCCCCAGGTTAGAATACGCAGCATCGGTTCGGGATTCCAAGCCATGAAAATCTAATCACTTGTCTCGAGCGTGTTCAAAATAATTCCGTTCGCTTTATCCTATCACACTATAACCCTACTGCCAGCATATCTTCAATGAAAAGCAGCCTTTCCTTTCCCTCTTTATCGTCACGCAGGAAACTTTTTCGGCTAACCATGCTGCACAAAATATATCATCATTCCACCCTGCGCAACGAACTCTTACCCCAACCACTCTACCTTTCCCATCGCATTGATCACCGTCACAAGGTTGGCATTAACTATTATCACACAACATCTGCAACTCAGTCATTCTTGCCCCGTTCATCCCGGGAATGGAACCACCTTCCAGCTGAAATTGCGGGTATCACTGATAACCAAATGTTCCGAGCTGCCCTAGCTAATATTGTATATGCAGGAAATATATGATGTTCAATCTCTGTTTATGTTTATGTGACTCTGTTTATATTGTTGCGATAATACTAATTTGTTTTGTCTTTCCTGTTCCTTTTTATGCACACCACGTTTTTGTAACCATGCTACCTCATTTTATGCCTTTTTTGTACCACTCCCCTCGGTAATGCCTTTGGCCCTGAGGGTATAATAAATAAATAAATAAATAAATAAATAAATAAATAATAAATAAATAATTAAATAAAAAATAAATTGAGCTATCCCCATCCACTAATATTAAAGATGATTCTGTACAACGACGTCCCCGGTTTTCTGCAGCCTTAATGGCACAGATCGTGGGAGTGTTGTGTTTCAGTAAGCCGACAGCTTCTCACAGGTAGCCACCTTTGCAGTCAATAATGTGCGACCAGGGGCAGGATACTCATTCCTGCCCGTTTCTAAAATGTCCGTTTCGCTTCCATTTTCTTCGTGACGTAGTTGCACCTGCGAAATCTATGAACAATGTCTAGCGCCGTACCCGACAGCCTATCTTGCTTGTGCTGTGTCACCTTCTGCCACCGGCTTTCATCCAGTCAGGCATTCCTAAAATGGACACTTTGAAACTGAGATGAAGCGGACAATAGAGAAAATTCCATTTTAGAAGTGGTCACTTTTGCGGCTTCGTCTAAGCGAAACGGAAGGCTATTTTGAAGATAGTGTGATTTCACGTACACCTAACTACGAGTTGAAAGCGAGTGATAATAACCGCTCCTTTTCCTCACTAAATTTTGTGCTCGACCCGTGACGCAAGGTTTTTATTTGAAATAGGACCCACACAGACCTTATACTTCCGCAGACCCACCATTGTTAGACGTGTGCAAGCCGAGTTCGAATTCGCACTACAGTGTTCATTTTGGCTTTGCATTCCACCGGAGACATAGAGAACCTTTTTCTAAGCATTGAAAATGTGTCCTCGATCACAACAATGCACGAGTCTACTTAGTTTTTAGAGTAAAGGAAACATCTTCTTTCACTTCTTAACTCAAGAAGAATGCCTATCGTCAATTCACAAGTGCCCCATGGAAACGATATACAGTTGCGAACAGTTTTGTCGGTATATGCTTGTCGGGAAACCAGAATTATCTTTGTGCTCGTGTCTGATCAGTCTGTGGATGATGGCCGCACCAGGCATGGGCCGTTAAACATCCGCCTGCGGGCAGTTTTTCCTTGGTAAAATACAAAAAGTCTGTTTCTAACAAAAAAAAAAAGAAAACTCACGGCAATATCGACGCTTCGCAAAAGCAACCTTCACCAGCATTTCAAGCCACGAAGAAACCTGGGTTAATAAGCAAACCTCATTTTCTATTGATATTTTTTTTACCTTTTTAAGTGTCACACGTCTTAAAAAACGCAAGAAGTAACAGCGACAGCTACGCGCGTATGCTGTATTAGGCATACAAAATAGGGGCTGCCTACAGCCCCTGAAACCGCGGTCTCTCACAGGGGATACGACTGCTGCGCAAGGCAGCAACCAGTCGAAAAAAGAAGCCAAGACTACAGAGCACGGACTCATCTCTTCTGCCCTTGCCGACGCGTTCGCCTCATCAAGCTATCGTCCTACGTTTACGACATGCTTGAACAAGCGCAAAACGTGGTGATAGAAAACGGCGAGTCGTTCTTATGCTTCAATGTTCAAATGTTTTTATCTTTTGGTATTTTTGAGCGCGGGACGTTGATGGAACAAAAAAGAGCAGCGACCACCGACAGGGCAGTACCTTTTTCCAAGCGCTACCACTGCGTCGTATTTTTTATTCCGACTTCCGGTTTCTTAATGGAAACCGTAAAATTTTGCTCTTCGCTCCCCTGGCAATCATGACCGTTTCAACGCTCTCTCGAAATCACCGGGAGAGGCAGGGTGGGCCTGGTGGCAGCACGCTGAATTTGCACTGAAAGTTAACGGCACCGCACACACCTGGTACCCTCTAAAGCAACGTGCATATGACACAGCCCAAGTTTCCAACCATGTTCCCATACGTTTTTCTCGTCAGCGCACCTTCACGAAGAAAACGAAGCGTCTAAACCGGACAAGGGGACATTAAAAAAGTACCTTTCTCATATGCTGCAGTGGTCCATGTCAAAAGAGTATACCCTGAGAGTAAGCAAGAGGCGAAGCAGGAGGGGATTTAGTGATAATCAGCACAAAATAACAGTTTGAGGGAAAGTAGCTAGACATAGTTGGGCCACGTTTGCATTTATCACGTAGGTCAAAAACGGGGCAGAGACTCCAGCGTAAAAAATTCTGCCGAAATCGCAGTTGAGATGCGAAGACTCAGGAAACAGCAGAACTTGTGCTCTTCACGAGCTTTAACTTGGATTTTCATACGTCTGCCCCATTCTTAAGTTGAAGGTGGCTAAAAAGCGTACCTTTCTTCATGCAAATTAAGGTAAATCAAAGTCCAATATCCAGTCTCCTAAAGTCAAATATTTTAACTGCCAAAGTCCAAAGTTATAGTCCACTTACACTAAGCTGAACATGAAAGGCGTGTTGCGTGTTTCCAGTTCTATGGTGCAAGTAGAGATGAGAGCCTTCACTACATTGACATAGCTGTGTTGCAGGCTACAATTAAAAGCCATAAAAAAGTAGCTCCGTACCTTTACTGTTCTGTTTCTAAAACAAAAACTGTGTGGCCCCTAAATCTGCGGTTTACGTATACGGAATATGCGGAAAATAGACATTTCAAAGTCGGCGTAATAAAGTGTTTGTATGATATCTTGAAATGTTTATGATCAATTACGTGATGCAGAAGGTATTGAAATATCAGTAAAATGTTTAAGGTTTACTACTTGCATGCTTAAATCTTAAACCCTAAAAACTTGCTGCATGCCTAGTTTTAGAGCAAAAAGGCCGCACTATGCTTGGATGACTTCATTAAGCGTTTTTAATTGCCTTCTTGTCTTGTAGCATATTCATATATTCCATGCTGCAGGCGTTGCATGATGTGTGCAGCATGCTACACTGGCTGCACGGCTTCTGCGACGCGTCGTCCTGCATCACTGATACTGGTTCCACCATAGCGAGATGTCAGACAAATTACAGGACATGTCTTGCCAAATTAAACGACATAACTAATGTTTTCGTGGTATCTCGAAGATATACCGCCGAACAGATGCCCTTTATTGAAATCTTTGATATCAGAGAAATCTTCAAATTCATTTTCGACATCATAATGTGTTTACGACATCCAATTTTTACGATGGTTGAGAACTTCTTGATCTCGTTCAATCTTTGCAATATCAAAGATGGGTTGTGAAACATATTGGGCATATCTGTGGAACCTTTAACGTTAAAAGAAATATGGTTGAAATCTTTCTGATACCAAACCTGTTGTCAGAATACCGTTATGTTCCTTGTAACGTATTTTCAGAAGGAATTCGTGGTGTTCTCCAAAGAACAGGGTTTTAAAACATTTTCACTATGAATTGGGCATGGTGGAGTGAGCTTGCATTATGTAAAATTTTACAAGTAGAGCGTGCGCATTATAGATTTATTAAAGACCAAAGAGCCACAAAAGACATTTATGCAGGGAATTTTTACAGGACATGCACGGGAGGTGTCAGTGCACACGAACGTTGCTAAGGCCTGTTTGAGAAAGGTAAAGCTATAGCCCAATTAAAGTAGATTAAGGAAGTTCACCTCACTACAGAACAACTCTTCACAAAATACTGCGTCGCTTAGAGGAGCTTAAAAGTCCGAGATGAAGATTTCGCCATTTTCGGGGTGAAGTCTCTCGCACTTGAAGCTGCGCAGTTTTAACTATTTATGTCCCGAGAGAAACATCGCAGTAAACAAGTTTGAGAAAACAAGCCCTTGTTTGTCCAGCGCAACACACTCTACACACTCGTACGTGGAATTTAGAAGAGGAAAAAAATAACAAAGATGTTTTTTAAAATGAAGTGATTAGACAACCCGAAAGGGCGTAATCTGCCGCGCAAAACCTTCCAGACACGGTGGCTGCCTTGAAGAAGTTGTTTGGACACTTCTAATCCGATTTAAACAGCTCCGAGAAACTCAAAGCACAGGTGAAGAAACTCTCTTAATCCTGGCCCCGAAGAGTTCCCGCGGCGCTCGACTGTCCGGGATAGGAGATCTAGAGGGATTTGCTTAACACTTGACGACACTGCCCATTCTTCCCTCAAAGCCTTCATCTCTGCTTTGAAGAAGGACTGTAGCCACGCGTGCGGACTGGTCCTGCTACCTGAGTTTAACTTACAGGTGATCGCTTCCGGACTCAGCTCAAATAGCAAACATATAAAGCATGCGTGTAATTTTGCTAAGCTGGATTCTTGGAGCAAGTATAACTACATTTCCACCTTTCATGTTATTTTCGGAGAACAATATATGCCGTTATTTCCGCCTTGATGGAAGCCTTGTTTCAAAGTAGGCATCCGGCCGGATCCTGACATTCAACTCAATGGTGTCTCGATTCCTGTCAAAAAGAAACACAAGTTTTTAGGTATAATCTTTGACGAAAATCTCACATTCATCCCACACATAGAACAACTACAACATAAAAAACAATGAATATCCTGAAAGTTCCCTCGCACATCTTTTGGTGCTAACAAACAACTTCTTTTAAGTGTTTCTAACAGCCTAATAGGTTCACGATTTTACTATGGTAGCGTTGTCTATGGGTCAGCAACTAAAACATCCCTCAGAATGCTGGACACAGTGCTCCATCTGGGGCTGTGCCTGGCGTGTGGCGCCTTCCGGACTAGTCCAGTAGAAAGCCTGTATGTAGAGTGCGACAAATGGAACCTACAACGTCAGCGAGCATACACAGATCTCCTTTATGCCTTTAAAATTTTATCCATACCTCGCCCTCCTTGTAAATAAGTTTTTTATGATACGTTCATGACTGAACTCCTTTTAAATCGACCATCGTTCTCTGCGTTCTTCTCTTACAGAGTTAGAGAGGAAGCGTCAGAGCTTTCTGTCTCCTTTTTAGACACCATCCAATCTTCTGTACCGGATTTTATAGCACCATGTCATCTCCGCCCTGTATCATGCGACACATCGTTTACACATGTAGATAAAAACCCAGCTCCCCCATGTGCAATTCTGCAGCACTTCTTGTATTTGCAGCAGAAGTATCAATGTTCAGAATTTTATACGGACGATTCTAGAACTGCCAGCTCTGTGTCCTGCACTGCGCATGGACCCGGCCTTGATGTCACTAAAACGCTGAATAGTTTTACTAGTATCTTTACGGCAGAGGCGTATGGTGTGCTTCTTGTTGTTAATCATATACTTAAAAGCCTCGTCCCACAATCCATTATATATACAGATTCCCTCAGTGATGTGCGGGCATTGTCGTCAACAAAGTCTTCCGAAAACCATGTTGTCAATCTGATAGTCAAGGGTATTATGTCTGTGTATGTCCACAAATTTGAACTGGTCCTCTGCTGGGTCCCTGGCCACTGTGGTATAGCCGGAAACGAAGCAGCGGACCGAATGGCTGCTGCTGCTACACTATCGAATACAGTAGACATAACCTCATTACCCTACACAGACGTGAAACCACACACCAGAAAACAACTTCACCCTAAAATCAAATAAAAGAAAACAACTTCGCGAAACATGGCAAACACACTGGAGTGAACAAACAGACAAGTTACACGTAATAAAACCACACTTGGGGCCATACACCACCACACACGCAATAGATACACTGAAGTCGCCTTGGCTAGATTACGGATAGGGAACACACATGCAACGCACACGCACCTTCTCACTGGATCTCCAAGACCTCTGTGCAGCGGGTGCGGAGAGGCCCTATCCGTGATCCGCTTTCTCATACAATGTAAGGCACTCGACATTACACGACGCAAACACTTCCCACAACCACACACACGACATATTCCACCACACCCGTCATACTTCTTAGGAGACGATGCCATGTTTTCTGTTCAGCGCACCTTTAAGTTCCTATCAGAAGTTCACTTTTTACAACTCATCACATACCACCCATAGTTTTACCCCTGGTCCTATACACCAGCCACCTTATTTATCTTTACCCACTCTTGTTCTTCACCCTGGCCCTTTACACCAGCCGTGCTCATAGTTTTAACTGATTTTATTTCGTGTTCTCTCCTGATAAAATGACTTTGTGTTTGGCGTTCTTTGCCCATGTCGGCCTTGCGCCAATAAAATCAAACCATCATCATCATGTTTCAAAGTAGGACCTTAATTCTGTTAGAATTTTTTATCTAACCCGACCCGTAGAGAAGCGAACACGACGCTAGCAGATTATTTATTTCTTTATTTTTTATGTATTATTATTATTTATTTATTTATTATTTCTTTATTTATTTATCTATTTACTCTTAAATCAATGCATTACCAAAAGGAATCGTGAAAAACGTTCTACAAACTATAGAACAAAATGGAGCAACATAGAAAAGGGTACGCCTGTAGGGTCATCTTGAAGTTAGTCGCGTCGATGATTGATGCGATGGAAGCTGGAAGGTGGTTCCAGTCAGAGCTTGTTGTAGGAACCAATAAGTTGAAATGAAGATTTGTCCGGCTGCGTAGAATGCCAAGTTTGAAGTCATGGTCGCTGTGTGATGAAATGTAGGATGGCGGCAAGAAAAGCGACTTACTTAGTGAAGGCATAGAATGATAAATCTTGTGGAAGAGGCAGAGGTGTGAAATTTTGCGGCGAAGTGATAAGTTAGATAGATTCAAAGTTTATTTTATGGAATTTACGCTTGCCATGCGGGAGTAATTTGACAAAATGAAGCGTGCGGCATAATGTGCACAGATTCTAAGATAATCACATAAATGCTAACCTGTGGGTCTCACACAGATGGCGAATATTCAAGCTTAGGCCTTAATAATGTTTTATAAAGAAGAAGAATAAACTGCATCGGTGCAAGAGAGAAGTACGTTGTAAATAGCCAAGAGTAGGGTTAGCATTATGCTTAATATTGTCAATGTGGGTCTGCCACGAAAGGTCGTCAGAAATTGTAACACCAAGATGTTTGGAAGAGGTAACTTTGCTGAGAGAAAAATGTTGTCAGAATGTATGTAGCCAGAAAGAATACCGCAGGTTCGACATGAAACTCTCATAATCGTGCATTTAGAAGTGTTAAGGTTCATTAGCGAAGTATTGCAGCAGGAATAAATGTTATCTAGATCAAACTGTAGGGTATGTTTGTCAGCAGGGTTTTTATTTTCCCGGTAAATCCCTCAGTCATCTCCAAACAACTTTATGTTAGAGGAAATGTTATTACGCGAGTGAATAATGTAGATTAGGAACAGTAACGGTCCAACAAGGTATCCTTGCGGGACGCCAGAAGTTACGGGAGAGGAAGGTAATTGCATTGATTAGCAGTTACAAATTGGGAGCGAACGCTAAAGGAATATCAATGGTAGACTGACTGCTTTTACTTTTAATTTTTTGATACAATGGCAATGAGTGAGTAGAATAATATTCCCATCATAATAACAAACTGCAAATCATTTTAGAATTTTAATTCCGACTTGAATATTATCTACAGTGGCTGGAGTGACCAATAGAGTTCTTTATACGCTGATGCAAGTGATCCCTCTTGTCGCTGATGCATTGCTATAAGCTGCATTGATATTCTTTCACTTATTGTGTTTATTTGCATTCTCTTGGTCTAACACGCCTATGTGCTATACAACTTGTAACGTGGCTACCCTTTGTATAAATGTTTTGGCAATGGTCCCTAATTAGTTTTGGCCGTACGTGTGAACGAATAAATTAAGTCGAACGACTAGGTGCATGTAGCCGAAGGGGTGTCGCGGATGCGGGCTCGACGTCAATGTCATTAAATTCTTTGATTTATTTCCCATCCTATCCCATTTTAAAATTTTCTTTCAACTCTCTTACGGTATTCTCATCCAACTTGCGCCGCAGGGTATGTTAGGTGCAGTTTTGTCAAGTAACTGGGAAGCACGATGAAGTCTTTTTCACCCACTGGCCTCTAATGTTTTGTTATCGAGCCACAGCGCCAGAGAAGAAAAGTGCAAAATAGCAAACTCAGCGCTAAACTTCTCGACCCCATCCAAGAAACGACAGACGCCCGCAAAGTAACCAACGTATTAGTGTAGATACGGGACACGCTGCGATGGAAAAGCTGCAGGTCCGACGAAGAAGTACCTTGCGATCATAGATGAATCCATTCACTGCAACCCCAAACCAGCAACACGCACTTGCGCAGACAGACTAGAATACTACAGACGAAATACAAAACCCTGCCCTGAACCCCACTAAGGACGTTGAAAAGAAGAGGCAACAGCATGGAGACAAACCCGAACTTACGCCTGTCTCGATTGGCATCTCCTCTGCTTAGCAGAAGAGATGCCAATTGGGTGCATTCAGCTTGGGTGCATTCAGCAGAGTCTGCTGAATGCACCCAGGCTGATGTAAACACGTATGTGCGTCGTGTGGCAACGCGCCACGTCAACCGATAATGCACCGTATCGAGTGCAGCTTGGTGAGTGCAGTTACTCAGTGGCGAAGACGAGTGCAATCAGGGTACCATGATACAGCAAGATGCGCATCCACCCGCCATCTTGAGTTCCAAAGCTCTGCGGGAAATCCACCCGTCACGCATTTAAGGGCCACCGCATCGGTTTTAGTGGCTGGGCGAAGTCGAAGCGAGCGTGTGCTACCGGCTGCCCCAGCCGCTCCGCAAAGCATGCCTGTGCGAGACAGCCGCAGCCGCTGACCTACGAAGGAAGAAGAGTTCAGTGCGCAGCACTGCAAGGGCGCTTTCCTGTCACTGTGGAACCGGCGGCGAGGCGGCTTGTAGCAATCGGACGCGCAACCATGGTTACCCTTATGCAGCAACTCGTAGCGCACTGGACTGAGGGCCCCACCACAAGCGACAGCGCAAGACAAGTCCGCCGCGAGTAATTAACAGGGCGTAATAAACATTAATAAATAGATAAAAAAACCATTGAGATTTCCAAAAATGTAGTTTAACAAATCCTTACGTCAGTAAAGAACGCACTTTCCAAGTGTGAGGGGAATAGGCCATTGGGGACAAGTGAATGAGTGAGTGAACGGGTGAGTGGTTTGGTGAGTGTATTAGTCAGTCAGTCAGTCAGTCAGTCATTCAGTAAGTCATTCATTCACGTGACCTTGTCGTTATTATATAGTCTTTCACAGGTTCTCCTGGTGTTGTCCGTAATAAACATTTCATAATAAAGAGGCAAATAAAATTTTCCCATCCTTCGAATTATCCAGGGGCGTGCGGTAAGTGCCCATTTTCCTCAATGTACACGTTCTATATTTAGTTTTAAAGAACAGGAGCGCTTTCCTAAAAGTAAGCACTTCTATTGACGTTGTTTGTATCGCTCTGTCATTTATATTTTGAATGCTCGTTTTGGATATAAACAAAAACCAGCTGGGACACAGCAAAAAACTTGGGGAACTTCCAAAGGCAGTGGAGACGTGCTTTGATAGGGCCATACATGATGAAAGCGGGTAGAAGACAAACTCGCCAGAAGATTAGCTGCCGGGTTCAGGATTAACAGCTGATAAGCGCGATAAAAGTTGTTTCCGTTACATGCAAGCTGCCTTAAGCTCGCATGAAATGTTTGCAGTTCAGCTGATCTCAGGAACGGTAAGAACATTTATTTTAATACGAATCTCGGCATCCCTTGTAAGCAAAGAGGCTATTATTCTACCGGTCGTGCTCAGATTGCAAGTTATGTTGTTGTTTGGAATTTGCGACCGAGGAGATGAAGTGTAAAGTTGGAGGCCATTGTGAGCAAGCACGTGTATAAAAACAAATAAAAGATGTTTCAAGGCGAAAAAAAAAATGTCCGCGTACTGGCTCCTTTCCCTGCAAATGTCGACGAAAGACGATAATCGACTAGACCCCTGCAAGTGAATGCCTCCCTTTCCGCTCACCTCTCCCTTTCCGCTCACCTCTCATGCTGTTCCTCTCCCGTCTCATTCCTGCAAGATAACACGCTGGAGTTTTGTTCAAGTGAATTTAAGTTGACCGCGTTCCCCTGCTCCAAGTCGGGTGCCTGGATGCCAGCGCTGCCGTACGGCGGAGACGCGCGTGAATCGAGGCACCTTACTTCAACGTTTCTAAAATGACCTGCGTTACAACGGTTGTTTGGGCTAGATGGTGGTGCATACTGAAATTCTAAACAGCGCAAAAAGACGGGACAAGGAAACGACGAAGGCGCCGACTAACAACTGGTTGGTTTATTGCGTGGGTTTCGAAATATACCCAGAAAAGAAGGCGAGAAGGAACACGATAAAAAAGAAGGAAGCACGAAAAAGAGCACGAAAAAGAGAAGTGCGTCGAACCTTGTATTTTGTGTGCAATGTTCGATGCACTTCTTTTTTTCGTGCTCTTTTTCGTGCTTCCTTCTTTTTTATCGTGTTCTTTCTCGCCTTCTTTTCTGGGTATATTTCACAACCCGCGCAATAAACCAACCAGTTGTTAGTCAGCGCCTTGTGTCGTCGTTTCCTTGTCCCGTCTTTTTGGGCTGTTTCGAATTTCAGTCTAAAATGACGTTGCCCTAATCAACGAGCGTTCCAAGCTGAACGTGGAAACTCTCAAGTGAAACGTTTTGTTTCTGCTGTCCTTTGATTTCTTAAATGCCACCAGGAACTATAGCAGCGCGGGCAACAGCTGGCGACGGTTTTCTGCAGTATGTAGTATTTAATTTGCTAACGCAAAAACCAAACATGCATAAATTTTTAATAAAGGAACACAGCAAATACCACTCATGTAGTGATTTGCTGCCTTATACTTGCTTTATTGTTCGACAATGTTGACATATATGTACATTGACACCGGACATTGACGTTTAGATTTGGCAGTGGGTATATAAGTCTCTTGCGCAGCTTCTGTTTGCTTTTGCCGGTTGGCTGAAACGAGTTACAGACAGACGACAGACAGACCAAAATTTGTGCATTTATGTAGCCGAAGAAAGACTATCGACCTTAAGAGTTTTTCTTGTTACAAGTGAAAGCGCCTTTTTGCAAAATGATTAAAAGTTTAATGTACCGTTTTAGGATTTTTTTGCGGTATACAGATAATACCAGCACAAAATTCGAAGTTTCCGACGTAAAACATATCCCTCTCTGTTTGGTCACGGTCAAATCATAAATGCCGACTAAAAATCTGTGTCGAACAATTGAGTTTTCTTGTTAAGGCTAAACGCAATGTGGTAAATGCAGTTTTGTTAAGGCGACTGAAAAACATGCAAAATGGTCATTCGACCGCTATTGGATATTTTTTGAAGGTTCATAGTGTCGCATAGCTCTTTGTAAGGTGGTGGCGGCGATTTTTTTAGTAAAGTGTATATTCTGTATGGGGAGACAAAATTGAGTGTGCGAAAATATTTTTTACAGTTTTTACATTGTTCGTGGCAATATTTGTACAAGAAAATCGTTCACTTTTAAACGTTCTTGCAGGAAATGTTAAATTATTAAATAGAAGATTGCGCTTCATGCTATCCTAAGGCAACACTATGCTCTCATGTAAAGAGTGCCATCGGCGTATTACTTGTAAAAATTTCGCGACGTTTCTTTTTAATAACAACCCTGTAGTAATTCACGTGCACTGTGTCATGTGAGTCATGACGCGAATCGCCAAATGAATATATACTGAAACGCGGCGAAAGTTGAATAAGTGATGTGTCGGTGGCGGTGTTGACATTAGAGCCTGAATTTTTGTTAGAATGTCAGACAATATTTTCTTTTTTTTATTTGTTATTTGGCTTTTTTCGTTTTTAATTGTTTATGTGTTGGTTTGTTTATTTTATTGTTTCATTATGTAATTATTGCTACCTTAATGGCCATATGGTATTACAGAGGGAACTGGTTTCCAAACAGAACTGAGCAAGTAGTGCATTATAGGATAGAAAAATTTTTCTTGCTTTTTCAGAAGCATTTGCTAAGACATTCTCAAATAGGTGTTTCTCTTAGATTTGGGCCATAGTGCGGGAAGGTGGTTCGATTTAATGAATGTTGGCGGAATTTACGTATTAGAAAAACTGTTGGTTCGGCATCATGGCACTGCCACTTCGTGAACGTGACCTAAACGAGGAAATGTGTACCGTGGAGGCAAAAAGAGGTCATCATGTAGGATTGGATGGTAAAATATTTTATGAAACAGGCTGAGGCGAAAGATTTTGCGTCGAGATGATAAACAGGGCAGGTTAAGACCAGATTTTATTGCTGTTAGGCTGGCTGTTCGATTATAGTTAGTAACAACGAAACGGAAGGAGTAGTTTTGGATCCTTTCATGTGAGTGTATTAGGTTTGGTTGGGCTGGATCCCAAGCGGAGGCGGGAAAATCCGGTTTCTCATAAATTATGCTGCATATAAAAGGAGTCCTAATGAGGAAGGGGCTTTCGAGAAATTATGGCGAAAGTAGCCCAACATCCTCTTAGCATAAGTAATTACATAATCAATGTGAAAACATCTGGCCAGATTGGTTGTTATATGGACGCCCAAATATTTATAACTGTTAACAGTATCTAAAGCAACGTTATTAAGGAAGTAACAAGGCAAAGTGTTACAAGTTCTCGACGCTCGCATGAATTAACATTTGCTTGTGTTCAGTTGCATTGACCAATTAATAAACCACGCAGAAATTGTATTACGGTTTGCTTGGAGGGTGGCAACTTCAAAATTAGAGGTTATTTCATAAAAAAGCCATCGTCGCAAACAAATGTATATGAAAACAAATTTCAGAAGGTAGGTGGTTTATATAAATAAGAAAAATAAGAGGACCACGCTATCAGTTCGTGGTACTAAGCACGCTGCGCATGCTGGGATTGTGGTCCATATGCGAAGAGCTAGTCCAGAAGTTCAATACAGTTCAGGTAGCAGCAGTCTCCCTTCGGTCTATTTGTACTCCTTTATCCCAGTAATGAAATTCTTGTAATACTCTAAACCAAGAAGACCACCAGTAACTTTTATCAAACAGTTCTCACAGCTTGTGAGAGAGAAGGTGCCGGGAACTTAGCATCTCCTTTGGCACTTTCAAGACATCTCTTACTGATCTCGTAGCACCATGGTAACTCCGCGCTGTGTTCATGTGACTTGTTCTTTGTAAAAACATTGATAAAAATCGAATGCCACGAAGTGCTATTCTGCAGGATCTATCTTCTGGTGCCTAATTTTATAGCGATGCGGGAAAGTACTGCCTCCACGGTGTCCAGCGTGGCACAAGTACCTAACATTTAATCCCTGCGGAACTATGAATGTACATACCAGCATTTTTACAGCAGAGGCTCATAGCATTTTACTTTTAGTCATAATGTGGAAACATTATATATCTTAATCGTATATTAACACCAATTCTCTGAGGGTGGTACATACATGCGTTATGATCAGTAAGGTCTTCTAAAAACCCCACCATCAATCCTGTTTTCAGTACCATTAGGGTACCATGTTGGGATAGTTGGTGTTTGTTCAGTACCATAGGTGCTGCATATGCTCCAAACCTTAAATTGGCTGTTTGCTGTGCACCTGGCCACTCTGGGATCGCCAGAAAAGAGAGTGCAGATGAAATAGCTGCTCCTTCCGCACCTAACAACGGTACATAACAACGGTACCCTACACTGACCTCAAGCTGCACATCAGACAACTTCGTAAGACATGGCAAACACTAAGGTGCGAACCGACGAATAACAAACCACACGTAATTAATCCAAGTCTTCGACGATGCACTACTAACTCACACAACAGATACACCTTTGCTGGGTTGCGGATAGGCCACACCGATGTAACACAGTCCTGCTGGTTCACTGGATCTTAAGACTCATGTGAAGCAAGTATGGAGAAGCCCTATCGTAATCCCCATCCCCATTCAATGAAGAAAACTTGACTAGGATGCAGTCGCCTTCAGAAATTTACATACAACACATTCTACTATACTCATATGCAACCATAAGCAACCATGTGCGACCATACCAACTAGCTCGACTTTCTTTACTGCCCCGTCTTACTTCATAGCTGACAATACCATCCTTCCTGTGAAGCGCATTTTCAAGTACCTAAAGGTGCCACGCTGACAAAACACAAGTTTGGTTCATTCGAAAGGCTGCCTCGTTAGAATCACACTTACACTACTTTTAATGCACTATTCGCTCAAAGAAGCTATTTAATTATAAAGAAAAGGGAATCACCTAGCGACCCATTAGCTCATTTCCCGCAATAAAGCCTATGATGACATATGTGCCCAGCTGTGCGACTAGCTGAGGCAGGCAAAAGCAAACGCAAATTAGACAGTACTTATAACGTTGACGAACGAGCGCCTAATTGTAAAGCGCTTAATTGTTAGCACCTAATTGTAATGCATATTCATTTTACAGCCCGGTAGAATCGTGGGGTAAACCTTGCAAGTTCCTAAAATATACGTAAACTTTAGAAGTACCGATGCGCACTGCTGTTGGCACTGGGCGCACTATGCCTGTTCTAGCTGCCCAGCAGTCCGTCGCCTTACACGACACAGGCCGATTGGAGTAAGCGACATTGTCTTACGTGACCCTTTTGTCGAGCATACCGATGTTTCACGAAACTATTACTTTCTGCTTTAATAAAAACAAGCC
Source organism: Haemaphysalis longicornis (assembly GCA_013339765.2). NCBI lineage: Eukaryota > Metazoa > Arthropoda > Arachnida > Ixodida > Ixodidae > Haemaphysalis > Haemaphysalis longicornis. Next base: position 159,270,275 of record CM023449.1, on the reverse strand, counting down.
AGGTGCAATAGACGTCAAAAGGAAAGCAATGGTGGACAACGGTCCACGATTCAGTATGGCAGCGCCATCTGGAGGGACAGACGGTAAGCAAGGCTAAAGTTCCCGATGACGCACATGAAGTTTGTTTTTAATACACGCTCAGTGTGACTTTATAGCAGATGTCGCAAAAACACACGATTTGGCAGGAGAATCAAAATTTTAACATAAATTGAATAATTTCTCAGTGAATGTAGGCATCATTTGCTGCTGGATATGCGCTGGGGGCACTTAAAACACGAATTCAGTCAAATAAAACGAAATTGTATTTTGTCTCCGTGGCCCTATTAGGATAAATCTATTTTCACATGTCATTTCATACCCCACATAAATATAACCTACCCTTTACACCAGCCATATTGATTGATTCTATTGTCATTTCACATTGATAGGTACGCAAAGGTTGTAGTCTTTACATTCATACCATCGTCATGAAATGCGTTCTTTTTTGGGCGCTCTTTGCCCATACTTGGCCTTACGCCGTGAAACTACAGTGATCATCAAGTTTTATGAAACAATCATGGATGGTTAGCAGTACTTCACAAGCGCAAAACTCAGTACTTTTTGTATTTGATAGCTTTATTTTTCAACGCACAATAATACTCGATACAGGGCGTGCTGGCTGCTTTTCTGCTGAAGGCGAAAAGCAAAAGCGCCGTGTGTCTGGATGTAGGCGGACGTCAAAGATCCCCAGGAGGTCAAAATTAAGTTTGAGCCAACCACTACGGAGCGCCTAATATCCCGGGTTTAGCTTCGGCGCGTTGGACCCCCCAACCAACGCCCAATGCGATTTTCACACTTCAGTTTCGAGGTTGCTAACCGACTGTCTTTCAGCGTGTAGATACGAACACGTGCATAAGTTAAAACATTTATTTCCGACGAGTCAATAGACTCCTCTCTTATATTGATTATTTATATTGGTAAACGTAACGCTCATGAATCAATACCGGCTGCGACCATGCAAGGCTCACGACAAAAACGAATTCGACAGAGTGGCCGAGCAGCCAAGAGGGGCGAGTCTTGACTGCAGCCCTCCTTACAATAGAAATTGCACACGCCTACGTTTCTAAGCTATTTCTGTGCAGTTCTCGCCTTCCTCGAATCCCCCGATACCGTTTCAGCTGGCGGACAAGGCGCCGCTCGTTTGGCTCCACGCAGTTTTAGTTTGTTCCTGCTTTTTTCCCTGCCTTTCAAACTCGCCCATGCACCCTCCTTTTTACCGCCCCTCTCTACAAGTTATGCGTATTTCCCGCTCAGTCATCCACGAGCCAAGGCGCGTGCGGTTGTAACCCCGAGCGCCGCTCGTCCTCATCGCGTGTCCGGTGGGTTCCGGGCAATCGCGTTCTGCATCCCAGAGGAGAGGGAGATGGATGGCGCCAACAACACGTGATCGATGCGGACCCGCGTAGCGGGAGTGCAAATCAGCGCCGCCCCGACCTTCTGCCCATTTGTCTCGGCTCCTTGCTCGGCAAATTCGTTTCGGCTCTCTCTCCCTTCACGGTTGCCGGCCAGACGGGGTGGCTAACCCAATGAAGCATGCAGGACATCTAGACATTAGGCTCCCGTGATCTTTGCCCCGACGGGTCAGAGGTTATCTGCTTAAACTGCCATCAGCTTTAACAGCTTGATTGCAAGGAAATGTATTCATTGGATGCCTTCAGCTGTATCGTTCTCAAGAAAGCGCAGATTTAGGTGGTTTGAGGTTCTGAAGGTACTTCTGTGCTACGAAGTAGTTGGTACTAAAAGGCTGTGGAATAAATTGGGCCACCTGATGATTTTAATGGGCACCGGGAGCTGTTGTTTTTGTCTTTCACAATCTTCAGAGCAACGCGGCTGTTAACAGTATCCCACCTGCGTTTTTCGACTGAATAGGAGAGCTCCTTGGCCACTGAGCCTTTTGTGACAGCGTTAGGGGGCTTGAACATCTTAAACACAAGGATATCTTTTGAGATTGCAGTGGAAACCTGCTGATACGTCCCTCCAGACGTTTGACGACCAGCTTCTTACAACGGATGGACGCGGTCCCGGCAAACTCCAAATAGAAACAATGCATTGAAAACCGTGATGATGTCAAGGTCGGGTGCACAGGGTCCGCTTGATACGACAGACCCTGGCGCGGATAAACCGGCGCTTTTCCCATATTTTACACCGCTTCGCCGCCTCACCCCGACCTTATTTAAAGTGAACCTCCGTTTGAGGCCGCTTGATGTGCAAAGGTCCACCGGCGGGTCAGACAACTTTCTAAACCGACGCAAGGAAGCAGGCGGGTGCTCGCGAGCAGGATTTAACCAGCGACGGCCCCACGCACAGAAGTACGTCAAAGCGCCAACCGTGAGAAGTCGAAGTTCAGGTGGCCGGTGGAGGGTGAATTCGAAGCTCGCGTTGAGCCTCCGGCAAACATACGACGCAGTCACACATACGACGCACCGCCGCAGTGGCTTAGTAGAAAAGGCATTGCGCTGCTGAGCACGAGGTCACGGGTGCGATTCCCGGATGCGGCAGTCGCTTTTATGATGGAGGCGAAAAGTAAAAACGCCCATGTGTACGAGTTTTCGGCGCGCGTTAAAGATCCTCATGTGGTCAAAATTAATCCGGAGCACTCCATTACGGCGCGCCTCATCGACTGCGTAGGGTCGGCGCGTTAAACCATACAATTAATTACACATACGACGCAGCCCAACTGCCATGACCGGACAGCTGCTTTCTACGCCCGCTCAATCCAAGTTTCTTCCTTTAACTACGGTCTTTCTCCCTATATCTCTGCTTGCTGCTTATCAAAAGCTGCGTTGTCACTCCGCCGTTTCTTTTCTAGAGCGCCTCAATTGACGCGCGTGTTGATGATAATAAAGAGGCGGCTCGCACGGGCACGGGAGCACGGGCATGGTTCGCTTCTCGCGCTCGGGGCAGTTACTCGTGTTCTGCCCCAGGAATCGGGCGATCGGCTGCTTGGCTCCTTTCTCCGTCGCTTTCCTCGACATTCTGGTGCCGTCAAACCCGGGAGATTGATCCACGTGCATACTCGACTTGACGCGGCGCTGACGCCGAGGTACGCTAGGCAAGGGATTCCTTGGGATCCAGCTGATTTGAGACGCCTTGTCATCGAACGCTGCTTGCCGCTCGTGCTCGTGCCGGAGCCACTCGGTCGCCCAGCTTTGCTGCCATCTGCCTTTGGAGGAGCTCCGCCGCCGCCGTGATTTCGTTGGGCAAGCCATCACAAGGGCCATAGCTGCAATTGAGTCGTTGCTAGTGGATCTAGACTCACCCATTGAGCAGATCCGCTCGCACCTGCTCGCCGTCAACACCAAGTACGAGGAGATGAAGGTCCTTGACAAGCGCGCCCAGGAAATCATCAATTTAGACGACTTGGTAGCTGACTTCTTCACCAGCTTTGAATACGACGAAAAGGTGCACTTCATACGCGCGCACGTTTCCTTCGCCCGACCCTCAGCGGTTCCTTCTAGAGTTGCTGCTCAGAGCAACGGAGCGGAGAGCCCCGATTTTGCCGTCCCCCGGCACGGCAAGACTGCGGCGCTCCCCGGTGACAGCAAGAGAACCGTGGAGGCCGAAAATATGCGAATGGGCACGCTTTGTGTGAGCCGCGCGTCTGGGATGTACACCGCCGCACATCCGGCGAAGACTCTCATCGCCTAAAACAACTGCCGGAGCTCGCGCCAGATTCCCTGGAGGGGCTATTGGATACACCCATCAGCCCGTCTAGCGACGACTGCAGTCGTCATCGCGGACGGCCAGGTCACCGGGCTCTCCAAAGACCTCGTGACCACGAAGCACAATGATGCGGCCGATCCGGAGCGGCCGAGCTTGAGATTATCCGGTGGTTCGGACGTCGCTGCTGCTCGTGAAGGTTTCGTACTACACCGCCGCGGGGGTGATCGTCGCGAGAGGGAGCCATTCCCACTTGCACGCCGGTGGACGTTCTGGTACTGACGCTGGATTCTCTGCTGGCGTAGGCCCGTCCAGGATTCTCCGCCTACGATCAATGCACCGGCGCTTCGAATGGGTTCACCGGAACCACCAAGTGAACCTGGTTGCGGCAAAATCATGAACGGCAACCAGGTAGCTTCTGTGACTCTGCTTGGCGGCCGCTGAAAAGATCATGGAAGCTCTCGCATCGGCTACCGAGATCGTCGTTCCGCAAGCATGGTGGAGGAGTTCACCATCCTGATCAGTGCAACTCTCGAGAACGAGTGGTCCCCCGTGACCAGCTACAAGCCACGGCGCTCGGCGCAGGCTACATGCGTTCCAGCCAAGGGCAGGCGGCGCAGAACGTCCATCGAAGGACAGCTGCACCGGCAGCGCGAATTCCCCTATGACCCCGGCGGTTACGGTGGATCACAGGGCGACCAGGACGGCGATCGAGGCACCGGGCGTAACCCTCACGCCGGCTTGGACCAGGATGCATTGCTATATACCGACCAGCGCGACTACGCCATCACCCACACCAACCTGTTCAATGAGGATGGTGAATAGGAGCACACTGCCGCGAAGGAAGCTTGCCGCAGCAAGTGCAACAAGATGACGGTGTGGTCGTTCTAGATGCCTTGCATCCTGACAAATGTCGTGCCCAGCTTCTGTGCCTGGACATCCTCAACTGTGTGGGCGAACTCGGGGTGCGCGACGAGATGTTCACGTGTGTTCCAGCTTCACGAGTACTTTTCTTCCTTTGACTGTTACACTGTCATCGGCGTGTTCTCTTTCCCTGAACGTCGTATGCTGCGCCGGACCTACCCGTTTCGACTAAACTACATTGGCGCATGTACTGTGGTTGTTAACCAACCGTCTACTACCTGCTTCCTCCTGCTCGACCATCGCATCTTGGCGGCGGCGGAAGTGTGTTGATGATAATAAAGAGGCGGCCCGCACGGGCACGGGGGCACGGGCATGGCTCGCTCCTCGCGCTCGTGGCAGTGGCGCGTGTTCTGCCCCAGGAATCGGGTGATCGGCTGCTTGGCTCTTTGTCGCTTTCCGCAACAGCGCGTCAGCCGCAAGGGTAGAGCAAAATACAGGAGGCGATGGGGGGAGACACGTACCGCTGGCATCGCCTTTTTGGGTCCCTCGCTGGCAGTCGCAGCAAGTCACTGTAGCAAGACCGCGAGATAATTTTCGCAGTAGCACGGCTTGCTCCCAAAAGTTGAAGTATCTTATCTATTTCGCGTTCCTGAATCTTGTGGGAAACGATAACAGCTATGTGTTGACCACTATGACAATCGTGATGGCACAGGAGCGTTCAAGAGGTGTCTCCGTGTACGCCTATGCTGTTTCTTGTTCATCTCCGCCTTGTACTATCGTTCGTTTTGCTTGGCCTTGGGAGTTTCACCCTCGCCTTTCCATCTCTCAATTTGCTCGACCACGTCAACCATATATCGCGAAGTGTGGGGCACTTGGCTGGCGGGCAAGCTGGACACCATAAAGGGGGGGGGGGACGGCACAACATAGGTGTTGCTTTTTTTAACCTTAATATTTCAGCTTAAGGTTGGCAAATAACGCGAGAACGCGGTAAATATAGTAGTTTAAATAGGTTTTTCGCCCACGTGCCGCGTGAGACCGTCTACTAGGCCAACATTTACCCCCCACCCAGGTCGTACGACATCCCGGTCATACGACGCTTTCTCGCGGTCCCTTCAAAGTCGCATTATCGGGGTTCCAATGTACTACCAAAGAAGACTGAAGGCGCAAGTGACCAAGCACAATGTTACATGTACAGAGGACAAAACTGTAATACACGACCCGCGAACGCGTGCCTGTCCATTCCACGCAGTCTGCTAATAGCCACCGGCGTGACCAGCGAGATTGCTGGACAGCGCTGTGAAAGCTAGGTATGTGAAAGGTACTGTAGATACTTCTGTGTTCTGTTGGCGAGGTTTCCCATACACAGTCGCTCATCGCCACAGCGTCAAACGCCTATTTCAAAACTTATCTCCAGCTGATCATTACTGAAGTTTTTACTCTTATTTTTCTCGGTTCTTTTCCAAACGCACCTACTATCAGCACCGTGGGAATTTCGCATGAATGCGCAAGCATGCGAAGTTTCGAGGACTCACGTGTGTCTCAATGCTGTGACTTGCGAAGAGAAATCACCAACAATCTTACAAACGCGGTAATTTCGCTATTGCCGCACTATTGACACGACAAATAAGCATGCTGTCTGCTAAAAAAAATCTGCAGATTATATTAACGTTTAGGCTGTAAGATGTACGACGCGATAGCATTAGTTTGACTTTCCGGGGGCTTCTTGAAACGAAATTTCTGAATATTGCATGTATGCGTTCGAAGCACTGGAAGTGAGTGAAGACACTAAGCCTATTGGCGAGAGTTTTTAAACACCACAGCACAGAAAAGACAGAGGCCGTCTACAATCTGGGGGTTATGGGGGCGTGCATTGTTGCGGCTACGGGGTGCTCGCCATTGTGAGCGAGAAAGTGGCACTGTCTGTGTTAAAAGTGTTTATTCCGTACCGACGTGGCCACAGTGAACATTCTGATTTCTTGATAAGGCAGACAACGAGGATACAGAGAAAATATTAAATGAGTACAAAATAGTTAGCGACTGGGAAAAGGGGACAAGCAGATTGTAGGGTGCGGAATTGTGGAACGCCAAGTCCAGAGATTTTCTCTCTCTCCCTCTCTCTCTCTGTCTTTCTCTCTCTCTCTTCTCTCTCTCTCTCTCTTTCTCAGAACCCTAAATGCAGCGGCTCTTTCCTTCATCCTTAAATTATCTGACGGTGATATTGAGGCCCCGGCCTAATAAGGGCTGCCTCGCATGTCTCGATAGAAGTGGAATATCTAATGTTTGAATTGTCCCTTCAGCATATTGCCACGAACCATGTATGGGTTTGTTTATTTATGGTTTCTTTTACTGCCCGGCCGCGCCCGGCTCGGTTATCTCTGTCCCAAGCGGAGCGCATGTTCCATTCAATATTTGAATGCCGCACCGGCTATCTCATTCAGATAAGGCTACTGTTTCGCCCTAACGTTACTAGCATAGAATATTCTTCTATGATCTACAATGTTGTGGATCTAAATCGACGGTTCGAGAACCACTCGCGCCGAAAGATAAAAAAGCTTGCAGAGTAGACGCCTCGGTATTCGATTGACCGACGTTGGCCTGCGCACCTCACTTGGTTGAGTGCTACTTCGCCGCCTGTGTATTATTTGGGTTGTTTCGGGAGCAGAAGTTCGCTTCAATAAACTTGTTTTCCTTTAAGACAACTGCGTCGTCTTTGGCTTCGTGACTTCTGGTGGATACGCACCCTTTATGCTCTTTATGACCTCCGGAAGCCGCGAGGCCAGTCCAACTAGAGCCAGTCGCCGACTGCAAGGTTTGCCGCCAGAGTTCGGCTTCCTGCCAGAAAGACCCAAGAGACAAACCGCTGGAACCACCACCATGGTGCAAGAAGCAACGTCGCCAATGATGCTGCAGCAGCCCTGCGAAACGCCATTGTTCCGGGGAGCTCCCGCGGAAGACCCAGAGGAATGGTTGGAGAAGCTGGAGCACAGCTTCCTGATCTTCAACAGGTGGGACGATGTAGAAACCTTGGAGCATGTTTTTTTACTTGAAAGATGCACTCGAACTTGGTTCGAGAACCACGTGAGCTCCTTGACCAAGTGGACTCAATTCAAAAGCGAGTTTCTTATGATCTTTACGATCATGGTGAGAAAAGAACTAGCTGCGCTTTTGCTTGGAACTCGAACGCAACACCTGAAAGGAGTTGTGATTTTCGTTGAGGAAATGAAGCGAATATTTCGTCGCGCGGACACGGAAATGACGGAAGAAAAGAAACAGAGGTTTCTGATGCGAGGAGCAAAGCAAGATTTGTTTGCTTGCCTTGTCCGCCACACCCTAAAATAGTGGCCAAATTTGCGGCTGAGGCGGCCACCATGGAGAAGGCGTTTGAAATTCGTACGAGGCAGTACGACCGTCCCATCAGTGCACTAGTTGCGCATACGATTGATGGCGGGGCTATTAGCTCTGACAAACTACGAGATAAATTCCGCGCAGTCGTCAGGGAAGAATTGCGGAAACTCTTTCCAACAAAGCCTCATCCCCAAGTCACCTCTGTGAGCGACGTGATCCGGGAAGAAATTGAACTCGCTTTGGGGACTTCTACGCCATTCGAAGTACCCGGCGAACCACAGGCTACGACCTACTCCGCTAGTGTTCGACAACCGTGCCCTGCTCCAACCCGCCGTCAAGAAGTCCCGTCGTACCGCCATCCACTGTCGCCCGCCCGACCTCCTGCAGCCCAAAACCAGACGCCGAGGATGAGGGATATACGGCGAACAGCCAATGATCAGCCGCTGTGCTACCACTGCGGAGAGGCCGACCACATCTACCGTCGCTGTCCCTACAAGAGGCTCGGTTTGCGAGGGGTCTCCGTCGACGCACCACGTCCCCGACCCGGTCTGCGACCATCCGAGATCGACGAATACCTGTCCAACACCAGCCGTGGAACAGACCGTTTCAACCGTTCGCCGTCGCCCTACCCATACCAGTCGCCGGACCGCCATATCAATGCTGACTTCGCACGTGCAACGTCCCGCAGCCCACGCGGGGGAAACTAAAAGCAGCAACTTCTGGAGGTGAAGTTGCTCTACGGCAAAAAACCGGAAACCCTTCGACGACGCAAGGATGCGCCAAAGACCGTGATTCACCACATGCCCTCATTCCGAAGACCCGATCTAACTCTCAGGAGAGTTCCGAACAAGAAGACAGCTACACGGCCAAATACGACGACAGCTACACGGTGCGAAGCGTATTGGACGTGACCGAGACTGCCGCTGAGAAGACAACGACGACGAGTAGTGCCCACCGCCAACACGAACAAGCCGACATGCAACGCACCGAAGCACCCGGAACTCGAAGAGGGAGGCCTCCGACGTCAAAGTGTTCCTCGACTGCTTTGATGCACTAGCCTTTATAGACACTGGACCCTGACTACTCAGTCATAAGGGGATCATTCGCGTCTAAGGTGAAGAAAGTTACGACCAGAGGGGACGGTCCGCACATACGCACAGCAGGAGGTCATCTCGTAACGCCAAGTGGAACGTGCACATCACACGTCACCATGGACGGCATAACGTACCCTGCCGCGTTCATAATTTTGCCTAACTGCTCCCGCGACGTAATGATCGGAATGGACATTTTGATGGACAACGGTGCAATAATCAATCTGTAGACCAAGTCAACAACCTTCTCTCCCGATCACTCCATGACGCCGGAACCGAACACCGAACACCGTGCTGCAGTAAGGATCGCCTGATGATCATGTCCCCCTGCCACACCGCGCAAGCTGGATGATCACGGTCTACTGTGAACATGCCGCTCCTGACGTCGACGCCATCGTAGAAAGTGGTCAAAGGGTGCTTCTCTTCTGCGGTGTCTCGATCGCAAAAGGCATTGCGCGCTTCAAGCAATTCCAATCCCACGTTTGGGTCACCAAATTCACCAAGGAGCACCAACATTTAAACAAGGGCGCTCCTATTCCATTCCCCAAAGAAACGCAAGAAGGAAGTGACGTAATCGCGGTAGCCGACTTTCAACGCGCATCCGAACGCGCTTCGATCTTCCGCATCCCTTCCACGTGAATCCGGTGTTACCGAAGGAAAAACGGAGCAAATTATTGGTTTGCTGCTTCGCTACTGCGAATTTGTTGTCGAACTCAAACTTACGCCAGACACCTCTAGCGAAGCACCGAATATAACCAAAGATGGATCCCGACCTACCCGACAGTCGCCGTACGGCGTGTCTTCAACAAGCGGAAAGCTGTCCAGACACAAGTGGAAGACGTGCTCTGCGACGACATTATACAGCCATAGAAAAGCCCCTGGGCAGCGCCATTCGTACTAGTGAAGAAAAAAGACGGCACATTAAGGTTTTGCATTGACTGCCCGCGACTGAATAAATCACCAAAAAGGACGTGTACCCGCTGCCACGAATAGACGAAGGCCTCGACCACCTCCGCCACGCGAAGTACTTCTCATTGCTGGATCTCAAGACAGGCTACGGGCAAATAGAAGTGTACGAGAGAGACCGAGGGAAGACTGCATTCATAACGCCGGACGGCCTATACGAGTTCAAAGTGATGCCGTTTGGGCTGTGCACGGCACCAGCAACGTTTGGAAGAGTCATGGAACTGTGCTAGCTGGCCTCAAGTGTCACACCTGTCTCGTGTACCTCGACGACGTTGTGGTATACGGCCGAACTTTCGATGGACAGCTTGCGAGATTGATTCTGTACGCGAGGCTTTTCGCACGTCGGGTTAATTTCTGAAGCCTGAAAAGTGCCGCTTCGCGTACGAGGAACCGAAATTTTTGGGCCTTGTCGTCAACGCTGCGGGAGTCCTGCCTGACCCGGCGAAAACTTTAGCCATCGCGAATTTCCCATGACCAAAAGACAAGAAGGGCGTACGACCATTGCAAACCTCGCACGTCGCACGCATTGCAGAGCCACTCACGCGCGTGACGAAAGATAGCACCTGTTTCAGCCAGGAAAATGCCCAAGAAAAGGCATTTTGCGAGCTGCAACAACGCACTGCGAAACCCGCCCCTGCTCGCTCATTTCGACGAAAGCGCTAAAACAGAAATGGACACGGACGCCAGTGATATGCGCTTGGGTACCGCCCTCGTCCAAAAGCAAAGCGTTGGCGAAAAAGTAACTGCCTATACCAGCCCAAGTCTTTCGAAAGGAGGAAAAAAACTACTCAGGCTCAGAGAAAGAGTGCCTCTCGATTACATGGGCCATTTAGAAATTTCGCCCATACGTGTATGGAAAACCGCTCAAGTTTGTGACGGACTACCATGCGCTGTGTTGCCTCGCCAATTTGAAGGACCGATCTTGCCGACTGGGTAGGTGGAGCTTGCGTCTGGAAAAAAATTTCCCCGCATTTTCCCCGAGGGAGAGAATGTGAAAGTGCGAATGCACGAGTTGAATTTGCGCGGTTCGGTAATGTTCGCGAAAGAGAGATCACACACACACACACAACTACAAAGAAAGAAAGATGCATTTATTCACAGACACCTATTTGTGTTGTCCTTGTACTCGGGTTGCTAGAGCGGATCTCAGCTTTGAAAGTTCGTGTCAGTACTCCTTTAAGCGGGTGCATTAGCCCTTCTCACGCCCGATTCCTGGCCAATTCCCCCGTGGGTATGTGCCATGTCAGCAGGAACAACAACAAGAATGAGCCATGGGGAGGCGGCCAGGCAGCGCAAGCGCCCATCTCCCCCCGTTGCTAGGGAAGACGAGGAGCGCGCGCACCCGCAACTGTTGCTATGCGGACTACGGCGGCGGACGATTCAGGCTCGCTTAAGAAGGGCATTCGCACTTACAATTTGACTGTACAATAGTCTATAAATCGGCAGGAAATACTCCGCCGCGACTGCCTGTCTCGCGCCCCCGTCGACTCACCACCACAACATTCCGACGAAGATGGTACATTCTTCGGAGCCATGACGGAAAGCGACGTAGCCACCCACCAGCGTGCCGACCCCGCGTTACGCGCCATGATCGACTGTCTCGAAGGACGTAACATCCGCGTGCCAAGAGCCTTCAAACGCAACTTAACTGCATTCGGTCTCAGAAACTACGTCCTCATGAAGAAAATTTCAAACGCGGAAAGATAACAAAATATCTTCTTGTCATCTTCGCAGACCTTCGTGACAAAATTTTGGAAGCATGCCACGACGACCCGTCTTCCGGACATCAGTTGCATGCATATTTTCAATGCTAGTATAGTAGGTGTGACAAGTTATGTAGGTGACAGGGAAAAATTCAGCTCGTTTTCCTTGAAGATATAGAAAAGAATAGGACCAATGTAATTAAAAACACTGTTCTGATATAGTTTAATTTAAATAAGAAAAAAGGTGAAAAACAATACTTTTTTGCCAAGAACACCACTGGAGCGATTTATTAAAAACCACCAACTTCTTAGTCACCATCAAAGTCGTTATTGGGCTTCTAAGCTCGTCGTCTGTCTTGTCTCGCCTCTTTTGTGAGCTGTCGTACAGCTCTGTTTGTAAAGTATTTTCGCTTGTGGTCAGAGGTCGGCGAACTCACTCATGAGTCCACTCACTCAGACTCATTTGGACTCAAACTCAAGCATGAGTTTGAGTCTGAGTGAGCGCGAAGCTAGTGTGAAATGGTGAGTTTGAGCTTAAGTGAGTTTGATCCGACTGAGCTCGACTGAGTTTGAGTCCGATTGAGTTTGAGTACGCCTGAGACCTAGTGAAGTCTGAGTCCATTTTGAGTACTGAGTACATTTTGGGTTTCAGTCCATTTTGAGTTCTGAGTACATAGTGAGTTTTGAGTACATTTTGAGTTCCGAGTACATATGAGTTTTGAGTCCATTTTGAGTTCTGAACACATATGAGTAGCCTAGCAGGCAGCTATGGTTGGCTGTTAAGTTTCATGCGTCGCTGTGGGCTTGGATTCAGGCTACCTGCGGGTACAGCACCATTACTGATCCGCATGGTCGGTTGGGAGGGAGGGGGTGTCTCATTTTTTTTAGTTTCTTGTTGATTTTTCATGACCCTAAGCACTTGCTGTAACCAAGTTTTCGCGGCTTGGCGCGTGAGTTATAATTGACTGGTGAGGTCATAAAAAAGGTTGTCTTAACTTTTCCTCCTGATGGATCTAGTAAGAGGGCGGGAAAGGATGGTGGGAAAGCACACTGCGGCGCTTGCTTGCTGGTTGTTTGCCTGCTACTGTTAACGGCTTGATATACTAGGGGTCACAGAGGAAGAGGTGAGAGGCGGGGGGAAAAGGGGACGGGGGCTGTCCCTTCTGCTGTTTCAAATGAATTAGCTGAATTGACTGGGCAGCGCCCCTTTAGACCAGAATAATGACCCCATTAAATTGGGTGAAAAGTCAAACTGATGACGCTAAAGCGTCTAAGGTATCAAATGAAAGGTCCCGATTAACGGAATCACGCGGGGTAAATAAAAAGAAATGCTTCCCAATTGTAGTCATCAGGCAGTCATAATAAGTCATAGATTGGGTTAAAATTCAAAATGACGCTGCGAGACATGTGGGGAATCAAATTCAAGGTCTCGATGTGGGGAATCATTCGGAACAAAAATGCCTTATGGTTATATCATGACGTAGTCATGGTTAATCATAGATTCGGTTAAAACTCAAGTTCATGACGCTAGGGCGTGTGGCGTATCAAATTAAAGGTCTCGATGAGGGTAATCACGTGCTTCCTGATTATTATCATGAAATACTCAAGGTGGGTAATAAATTACGTTAAAATTCACAATGGCGCCACTGGGTGTGCGGGGCATAAAATTGAAGGTTCTCATGAGGAAATCACGTGGGACGAAAATGCGGTATGGCTACATCATAAGATAGTCATGGTTAGTCATTGATTGGTTTAACATTCAAATTGATTCCGCTAGGATGTGATGGGTATCAAGTTAATAGACTTGATGAGCGGAATCGCGTGGGAGAACTACAAAAATGCTTCCTGGTTATAACCATAAGATAGGCATGGCGAGTCTTATATTGGGTTAAAATTTGAACTGACCCCGCTAGGGCGTGTAGGGTATCAAATGGACGGTCTTGACGAGGGAAATCACGTGGTACAAATAAAAAAGGCTTCGTGGTTCTAATCATGAGATAGTCATTATGAGTCATTGATTGGGTAAAACTCAAGGTGAGGCCGCTAAAGCTTTGGGGTGCCAAATTGAACTTTTGAGTTAGGCGAATCACGTCGGACATTTAAATAATGCGTCCTGGTTACAGTCATGAGAGTCATGGTTAGTTTGACTGGTATGAATTCCATATGATCCTGCTAGGATGTGTAAGTATCAAATTAAAGGTCTCGTCGAGGGGGATCACGTGGGACAATTATAAAAATGCTTTCTGGTTATAGTTATGAGGATATAGCAAAAGGTATCTTTCTTTAATTGCTGGGTCGGGTTTAACTAAAATTTCTTGCCAATCCGTAAGGCAGTTGTGCTATATGTCCATGAATGCAATACATAGTAAAAAAAATATTGGCGTGTAATTGCTGAATCATCGCGGCAGGATGGCATGGGGTAAAAAGAAAAGCCATGCCAAGCTCTCGAACTTAAATCACCAGACTCAAAAACTCTCTGCTAATAACTGCAATTCAAACGTTTTCTTCCTCCATATCCCCGTGTCCCAACAAACAAGCAAATCCTTCGACACATATGGTGTCGTAGAAATTGTGGACGAACATAGGTAACAGGGGGCATCAGAGCTTATCAGAAAGGCGAATTTTACATTTGTTTATGAGTAAGCCTTGCGGCCGCGTTTCGTGTCCGTAATTTCCTTTCCACAGTGTACGAACGTGCACTCGAATCCAGAATTGGCCAATTACATGTGAGATATTAAACTCCTTGCTAGAGTGTAGGAGATAAAGAGGCAACAGAGCCACAAAAGATATAAACAGACATTGCGACATAAGGAAAACAGTTCAGAAAAATAGGCAAGCGAAGTCTATGTGTGCGCTCGAACTGATTTTCTTACAATAAGAAATCAGCGCAAGATATCAAAACTAGCACATGATAACAATGTAAAGGAAAATAATTAACTCGGGCTCTGCAGTTCTCCAACGACTACATGTCAAACACAATGAAAGAATAGATGACTGACGCTACACACACACACACACACACACATACGCAAGGACACGCACACACGTACGCGCAGTCGCACACGCACACGCGTGCATGCTGGAAGTTAACAGCTCGGTACGGTGGCGGTAATTGCTTACAACGATAGCGTGGTGCTTTTCCGAGCTACACAGCTCATCCCACCTAGCAAATGCTAATAAAAACTAATACAAGTGCCTCAGCAAACAACGAGGCACTTTTCTGTTTGTCACACGTGATTTCCCTTCTCGAGACCCTCAATTTGATACCCCACATTCGTTAGCGCCACATTTCTCTGAATTTTAACCTAATCTGAGGACTATCCATGACTCCCGTGTTACACGGTTCGCCATTTTCTATATTTTTTCTTATTATTTCTTTTTTTAGCTGTTTAACATTTAGTTTGATCAATTTTCTACATTTACGCGTTTATAATTATGACAGGTTGCACTTCCGTGACATCTGCATTTTTCTGTAAATTCAGGGCGTTACACGATCCTGGCCGGGGTAGCAGGAGGGCGGTACTCGGCAAAGAATGCTACGCATTAAAAAAGCAAAGGCATATCCATGAACGACTCGCGCTTCAGAGATCCGCGGGGACAGTTCGCTTTGACACAAGGCATTTTTTCAGGGTGCAGAGCAAGAATTCACGGAACCGTAACCCTAAACAGCTTGGGCGAAAATGAACGGAGCAGTGAGCGCACGTCCCCTCGCCCAATCTTGCTTGTTTCGACCCAGGCATCCAGCACACCATCGAGTCTGGACTGCCTCTGTCATAAACACGAACACGGAGCCTACACGAAGAGTTTGGTATCCAGTATATACGTCCGTTTCCTTGCAACCAGGGCTAGTCATCATGGGCCGCAGGTATAGCTGTAATGAATCTGCCGGGAAAATTGTTTCCGACCTCACAGGAGCTACGGTGTCATGTCGTGCCGAATTGAAGAGTTTGAGCTCACGAATTTGCATCCGTAATATGTTTACCACGCGTGAATTTGAAAAGACTGAATGCTAATGAAATCAAAGTCCATCTGAGCCCGAGTAAATTTCTAGAACGAGACAGTTGTGAGACCATTTGAGTTCTGAATTCATTTGAGTTCTCAGCCCATTTTGAGTTGTCAGTTGTTTTCAGTTCTGAGTACAGTTTCAGTTTGAGTCCATTTTGAGTTTGAGTACATTTTGAGTTTGAATACATTTTGAGTTTTGAGTACAGTTTGTGTTTGAGTACATTTTGAGTTCTGAGTACATTTTGAGTTCTGAGTAAATTTTGAGTTTTGAGTCCATTTTGAGTTTTGAGTCCATTTTGAGTTTGAGTACATTTTGAGTTCGAGTACATTTTGAGTTTTGAGTGCATTTTGAGTTTTGAGTCCATTTTGAGTTTGAGTACACTTTGAGTGTTGAGTACATTTTGAGTTGGATACATTTTGAGTTCTGAGTACAATTTGAGTTTTGAGTCTGGGTTAGGTCTGAGTTTTGCGCTCAGTGTGAGTTTGAGTCTGAGTGAGCGCAGATGTGCTGCTCAGCATTGAGTCGGTGTTTGAGTGGTGATATCGAAAAAAAAAAAATTGTGAGTGAGTTTGAGTGAGCCGCGCCAACTTTGCCGAGGTATGGTTGTGGTCAACCTTTTTAGACCACTTGATGGTTGTGTTGCACCCAGGTTTTGATCCGAATGATTTCAAACTGGCGGCTCGGGCGTTGCTATTATAATTGAATGAAAGAATTGTATGCAATGTTGCAGTCTTGAGAGTGTGAAGCCCGAAAAAGTAATTTTCATGTGCTGCTCCAAAGGGCAAATGTAGAAAAAACATGCAACAGAGTCCTTGGATTGCCTTCGCTGAAAAATCACCTATGTAATGGTTGCTAATTCATTTCTTATTTCACCTGGTTCCAGAACAGCGTTTTGATTTGGAACTGGAGGTTTCTTGATGAAAAAAATAACAATAAACACAGGGAACATTCTCCATAAAGGATGTGGTCGCTTACAACTTGCTGACGGAAGAACTGTTTTTGATAGAGAAATACGTCTTTGTAAGAAAATTGTGAATATAAAAAATGTTCACAAGGAAGTGAACTTCCCTGATTGCGAAGAAAATAATGTACTTTTTGAAATGTCGCCCTACCATGTGCCCTTAAGGGGCTGTCTCTTTCTCTCTCTCTCTCTCTCACTCTCTCTCCTAAATGGCGGTTGTCTGGGATGACATTCCAACTATTTTGGGACCAGTTTTTATAATTTACCGCGAGGTACTATCCATCGTTTGCCATAAAGATCTTGAGATGGTGACAGGGATACGAGACATTCTAAAAGTAGTTCGAACATTTGGGTTGTTAGACGTACATAAGGTATTTTCTTTCGTATTAGTGCACATTTTAGCTTGTTTCTGCTGATAATCTAGGCCTTCCTTGGTTTTAGAGAACGTGGAATTAATTTTGACCCTCTTTTTGTCAGGTGACAAAATACTGGAGCCGACTTGCGTTCCGGGGGAGAGGGCGTTTTGATATCTTGACGTCAGTTGCAAACGATTCGGCTGCTGACCGCATCGGCCGAGCATGCAACTAACAATGAGGCATAAAACGATTTTCTCTGAGCATGTGCGGCGCCTGCGTAAACCACCTATCTTTTCTTTCATCTGCACAATAGTATTCTTGTCCTCCTTTCCAAACTTCAACTTCATCTGGCTGCTTCAATCCTGGTTTCCGGCTTGCAGCAACGACGTACTTCCATCGACGCTTGATGAGCGCGGCTGACAGCGGACGCCTAGCAGGCACGGGAAACTCGAAAAATGAGCCTAATAACGCTATCGCGTTAAAAGTTAAGGGAACTATCTTCCAGATCCCTAGGTGCAGCATCGCGGTTCCCTAACCTCGATGGTAACAGCGGTGGCTATCAGCAGGCTGCGTTGGATGTATCGACAGCCACGCGTGATCGCGTTGTTGTCAGAAGTTTTACCTCTGTACGTTGTTGCGGCTGAATCAAATCCTCCTGGAAAACCCCTAACTTTAGTCGGCGCTCTGATATACTTCCTGACGTATAATAAACGGAGGCGGTATCCATAAAGTGCGATGCTATGACTTCCCAACCGTCCACAATGACCACGGCGGCTGACATAACCATTTAAAATTTTAGCTCCTGAACTTTTTCTTGGATCAGAATGGAGGCAGTGACAGTGGTCGGATTTGCATTAAAGTATGCATGGTTCAGCCCTAGCTTTGGGATATGCTACCCTACTCAAGTATTTGAAAGATTTCAATTTAAAGTTACCAGAAAAAATCCTGGTTTGTTACGTTTGAAGGGGATAAATTTAAACAGTATGTTCCAGTCTAAACAAATAAAAATGTTTAGTAATCGAGGTGAAATTCTTTCCATTAATTTGTAGGACTGATAACGTTGTGGTAAAAAAGCAGTATTCACAAAATAGTTTTACCATTCAACTCATTCGCCAGCGATAATACCTAGTTGTAAGTGAGCAAATAATGTGTCCAAAATTACGTCAGCAATTATCTCGACGGCTTATCTCCACGAGTGTAAAATAAAGTTGCAAATGTAGAGCGTTTATCATAAGTTCCAGGCTCCATGAACGTGCCGGAATTGTTATCATGTCGGGTTCCCCATTCCCTGCGATTCTCATAGACTCTATTGATTGAACTAATCTTTTGATCTGCACAGTGTCATGGGTGTTACACCGTGCTGCTTCGACCAAACTATTTGTAGTATGGCCAGGTTCCAGAATGGCCCAATCGGTTAGATGCTGTGTTCTTAACGCAGGGACCCAGGCTTGAGTGCGACCACAAAAGCGTTTCTTATTTTTCCTAACTTAACCCACGCTCAACATCATCGTCCGAGAAAGTTGACTTTGCTGCAGTGAATTTTGGGTGGACTACAGACGACATCAGTGAGAGGCCGAACGCTTGGACTTAATAATGTTCTGGCGTTGTCAATAGTTTTGTTGTTGCTGTACAGACACGAGGCAATATGCTCCGTCGGGACCAAATGATGATCATTGCGAAGAAGCAAATTGGACTACGTCGATTCTCCAAGGTACATAATATAATGCATGAGGTACATAATATAATGCATGACGCTGTATTTGGGGTCGTTTGAAGGGGCTGTTACAAGAACTGAGCACGCTGAAAGACACGTGGTGAGCATTTTTGGTGCTAGCTTAAATAGTTTGTAGTGCTATTTCTCTCTTCGCACCTTCACGGGCCTTGTGTTTTGATACATCAGTAGTCGCTATCATCTATCATCACGAAATTCAAATGTTTTGGTGACCTGCGTCTGATTATTCATAAATCTGACCGTTCAATCGGAAGCAACGATAACAAGTACTGCGTGTGACCTATTAGGTTTAATACGCCTAGTAATTCCATTGACATTAGACTAATGTGCCTATTGTGAACGGAAAGCTGCCTAAACCACCTCTTCGGCATTAAGCAAAATGAAACGGCAGATAAGAATAAGTACGTAAGGCAGCAGTAAAGTTCGCAATACAGTTGAACCTCGTTATAACGAACACTGATATAATGAGTTATGGCCTATAGTGAAGCAAATACAAACTTTGGTTGGTCGCGTATTATTTCAATTACTCCTATTTTTTTATAGCAAAACTGAAACCCCGAGACCCGCTCGCCATATCGGATATAACGCTGACTAGGAGGCTGAGTAGCTACTTGGAAAAAGCCACCGTAGTAACGACTCTTCCCCATAGCTTCTCCGAATAAACATGTTTGCTCTCTATCTCCGAAACTGCGAAAGTATACAGGCTTCTTTTCTCGTGGCCACGGTGGAAAACTTCATCCTGCTCAGCGTTGGGAGTGCGAAGATCACATCCTTCATCAAATAAATAAGGAAGCAGGCTTGTTCTGTCTAGTGAATTTTGTTCTGTTGCAATTTTACGTACTCATGATCCGGTATATTCAGCTTGAAATTCAACAAGGGGAAAGGTACGGGTTTACCTTGTTTGTAGTGGGTTCGAAGCCTTAAAGATGAATTTTTTTATCCAGTATTTCTTGCGGGAGCCAGATTGTCGACTTGTTAGAGCAAACATGGGTTATAACGAACTCACTTGTCATCCCGACGCTTGTTCGCTATAACTAGATTCGACTGTAGTGCCAATTTGTACAAACAGGTGCGTGACGCGTATTTTTCTCTCACCACGGGAGTCATAATCTTTCAGGGACGATACTTCCTTTTTCCGGCGTCCGTTCTCTCGTCAGGATACATCGGCTCTGCTTAGGCGTAGTGATGTGTCATTATGACCCTCATTTGGCATAAAACAAGAGCAAAGACGTTTTCGGTCTTTCTGAATTACGAATGACAATAAATATCGAGAAATGGAATCAGTAAATACTGGTAACGAAATGAGCACTCCACCACTTACTGGCTTCACCGTTACGTAGCTAGCTGGTTTAAAGTGTTAATACTAGCATTATCCGCAGCCCCAGACCATAAGCTACAAGCGTGAGCTCGCCCACGACTCGATTCTCTCAATTCCATAAAGTGTAATCTGATAATCTAAATGCCAACGTGACTATTTGTGCGCGCCTAGGTATTGATTGCTGGCCCAAACCAGCTTTAGATAAAGTGTCATCGCCAATTTATTACCCCCGTCCTCACTTCTGTGCACATTTAAAGGAGAAGAAAATAACCCATTCATTCGAAAATACATCTAAGAAACGTAACGTTAGCTCTAAATTTAAGGTGAATTGCATTTTTGACGGAGTCAAGATGTCTGAGACAACCGAGGGCAGCATAGAACCATCAGCCCAAAATGCAATGCTCTTCAGACGACATCCCGCGCATTCCGCCGTAAAAGGCCGCAGACGTCAAGCGCACCTGCGCTCATGAATTATATAAGCATAGGTTGTTCCTTCGCCCTAGTGCGCAGATTCTCGTCCTTGAAAGCGCAGACTGATTTTCGTCAGAAGGTTATTATTTTACTGTGACTTTAATTCTGCCGAGCCAGATTATTCTGAGTATATCCCTTTTCTCCTACCACTCTATCTTTTTCCAGCGCTTTTTCGCTAGACAGGTCTTGAGTGCCAATGGTTCTGGCTGGTGCCGGTTATTAAAAAAAACTTAAGGCGATTGCTTCCGTGCAAAATAGAGGACATAGACTTAAAGTAACACTCGTAATCACAGCACACGATAGAACCAGTACTGTAACAAAACTTCGTTGAAAAATAAAAGCAGCTAGAGTGTGAGCATGTCCGCAGGAAACCTGAACAAACAGGCTTTATATATGCAGATAAACTATGCACACCGCTATATGGTCCATCCATGTCAGTGCTCCCTTTCCGCGGTTGCTTCAATTTCGGATAATGTATTTGAAATGGTAGTTCAATTACTGTACGGCAAATTGCAAACACAAATTTTCCCTATATTTATTCTTAATTGGGCCATGCAGGCGAAATACTATTTTGTTTTACTCGAAAGATCTCGTGTTGTAGTGCCCCCAGGGCTTGTACGGCAGCAAACGATGCCGTATTCACCAAGAAATTTGACACATTCAGTAGAAAATTTTGATTCTCCCCCCAAATCGCGCGTTTTCATGACGTTTGCCATGAAGTCATGAGGGCGGGTATTCAAACGAACCTCTAGTGCGTCATTAGGCTCTGCAGCCTTGCTTACCCTCAGTCCTAAGAGATGGCGCTACCAGAGTCAGGCGCGGACCGTTGTCCGGAGTTGCTTTCTTTTTTTTTCAACATATTTGCACCTGGCTTGTTTTTGTTACGGTAGAAAGTCATCGCTTCATGAAACATGGGATATGCTCGACAAACAGGGTCACGTAAGGCAACGTCGCTTACGCCGATCGGCCAGTGTCGTGTAAGACAACTCCAAAGCGGCGGTCTGCTTTGAAGCTAAAACAAGCATAGTGTGCCCAGTGCCAACAGCACTGGGCATCGGTACTTCATTGTTTACATGCATTTTTGGAACTTTCATTGTTTACCTCACGATTCATACTGCTGTAAAATGAATATGCATAAATATAAGCGCAAATAGATCGTTCGGCAAACTGGCAAGCCCTCCCTCATTTGCGTTTGCTTTTTCCGGCGTCATGCAAACACACAGCTGAGCTCATATGACATTATAGGTTCTGTTTCGGGAAATGCGCCAGTTGGTCGCATCGCCATTCCCTTTTTTTCCTAATTATAGAGCCTATTTCACCGAAGTGTGCGTTAAAAGGGGTGTCAGTATGATTCTCACGAGGCAACATTTCAAATGAACCAAACTTGTACTTTTTCTGCATGGCCCCTTTAAGATGGGATGGCCTTGCATGGCTTGCATGACCTTGCAAGGCCTTCCAATAATCTCAGCATTTCTGCGTTAAGGCCTCATGTACTTGCTTCACAGAATTTGGTACAGACCGCATGAGCTGCCGGTTGGCGAATCCGCCCAGTTCGCAAGGGTACAGAAACTACTTTAAGCTAACAGGGCGGAATTATGCGGACAACTTGCACGGTTTTTGAGCATGGTGTTCGGCGGTTTACGGTTACAAAATTGCGTTGCTGTTTTGGTTTGAGCGACAGTCGCATTCTGTGCTCTACCTGTTATTCCCTCCGACGACGAGCACGGAATGTTTGCGGCAGTTGCACTTGCAAAATGGCTTCGAGGCTAGTATTTCGCGCATTTTATCGTGCCGAGATTGTCCTGCGTGGAAGCGCAATCCGGGTCGGCAGACGAAAACGGGAGATGTGCGGAATCGCCTCGTGGTGCGACATTGTGGGTGTAGTTTTTGTAGTCGGGGATGGCGTGTATTCTCCTCTGGCACGACGACCTGGGAGCGTAGCTTCGGACGCGAGGCGTGTACGCGGGCGCCACTGCTTGAGAAAATCCGCGCACACGTGTTTTGCAGCACAAATAGCGGCCGTTTGCGTGTTTTCGTTTTGACCTGGGAACTTTGCGCCTCCGTCAACATATTCCTGCTCTTTTTGACGCTCGCAACAGGAGGGCCCCTTGCCGTCAGGAGACGCGTTTTTTGCGCAATTGCCGGGCGTTTTCCCTAGGCATTTGGAAAACACAGAGGAGTGAGAACGGTACAGGAGCAGTTAGTATTCCTCAAACGCGGCCAGATATTGTTCAGATAACGAACAGTGGGGCACTTGGTTGACAAGCATCATGAAACACATGGTACGATGAGAACAGGCCACAAAACAGCGACGCAGTACATTGTCCT
This sequence comes from Haemaphysalis longicornis, assembly GCA_013339765.2. NCBI lineage: Eukaryota > Metazoa > Arthropoda > Arachnida > Ixodida > Ixodidae > Haemaphysalis > Haemaphysalis longicornis. The sequence continues at coordinate 159,247,435 of CM023449.1, read as the reverse complement.
GGTTATTTTGTCCTTAGCCTTTGCGCGTGATATGACTGAATTGTTATAGGGTAAAGGTTCGTTTATTTCAACTGCAAGGAAAAGCCAGCTGAGCTCGAAGTAATCAATCAGGAAAAATACAGCAGTGCACTTTGGTGGGGAAGCAGCAGGGCGTATCAACGATTTTATGCTTGAAAGACTCCGTGATTGCAGCCTGCCTTTTGTCCTTGAAGGCGACAACCAACAGTTTTTACCCTAACAGCCACTGAGGCGCACGTCCTCCTCTGCGCTTCCCTCTAAGCTCAAGGAGAGGCTGGAGGCAATCAGCCCAGCCATGAATTACGCAGCGAAAACCCGCGCTCGTGCTTCGTCGTCCTCCTTATCGTGACTGGCAGCGGCAACTTTCGCGCTCCTGATGCTACTATACCCTTGTGCACATTGAAGTTGACCGCGGAGAATGTCTGGCACAACGTCAATAATGGGCATTCAGATTTACAGCTGCTGTCTGTTTTCTCTCCGTCAGAGAGGTGACTAAGCACCGTGTGCAGGCACAGGACGCTTGTGTCTGACCTGAACTAGAGTTGCTGTATTTGCTTCGGCAAAGTTCCACGTCTGATTTCCATGAGGTGGTGCGCCACTGGTTTTACGCTATCTTTAGTGGTGTGCTTTTTTAGTGCAGTAATTTTTCCAATTGTGCGCAAGTGAGCGGCTGCAGGTGATGCGCGCAGCGTCCCGCGCAGCGGGCAGTACAAGCACGCGCCGACTTTATATATACACAACTATATACAGGGATTCTAGCGCTTCAAGGCGCCAAGCCTCCGCCGCGGTGGTGCGTTGTTCGAATTATCCGTGTAGAAACTCCGTTTGATTTTACGGTTGCTTTTACATAGACATATGGAGCTTAGCCGGGCAAAATGGTGTAGTTTATATTGTAGCATAATGTTGAGGTTCGCTACGCGTGAACAATTAGTTTAACGCCATAGTTATGCTTAAATCACAGCACTAATGGCGCAGCCGGTACCGAGCGACACACAAAAAAGGTAGTAGTAAGGGTGTGGCCGTAACCCAATAGAAAAGCAGTAATTGCTGTGGTCTCCCGAACCGCCGTGTTCTAGCCGAACCATGGCGTGTGGTAGAATTTCATCTCAGGTTTTGTGCTCTACATCGACATACATTGAAAGCATATCGGCGGGGGTCCTGTTTAGTCTCTCTGTCAAGCCGTTGGTCTGCCGATGGTACGCAGTAGTCCGCCTGTGGATGGTGTGCGTGAGCATCATAACGGACTGCATGAGGTCCGCTGTGAAAGCTGTACCTCTGTTTGTTATGACGACCAAATCGGCGTTGTACACAAAAAACTGTGCCACCTCAGCCGAGGTTGCTTGTATGACAGCCGCTGTCTCCGCATACCGTGTAAGGTAGTCAGTCGGGACCAGAATCCATCGATTACCCTTCGTAAAAGTTGGAAATGGCCCCAGCAGGTCCATGCCGTCTTGTTGAAAAGGCGCATTCGGTGGCTTTACCGGTTGCAGTAGTCCTGTCGGTTTCAGAGGTGGCGTCTTCCTTCTCTGGCAGTCGCAGCAGGCCTTTACATAGTGCTGAACTGTGTGCAACAATTTGGGCCAATAATACTTCTGGCGAATCCTCGCTAGAGTACGGCTAACACCCAGATGCCCCGCCGAGGTTTCGTCGTGACAGGGGTAAAAAATTGCGGGCCATATGGCTGTTGGTATGACCAATAGAAACGAGTCCTTCGTATTCCCGGAATTCCGTTTGCAGAGTACGCCATTCCGAAGGCTGAACGACGAAGATGTTCCGGGTAAAGGCACGTGGAACACGCAAATCGAGGCCTTCTAAATGCTGTATAAGCAGAAGCAGTTCAGGGTCGGCGCATTGGAGTTGGACCATTTGGGAGTCGGTAACGGCCTCAAGGAAGGGAAAGTCATCGTCGGCTTCTGGGCTCGCTGATTCGATGGGCGCCCGGGATAAGCAGACGAGACCAACGCGCGACTCGACCGCCTCGAACAGTTCCTTTACGAGAAGCTGGGAGCCCCCAACTCCAGCACGGTCAACTACAACCCACTCGTATCCCAACAATCACCATGACCAGGTCCGCCCAATCAAGACTAAAGATATGGCACTGGAACGCTAACGGCCTCCAGTGCCGCAGGGCGCTCCTACAGCAACACATACAGACCATGGACTATCCGCCGGACGTCATCATGGGTCAGGAAACCCACATGAAACGCAAGCCAACACTACCGGGCTACCGAACGCACGCTACACCTCCCAGCGCTCGCACCAGTACCAAGGGCGCGGCGCAGGGAGTCTGCACCTTCGTCCGGAAAGGCATCACCCACATACCGCACGACCGCTTCCTCGATCACGACACGGCCCTCGAGCTATGCGCGACCGAGATCGTAGTCGGCAAGAAGACGCAAGAATCACTCTACATGATCAACGTGTACAGTAACCCGCAACACCGCAGTCAGCGGTTCCGAACGCTGTTCCACAAGACCCTGCACAAAGCCTCGCGCCACCCGATCCTCATCGCCGGCGACTTCAACGCCCACCACAAAGAGCTTGGGTACGGACTCACCACGGCCAAGGGCAGAGACCTGCTCGACGAAGCCATGGAAGCCGAATTCACGCTCGTCACTGACCCGCTACAGCCGTCCCGCATCGGCACCTCAACCGCCCGAGACACCAATCCCGACCTCGCCTTCGTACACCTGCCTGACGGCAGAACGACGAGCTGGCGAAACACGGGCCACAACCTCGGCAGTGACCATTACATTATCGAAGTCGAGATCCCCCTGCGAGTATCGGGAACCTCTACCGCCAAGCGCACTCACAAGCTGGTGGACTGGCATGCCTTCCGTCAGCAAGACATCGCACCGACCATCGACGACATCGAGCGATGGACGCGTTGCCTGGTGGACGCCACGAAGCGAGTCACCACGGAGATCGAAACGGACGACTCCATACCGAGCATGGACCCCCGCCTGGCACACATGATCGAGGCGCGCCGGTCCCTACAGCGGCGATGGAAGAAACACCGCCACCACGGCAATTTACGCAAGCGGATCGCCCGCCTCGGTCGCGATATCGAGCAATACAGCCGACAGCTCTGTACCCAGCAGTGGCACGCGACCTGCAACGAGGCCGACGGACAACTCCACGCGAGCCGAACATGGAAGCTGCTTCGCCACCTCAAAGACGAAACCCAGAGCAAGTCCTCCCAAACAACACCGCCTGTCCCAGATACTACACACGGCGTCTAAGACCCTCGGCACAGAGGAGCTCTGCAAGCGCCTGAACGACCAGTACCTGCCCATCACCTCGAGCGTCGAGCATCTGGACTACCGAGGGGCGGCCAACCCCGAGCTAGACGGCGACATCGAGGAGTGGGAAGTCCGCCGAGCGGTACAGGACCTCAACTGCAAGTCGGCGGCCGGGCCGGACAACGTACACAACAAGGCTCTCCGGAACCTGAACGACACTGCCATAACGGCTCTCACACGGTACTATAACGACTGCTGGCGCTCGGGCTCGCTCCCCAAACAATGGAAGACGGCCCGAACGATCCTCATACCAAAGCCCAACAAGCCGCCCGGCATCGAGAACCTGCGCCCGATCTCCCTGACGTCGTGCGCGGGCAAGGTGCTCGAGCACGTCCTCAACAACCGCTGGCAGAGCTACCTCGAAGAGCACAACATCTACCCGGCCACGATGCTCGGCTTCCGAGCGAAGCTCAGCACACAAGACGCCATGCTCCTCCTGCAACACGACCTGCTCGAGTCCCCCAGCAGAACCGACTGCAGGGCAGTGCTCGGCCTCGACCTCAAGAGCGCATTTGACAATGTGCTCCACTCCGCCATCCTGGCACAAGTCAACCGACTGGGGCTGGGAGAACGAACGTACAACTACATTCGAGCGTTCCTGTCCCACAGGACGGCATGCATCCACGTCGGTCACCTACAACTAGACGAAAGGGAGCTGGGCAGCGTCGGCACACCGCAAGGGTCCGTCATCTCTCCCTTCCTGTTCAACATTGTCATGATCCCGGTGGCCGAGCGCCTCGCCCGCCTGCCGCACGTCCACCACACGATCTACGCCGACGACATCACGCTCTGGGTGTCGAGCGGCACCAACGGCCACATCGAGGAATCGCTGCAAGAGGCGATCTGTGAAATCGAGGCCTGCCTGAAGAACACGGGGCCCCCGGTGCTCCCCGCAAAAGTCGGAGCTGCTTATACTGCCACCCCCCGGCCACCGCAGGAAGGAAGCCGAACGCGAAGCCGGCAACATCACCCTCCGCACCGAGAACGGCACGACCATACCGCCCGTCCGCAGCCTCAGAGTGCTCGGCCTCCACATTGACTCGGGCAACACCAACCACACGGCCCTGGACAAATTACTCACGAGGATGGGCATCGCGACCCGTCTCATCAGGAGGATTTCCACACGCCGCGACGGCATGCGAGAGCCCAACCTCCTGCGACTGCTGCAGTCTTTCGTGATGAGCCACGTCTCGTACGTCGGCGCGTTCCACCGATGGCTGCAGCACGAGCGGGGCAAGATCAACGCAGCCATCCGCAAGTCCCACAAGACGGCACTGGGACTTCTCCACAGCACAAGCAACCGGGCCCTTGCGTCCCTCGGCGTACACAACACACTGGAAGAGGTGTGCGAAGCCCAGTGCTCCGCCCAGCTCGCCCGTCTCGGTACTACCAAAACGGGTCGCCTGATCCTGCAACGGGCCGGCCTCCGCCCGCTACGGACGGAGCCGCTCTCGGAAGACACCCACGAACACAGGAAGATACCCAACGACATTGCCAGACAACTGGTCGTCGCACCGCTCCCGCGCAACGTCCACCCGGACCGCAACAAGGAGCGAAGGCGAACCAGAGCCCGCACGCTCGCGGAGACGTACGCTACAGACAACACGGCGGTATACGTGGACGTCGCCCAACTCCCGGACAGACCGCACACCTTCGTGGCCGTAGTGATCCGCGCCACGGACGGAAGCATCCTGAACGCCTGCAGCTTCCGCTCGCCCGGCGCCGAGCAAGCAGAAGAGGCTGCCATCGCACTGGCGCTACGAAGCGACCCCGACACCACAACCATCCTGAGCGACTCCCACTCGGCCATCACCAACTTCGCCAGAAGCAGCATCGGGGAAACGGCAGCCCGCCTGCTCCCCACGCGCAAGTCGACCACAACCAACATCAGATGGTTCCCGGCACACGTCGGACCCATCGCCGGAGGAGCGGCCAACCGCAACGAGACAGCAGACGCCGTCGCACGCGAGCTCGCGCACCGTGCGGCGCCCCCCTGCCCTCGACCGCGGGAGACGTCGGCCTCCAAGCGGAACCGCTGACCACGTACGGCGACATCCTGTCGTGGTACCGAGAGGGGCGCCGAGCGCTGCCTCCGCCTCACCCGAGGCTGGGCAGACGCGAAGGCGTCCTTCTCCGACAACTACAGACCCGCACGGTGCTCACGCCGGCCCTCGCCCGACACGTGTGCCCCGGATACTATGTGCAAGTGCAGTGCAGTGTTTGTGCGCGTGAACCAGCAACTCTAGCCCACATCATGTGGGGCTGTGAAGTGCAGCAAGACGGTGCCGAGCCGGACTCACTACCGCCAGACATTGTGGACTACATCAGCTCGCCCGACTCTGCGGCGCAGCTGCTCGCCATCCAGCGGCTCGAGGACGCCCTGGCCCGGCAAGAGCGAACGGGGGACCCTCCCGCGGGAGCGGACTCACCTAGTATCCGACGTCGCGACGCAGGCCCACCCTCGAGGTCTACATAGCCACGAGCTAGATAGGGTGCGGAGAAGCCCTGCGTGGCCTGATCCGCACCCGCACGCCGGATATTCTCAATAAAGTCTTGTTCTCTCTCTCTCAGTCTCACTGTGCTTAAGTCCCGACTTGTGCAGTACGTTCATGCCATAGTCTTGCAACCGGAGCCTCCATCGAGCAAGGTGTCCAGATGGGTCCTACAGGTGTGCAAGCCCACACAACAAGTCGTGATGGCTGACTTGTTGTCGTGATGGCTGACAACAAGTCGTGATGGCTGACCACACAACGGCCTGCGCTAAAGACACGACCGGAACTTGCTGATGGTCCAGACGACAGCAAGACACTCCTTTTCAGTCGGGGAGTAAGTCGACGCCGCTTTTTAAAAAGTGCGAATGGTGTAGGCTAGAACTCTTTCAGCTCCGTTTTGCCATTGAACGAGGACTGCAGCGAGAGCGACGATACAGGCGTCCGTGTGGTTTTCCGCATCCGCATGTTCGTCGAAATGAGCAAGTATTATCGCTGTTTGCAACTTTCTCGCAGGTCATTAAAGGCAACTTCTCTTTTCTCTTGCCACGCAAAAGGTACGTCCTCTTTGGTCAGTTGCGTCAGTGGTTACTCAATATCCGATAATGTTTTGACGAAGCGCCTGTAATACGCGGCAGGGTGCAGAAAGCGCTTAACGGCCTTTTTATCATCTGGTCTCGGGAAACCTGCAACCGCTGCCGTCTTTTCAGAATCTGGGAAGACTCCTTCGGAGTTGCCCTAGAAACCGCGGCTGCTAGTAGCCAAAGTTGCATTTTTCAGGTTATATAGTTAATTTAGCTGACTTGATGGCTTCGAGGACCAGTCGCGACCTGTGTAGATGTTCTTCAAATGTTACGGAGAACACTATGACATTGTAAAGCTAAATGAGACATGAGTGCCATTTGAGACCGGCCAAGACCGAATCCATCATTCGCTTGAACGTAGCGTGAGCTGAGCGTAGACCGAATGGGAGGACTTTGAACCGTCGAGTGTGACAAACGTGGTCTTCTCGTGGTCTCTTTCTTCAAACGTGATGTGCGAGTATCCGCTTTTAAGATCAAAGGACGAGAAATATTTGGCCGCGCACAACCGGTCAAAGGCATCGTATATGCACGGGAGCGGAGTTTCCTGTAATCGACACAGAAGCGCAAAGTTTTGTCTTTCTTCTCGACTAGCACCACAGCGGATGAACACAGACTTTTCTATGGTTGGAGAACATCGTCTGGTAGCATTTCTCTTACTTGATTCTGGATGGTTTCACGCTCCTTGTAGGATACGCGGTATGGGTGTTGGCATACTGGCTTTGTTGCTTCGTCTACAGTGATGCTAGACGTCGACAAATTGGGCTGTGCAAGCAGGTACTTCTGAATTTCAGGTGGCCGTTCACCGTTTCACGGGCAGGGTGCGTTGTGATGAACTCCGCGGAGACCAGCATGCCGGTACGGGCATGACCTGTACAGATGGCTGGCTTCACCACAATGAAAACACAGTGGCCGGCTATCCGGTGCACGCCACAAGTCCGTCTTTCGAAGGGTCACTTAGGCGCGTCGATATCCCGGCTGGCGATGAGTCACGGTGCCGTCACCAGGCGCGGCATAGGTGGCCGCAGGCGTTGCGGTGGCGACGTTCTGAGTGGCGTACGCAGCGGTTTGCTGGAGAGCGGCGGCGTATGTAGCGGAGCTGCGGGATGCCGGTATATTAGTGGTTCCTGAACCGCTTGCCGCACTTCCTCTCGAACGAGTTGTGATAGCGAGGCATACGTCGGCGAAGCCGGTGGTAGTTGCAGTCGGCGAAGTTCTTCTCGAACTACCGAACGAATCAGCTCATGCTATCCGTCTGGGCTTGTTGCCAAGGCAGCAGAGGGTACGTCCACCGACGCGCAGCTCTGACTGCAGTCGTACTGTCTGGGTGCGCTTCTCCAGCGTCCTTCTGACTGCCGACGCTTCATTAATAAACTCAACAACGGTACGCGCCGGGTTGCGCACTAGCCCGGCAAACAGCTCCTGTTTAACGCCTCGCGTAAGGGGACGGAGGTTCTTCTCCTCATCCATGTTTAGATCAGCACACCTGAAAAGGCGGGGCATAACTTCGTAATACATGGTCACGCTCTCGCTTAGACGCTGGTTTCTAGAGTGTAGTGCCGCTTCCGCCTTTTCCTTGCGGTCATTCTGCGCATGGGCAGCTAGAAACCTGCCGCGAAATTCATCCCAGTGTGAACATTCTGTTTCATGGTTTTCAAACCACGTCATTGCGTATCCATCGAGGAACAAGTATACATCCAAGAGCTTGCGTCCTTGGTCCCACCCGTTGAATCACGCAACCCGTTCATAAAGCTCCAACCAATCCTCCGGGTCTTTAAGGATGTTTCCATGAAAAGTGGGAGGCTTTCGGGGCTGATGAAACATTAACTGACGTGGTGGGATGTTGTCATTTTCCATAGTGGTCGTGGCCGCGGTGCGCGTTGCCGCTACTCTGCTGGTCATAGGCAGTGGTCCCAACTCAGGTGCAGCGCCCTGAATCCCACGACTTGTACGCTGGTGGACAGGCGTCAGCTCCCTCTCGGGCACTCTGTCTTCCTCAGTGCATCCTTCTTGGTGCATGCGGGGTTCACACTCTGTACGCAGCAACTCTACCATAAATGTAGCGTAATTGTGAGGTTGGCTAGGCGTAAGCAATTTAAGCCAGAATAAGGCTTAAATCAGAGCATTAAAAGCGGTGCCGGTACCGAGCGGCACACACTCACGCACGAGTTTCCTCTTCTTTCACTTCCACGCGCCGGAACACGCGCATCTGGTTTCGTGCTATCGTGGGATTGACGGCATTGATAGTCATCAATGTAGAGCTCCTTTCTAAGCTGTCACTGAATCGATAATTATAGCTAACTTGAAAACATTGATTTTCAAATTACCGAGCTTTCACGTTATATTGTACTGTTGGAATTCGCCTGGTTTACGCTTCTTTCGTAGAAGCGTGAAAATTTGAAATTTGCTTGTCTGCATTACTTTGAAGTTTCATATATGGTGGCGTAGCTCTATTTTGCTATTTATTTGTTTATTTATTGTTTTATTTATTTTTATTTTTTATTAATTCATTTGTGTATTTATTTATTTATTTTTATTTACTGATTTACGTAGCCTAAAGGCCCCGAGGGTCATTCCATAGCGGGGAATTCAGACAATCACTATTTAAAACACATACACAGAACGGACAAAAGGCATACAAATCAAGGAAGAGAGGGAGAAGAACATACAAGGCATAAAATCAAACAAGTCATGTCAAATCATCAATACGCAGCGCAAGCACTGCGAGTTGCTAGCGTTGAGAGTATGAGTTGGCGCGTCGACACGATAGTCCTTAGAAGAGGTGCGCGCCTTCTCTCCTCGTGGTTCCTGCCGTCCGAAAAGTTATAATCAAATTAGGACTGCCTGAGGGTAGGCAAGGTGTTCACTTTGTTATACTGTCAAATCTCGATTTAACGAATAACGCGCGACCGCCCAAAATCATTTGTTGTTTTCAAATGTCGTTGTAATGAGAAACTTGCGTTTATAAGCCCGTGCTGAAACCTAGGAATGAAAATTACGTACAGTGGGAGTCGACGTGTGTGCAGACACGCAAACTCTCAAATAAAACTGTTGCACTACTTCAAAACTGCCTAATTTGAAGAAATCAGTTATTTTCTTCTAGCGAGTGTAGCACACACAACGGATTTCAATGTGCGTAATACATCATCGTGCGCATCACTGCATCGAGCGATGAAAGATTGGTCTTTGTGTTCAATAAAACATCAGTGTTCAACATTATCTCATCTTCTGCGTTCAGTGACCCAAGGCCGTCTTCGTTCGAGTAGGGACGATGGCTGCTTTCGCTTCTTGTTTGCTTCGTCGCAAGCTGCATTCATCCTTGGATATCGCACAAACTTCGCAGCAAGATCCTTGCAACTAAAGAAATACCTGCCAGCACACGTGAACGGCGTGAAGAACGACCGACGCAGCGTCCGCTAACCGACCTACATCCAAAGCAACGAGAAAGAAAAGGGGCAGAGGCGGCTAGGCTGGGTTACTGAATATTGAACTACAGCTTTGTGGTGGCACTAGGAATCGGCACGGAATAGTGATGATGATAGGTACTGCACTGGGGGGGGGGGGGGGGGGGGGGGGGGGAGGGGGGGGGGGGGGGGGGGGGGGGGGGGGGGATGGAGCGGATAGAGAAACGGCGGTTTGTGTTTCGTGGTGGAGTTGCAGTGCTGTTTCTTTACCCGAATTCGTAATATGCTGATGCTCGTCGACTATAGAGGGAAAATACATAACGCGCGTTATTCTGAAGTTACGCTATAAAGAAATATGTAGTTCTGAAATATTTATGCGTTAAAAATATCGGCAATCTAGAGGGAATTTTCAAAATGTTGTCTATATTTGAGAAATTCTTTCATGCGGGCTTCGTAGTAACGACATTTAACTGTATTTGAATATACGTTTGGCCTCCTTTAATTTTTGACAAGCATTTTTCGTAGACAATTCGAAATGACACAAAAATGACGAATAATTTTTTAAAAGTTGCGTTAAAACAGTGGAACCCCGCTCTTACGTTCCTGAGTGCGGCATTTTCCCGGCTGCTACGTTGTTTTTGTGTGGTCCCGGCGCAGCTTCCATAGAGTCCCATGTATTTAAACGCTCACTGTTACGTTGTGGCTTAGAGTAATTTGCGGATAATTTGTCGCAATCTGACGCTGCTCACCCGCCCTGGGCAACATGCGAGGACCGCTATTTTGACGTTTGATGAGACTCGGCCAGGCTGGGCTACGGAACTGGCTGCATGAAGCCGCACGCAGGTGCGATTCGTCACCACTAGATGGCCTTACTCACTCATTGCTATTATCTTCTTCATTGTGCTTACAATGAAAGTTTCACTCCGATATTTCAGAAGTGCGTGTTTGCCACAACCGCAATACCGCAGGAATACAACGCGCTCTCGTCGTCATCGTGCGCTTCAAGCTTTGAGAACACCGTTGAACTTGCTATCGCGACCTTTATGGGGCCTTGATGGGGGCGCGAAAACTGAGGCGCTTTCCCTTCCGGAAAAGCGTGACGTACTAAACACAGTAGACAAGCAGCCAGCGCGGAGGAGAGTGAGTGAGTGAGTGAGTGAGTGAGTGAGTGAGTGAGTGAGTGAGTGAGTGAGTGAGTGAGTGAGTGAGTGAGTGATGTGAGTGAGTGAGTGAGTGAGTGAGTGAGATGAGTGAGTGTAAGGTGAAGCGCTCAGGTCGGCGGGGACGACGACGACGACAAACGTCGCGGACACATGCCCGTGAAGGGATTGTCCTTGTTTCGGCACGGCCGAAGAAGACGAAGTGACAGGTCACACGAGCCGATGACGGTGAACGGGAGGGCCCTATGAGAGCCGGCCACGACGGAGGGGTGACGAGGCCAGACGGGAGCGAGGAAGGACGGCCATTCCAGTGGAGGAGTTCCGAGAGGACTGTTCGAGGAGAGCGGCGTCCAGGCGCAGATCAAGAGCTCATCGGGTCTCGGGGACCCAAGCTCAAAGGGATCTACCTGACGCCAAGGCCTCCCCTGACCAGCGTCCTATTCCCCAGTGTCCCGGCCCGTGGCAGGCACACGCGCTGCGTCGTGCCCCGGTCCTGAACGACCACGGCCTGGAGATCGTCTACCGGCGGCTACCGGGTGCCGGCTGCCCGCGGCCTTCCCTGACGTGGCGCCTGGTGGTGACCAGGTCCGGCCACGACCGCTACTGCAAGTGCCGTTCGTGGAAGAGCTGCAAATGGAGTTGCTCGGCAACGGGCCAGCACGCGAGACTTCCGACGCGACCCTCAGCGCAACGCAACGCGACGCCCCGACGCCCAAGTGCTACGCCACGTCACGGTGAACTGTTTGTGAACTTTTCTGTTGCTCTTTTCTGGTGTTTACATTTATAGGCTTTTCTGTACATTAGCGTTTTGGATTTCTTGATGTCGCATTTGTAGACTAGTTATTCTTTTTGGGTTTTTGTTAGCTCTCTGTAGTCTCTCTGCATCGTGCTTTGTTCTAAACTACATGTTGTCTTCGTAACCTCACAAAGCGCCCCGTCCTGATTATCTGGCGACTGTGGCTAGCCCCACTCGCCACCGAACACACCCTACTCAAGAACCTGCAGAGGGGGTTTCCTTCCCCTCCTCACAGTGAGTGAGTGAGTGAGTGAGTGAAAAGACTATATTTGATTATCCGGAGGACGACTATCCTCGACTCCGCTAGAGACCTTGCATTGCCGCGCGTGGTGCTTTCGAGCCATCGCAAAAAGCGGCAATCCCACATGCTCGGGGATTTTATGATTCTAAAGGGAAAGTTGCGGAAATACATGGCTGCAAGTCAAAGCTACACTGTTTTCGTTAATGTTCCAAGATTTACTCCCCGCTTCATTTTACTGCTTAAGCTTTTTTCGCCGGTCCGGTGTAAATTAGTATGAGCGGGGTTACACTGTACTTACATAATTGAGTTTGGGACGAAGCCGTTGTTTGAATAATCCAAATTTGAACTTTGTCTTCCCGGTCTCTTGCCGACTTCAAATACGCAGTACATGATACCCACACACCAGGATAGCTTTCGCGAGTGATGAGCAGTGCGTGCTACAACAGGCTCTATTCTGCTAACGACGTGCCTGCATTGAAATGTTACAAAACTAAGCCTAACAATCTTCACATTATTTCAACAATACAATGACTACCCTAACCTTCCCTTTTAGCTGAAAATCAGCCAATTGCTCCCTTAAAAGACAAAGATGTGATTACCGATGCTAACTCCCGCAGCCTTGCGATTACGACCCGTGTCGACGGTGCGGCTTCAAGAGTCATCTCGGCTCGCTAGAGACCAACCGTGGTAGTTCCGCTCCGACGGAACTCAATCGCTTTTTTCCTTCTCTTGGCTGCATGAGAGCACTTAATTGCTGGTTGTTTTTTTTTCTTCTTACCTTACAGTTTGATGTAGTCATAAAGAATGAGTTTTTCTTCTTTCCTCGTCTACGTGCTGTTGTTTTGTCCTGATTTTTCTTTTTGTAACGACACGCAGTGGTGATGGTTGACACGAATGAAATGAAGCTTTCAAAGAAGGCATGAGCACCCACTTCTGGCTGAATTTCCCGCCCGCCGCACACTACATACGAAGGCACACAGCCATTGTCGTCCTCGTCACGTCTTGATGGCTTTCTTAATAGGATCCTCCAGTTCCCGCGAGGGATAGAGCATCGCCCGAGAAAAAGGAATGTAAGTCGTCGCCTTGTGGTTACGGGGTGCCAAGCGTTTACCAGCCTCGCTTGGGCGGCGACAAAATAAGGAAACGAGCAAGCTCGAACAGCTGTTGTGAATATCACAATCCGCGCCTTTTTTTCGAAGCAGAATAAAAGTTTCAAAATGGGAATAAAGAACCGCGCGCCTGCTATGCAATAGACTAAACGAAGCGGAAAGCGAAATGTCATTTGCATAACGTCCTTAATCCCCACAGGGCCCTCAGCGTCTGGGGAAGGAGCGGAGGAAAGACAAGCGAGGGCTGTTTAGCTTCTAAGAATGACCTCCTTTTTCTTATGGGATGGTTGTGTTTTTTTTGTACTAAAATACTCGTCTTCTTGTATTTTCAGCTCGTAATTTGTATACGCCTTAATGGCGGAATAAAAAAAAGCTTTTTTTCCCTTTATTTCACGTGCACCTTGGCGTGCAAAAAAAAAAAACTACTGTTCAGAACATTATGGCTGCGATGTGCTTTGCAAACAGAATTATAAGGGGGGCCTAAGACTTCGTTCATGACGTGTGAATAGGTGAATATCACCTCTCGTTAAGACGTGAAAGAATATGTTGGGAAGCTATGTTGACGTTCCTTTTAATGGGGATAGGCGATTTGCGCGTTAGTTTCTGACAGCTGCTTTCATTGTCACTGGTAAATTCACGAATCTACCTCAGTTGGCATGTTAAGCCTACATACCACTCACTGTCAGATGACGGTAACGTTGAGTGCAACGACATGCAAGCAACATCAAACTCAACATACGTCGATCTGCGGGCGCCAGTTGACGATGTTGGACTGAAAGCGCAGAGTAAGGGCTACGGCCACACGATCACGCACCCAATCAGTGGAATCACGATGCAGCATTTTAACACGAAATTGTTTTATTCCCGGATACATCAATATTTTATTGACGTCACAACCGCCACGGAAATGACGCCAGTACACGTTTTCCGAAGCGACCGGACAGCAGAATGTCGCTCTCCAAGCGCACCCACAAGACAGTCGCATACCCGCAAATAATGGTCAGCTGCAGATTTCGCTCCGCATTTTACTTTCGTGTTGTACCGATTCCTATGACAGACAAATGAACCACAGCTTTTTTCCCTTCAGTGCCGCCACCACGGACGCAAAATCACGAGAATCTGCCGGTGTTACAAATAGTAGAACTCACCTTGACCAAGAATAAACTCGCTACTTAATTGTATTGTAATAACGCTACTACCAAGACACCGCGAAGCATACTGCGAAAACCCAGCCACCAGCGAAGACAAAGATGTGTGTGGCACGTAAGTTCGAGATCCCCCATGGCCGACATAGTGCAAGTAAGGTCACATCACCTTCAATCGTCGTTCGTTCGTTTGTCCTGCCATCACGTAACAGTATCATTGTCACAAACCGAACAACGTCACCTTTGCAGTATTGTTTACACCTAAAACAAGCTTCTAAAAAAGGAGTTTTTGTTCGACAAAGCAACCAACTTTCGATCATGTCAGATAATCTTCAATTAACACGATGACTTTGACCTTGTGTATCAATTTTGTATTTTGCATTCTTGCTAGATTAGTAGTAGTTATTGCTTGCTTAACTACGGTGCCACTTCATCAAATTTGCTGAAATTACCTGCGAAGTGTCTCCAACCGTTTTTTAAACTTTCAGCATGTCAATTATACCAAAAAACGTTTTTCGCGACTTCACAATTTCACGGTGTTTGCGGATTCGCGAAGCACCGAGGCAGAGAACACAGAGGCTCGCAATTTATCCTTAATAAAGGACGTTTAAAGCAACAAAGAAGTGATTTGTAGGGCTAAGAGAGAGCAGGAGAAGGGGATGTCGTAGATAGGCGGCCCGCACGCGTCATAACCTGTGCAGCTTTGGAGCGTTAAATCAATCAATCAATCAACCTATGTAATGGCGGACTACCACCTCGAGAAACCTTTACTCAAAAACCAGTACCGGACATTGCTTCGTGTCCGCGCACAGTATCTGGTTCTCGTCGGGTGTCGCCCGGTCGTGGATTCATAGTTCAATTACAGTACAAAACAGCCAAAGTGTATCGACTGCTGCAGCTCGAAGAGGAATTTTCGGCGCCTCCAGTTTTTTTTTAAAGCATCTGAACAAATATTATTGCCCCATATCACAGCGCCCTTATTTTTTACATAAATGCCCAGAACGTTACTTTACAGACCTTTTTGCGTGTACGATAAAAACTTCTGAAGTTGTGAAGGCAAGCACTGCCACTTTGGCATAAAAGGGGAGGCTTTTTTTGTGCCGGCCTCTAATGACTTAGTGACTACGCGCATTTATTTGCATTATGTACTTTCTTCATTCCGGAGGGCGCGGCTAACGATGGGGGTTTTATTCTCGATACGCATAGCGATTAACATAACAATAAAGCTATCTAAAGAGATGCGCACTTGAGAATCAGAGCGTATTCATCTCCAGGCATGCAATTTACGGTAAACTAAATTTTCTTCCATACTATTCAAATGAGCCTAACGTTGGGTATACTATTATTGCCGCCGGTAGAGATGGCCTTCCATATTGTTAAACTAGAATACAGTTTCCTTCTGTTATTTTACGCTACTTCACTATTTGCTTCAATGCAATAAACTCGATCAAGGCCGTAAATGTAGTTGTGTTCTTAAGAGCGGACTTGGGCGCAGCAAAACAAAAACTTTGGGAGACTCATTTCTTCTGCAGTGGACACAAAGCTGATGGGTAATATGACGTAGACCATTTTGGGTTAAACAATTAGGAATTGAAGCAAGATAGGCAATTTTTAGTAAGCCTTTTTAATTGCCTTCTTCTTTGAGATTTATTCTGTGAGTCCTATTTCACACGTAGATCTGAGACATCTTTTGCCCGCACAGTAAGGCACCAGTAGAGTTTCTCCTGTTTTCTAAATACAAGCTGCATATGTGTTTTCAAATGCAGTATGGAAAAAAGCGGCGCCTGTAGCCGCGTAGAGTTTCTCCTGTTTTCTCAATACAAGCTGCATATGTGTTTGCAAATGCAGCGTGGAAAAAAGATGAGCCTGTAGCCGTGCCAACGCGTCAGTGAACTGTTTAGCGTGGCGGGTTGCAGCATTGGGAAAAAAATTCAAGGAAAAACTTCGCTTAAAAGAACTGTTGACGGGAACCTAGCACCGAATAGGAACATCTACCATATTTTATTATCAAGTCTGAATAAGAGATCTGAAGTTTTATTTCATAAAAGCACCCAAATCACGTTTTCGGACTTAAGAGCAGTCAGCAGCCACTTGGGTGAGCGTGCTCCTTATACCGCTATCTGAACAGCCAGACGGAAATCAGGCATTTTACAATGACAAACAAAAAGTGCTTTTCACGCCTACGTTCGATAATGCTAGGCTAGCCTGCGCCAATAGTTCATGTACCTTTTTTGTGTTATCATTACTAATGCTGCATTTACCCAAATTCCCGCGAATACATAGCTGGTGTTTCCAAAAATGCAAAAGTTTTTGCCAAGAGCTGTGAAAAAGGCTACTCTTGAATCCGGACAAAGGAGAAAGAACACGATGGGAGAGAGAAAAGGAGATCGGGGTGGCAGAAATACATTTCAAAAAGGACCCAGAATAAGATGTCTCAGAACTTGTCAGGGTTTTACCTTGGATAGCAGCAATCTTCGGTACATCGTCGCAATGGGTGTTATCGCGACCCCACCCTACTACCTCTGGCGGCGTTGGTGGAAGATCAAGTGGCGTGAGCTCGTGTCACAGTCCTTTAGGGCGGCCGCTAGATTCCCCGTGTTCTTTTTTTTTTTTTTTGCAAACAGCGGGAAAATGCATTTGAAGAGCGAGCCCCTCTCGTTCAAATTCAGTACTCTGTCAAGACCCGCTTTGATCGCGGGGCGTCCTTTTTGGGGGGTCGATAGAGCGTCAAACGACTTGATTTCACGGTTGCTGGAGGGAATGATAGGCCAAGAAACGGACAGTGGGGTAGAACTATGGCAGGTTTTTGTATGTTTCAGGAATGGTGTTGTTCGTCGCATTCAATTGAGAATACGGGGTGCGCTTGGGCACTGGTGGCTGTTTTCTGGCTGTGTTGTAAGAAATCATGCGTTGTCTCCAAAAGATATGAGCTCTGCAAGACTGGCGCCATTTCTACATTGTGTTTAGAAGGATACACGCTCCCACATTTAAACAGTCATGTCTATTTTCTAGATGGACTAAAAGACAACTCAACGGAAATACGATAGATGCACTGAAGTTAATTGTAATGTCAGCTTGAGCGTAGAAGGACAGACAGTAGAGCAGAATACACCCTAAAAGTTCTACCGTGTGCATTTCTATCGCCTGTCGTCCATCCTACGTAAAAATGACATTACCCAATACGGTAAGAGAACGAGCACGATAAACAGCACTTAAGCCGTTGTCAGCAATAGTAACCGGCAATGATACAAGCAACATTGCCCAAGATGTACCGTATTTTCATACGAGTGCCTGCATGGAGATGTATAGGAGAAACGGATCTTAAACTTGATAAGAAGGAAAACCTACATGTTTTTTTAGTATTGCAACCTGCCTTAGCTGTAGCTTTCCTTCGTTTTTCTTGTCCTACATCGGTAGCGTGAGTGTAGGTAAATAAGATTTTTGTTGGAGGAAGGAAGGAACAAAGGAAAAGGTAGAGGAAAGCAAGCAAAGCAAAACCAGGCTATGGCCTACCTTGCTATCGTGCATGAAAGGTAAAAGAGAGCGTAGCGAAGTGTCGAGAGCGTTATGGCACTAAACGGTAAAGGCCCGGTAGTTAGTTTCCGTGGAACCTTTCGTTGTGCTGTCTTTCGTGCAAGTTCGTCGTTTTCAGGAAGCGCATGAGCGCTTCCGTTTCCCTGCACGTTGATGAAGGGGTAGACAAATGACTAAGACTTTCCTTCTCAGCGACCGGCGGCCTAGAATTAGATCCCACAGAGTTGAAGGGACGTGGCTTCTTGCAATTACCAAAACGTGTGCTTTTGCACGAAAACCTGCCGCATGATCTCCGACGTGGGTAGCACTTTATACCTTTTAGTGGTCACCGTCAAAGCGAAACAGGAGTAAGCATCCGTGAGTGCCACACCCATCCATAGGCGACTGAGAAGTGTTGCGCTAGACCGTGTGTCCCTTACGACAAGTGTCCCTTACGAGGGACACTTGTACGTTTCAAATTTATAGCTATGTGAACTTTGTGGAGCGGGGACATTCCCCTCAAAGATCCCCTGACCGTGACAATCTCCCAAGTGCGTATGTATTACGAAGAAAGGTACAATAAGAACGGAACAACTTTTAATCTGCGCTGTTAACGAGTGGATGCAGCACAGTTGGTAGAGCACTTTCCGGCTACTGCGCCGAAATGGGTTAAAATCCCACCGGATCAGACATGTCTTTATTTATTTAGTGTTTACTGCGGCGGCCATTTTCTTTACCGGACAACAACGACAAACACAACCGAAACAACGACACTTTTGCCCAGAATGGCGCTCTTTAGGCTTAGCTTCAAAAAACAAGTCCGGACATTTTAACAGTGCGCTAAGTAGGTTGCATGAAGCTTTGAAGTGAAGTAGCAAAGTCAGTCTTCAGATCTTGCGCAACATAGGTTTGATGGGTTCGCGTTT
The DNA here is from genome assembly GCA_013339765.2 of Haemaphysalis longicornis. NCBI lineage: Eukaryota > Metazoa > Arthropoda > Arachnida > Ixodida > Ixodidae > Haemaphysalis > Haemaphysalis longicornis. The sequence goes on along the minus strand of CM023449.1, from coordinate 159,228,751 downwards.
CGGAGGCATCCAATTACGTAAAGTTGCTTTTGATTCTTTGCCTCGCGGACTAGAAGGCGTTCAAGAAAAATCCACCCTCCTTCCACTGTGTTCCTGCAATTAGAAAAAACGTACAGACCCATTCCGTTATGTGGAGATTAAAATCACCAACCAACCCGTACCCGCCAACTACAACCTCCGAGCAATTGGCTTCAGGATCCCTAAAAACTGAAGTGGGTCTCAAACGTTATCTGCACTCCAATATTTCCTCACGCAATTCACTCACCTTGCGCGACGCATCGCCCTTCGCGTTTAACTCCTTTGGGAGGAAGACACGCTCAAAATAACCCAAACAATACATATCGGGCAAAAAATAACTACGGTACACCATACCTGGCTCTCAAATCCACCGAAAAAGAAAAACTCAATGCCTTCCTTTACCCTACCTCGCCCTAGGCCTGCCAACCTCAACATCAACGCACAAGTTGCCCCAACTAGGAGTGCACAATACCTTCAAAGAATTGCATGATGCTCACCGTGACTCCCAAACCACGCAACTCAAGCTCACACCAGCCCGACGAGATACCCGTGCACGCCTCGGATATCCAGTACCATTTCAAGCAGCCAAGCAGCAACGTGTCCCCCTCCACTTCCGGAAACATATTTGTGTAGCTCCCACACCATGGAACATGCATCGCTTTTATAACAAAGCACGCATCAAAGCACTGGTTGATGCGGTAACAAAGAATCGTGCTGGGATCCCCACGACGCGGTACACGGATACCGCATGATACCTAAGTGCGTAAACCAGTTCAATCAGTTATGGTGATGGACCACTAGGCCACCCAGCGCAGCGCCAGCCCAATATTCACCACGCCTATAAACGCCACTGAGGAAATTGCCATCACCCTGGCATCACGAAAGATACCGAATACGTCGCCGTCAATCGGCGTATTGATTGGAGGCACGATGGCTAGATGGATACTGGTAAACTTTTCCAGGAGGCGAAATGTTTATTCAGGAAGAGGCAAAGCATCACAATATTCACCCCAGCTGACGGAACTTTCGAAGTTAATTAATAAGCGTAACCCAGCTGACATACGGTGGTATAATATGAAGAGGAATTGTGTATGCTGTAAAGAATGGAGGCAGCCTGAAAGCAGCGAAGAGGCGTGTAGGCATTGGGAAAATATATTGTCATCACAAATAGGGATACCAAAGTTGTAGTAGCGAAGTAGTTCCTTAGAGATTTGTACAGTATACGCGACATCCAGGATGGTACCTTATAAGGTAGTGGTTTAGAGGAGATATTCATCCCACCAGTAACAATAGAAGTAGTAAAGAAGTCTTTGAAAGAAATACAAGGGGGCAAAGCACCTGGTGAGGATCAGATAACAGCAAACCTCTTCAAGGATGGCGGGCAATTTTCTACCAGAACAACTCGCAAACCTTTCTCCGCAATGCCTAATGACCGCGAGTGTACCGGAATCGTTAAAGAACGTGAACATCATCCTAATCCATAAGAAAGGTGCCATGAAGGAGTAGAAAAATTACCGGCCCCTCAGCTTACTGTCAGTCGTCTACAAGGTACTTAGCAGGGTAATCTCTAACAGAATTTACGCCACCTTAGATTTCTGTTAACCTAAGGGACAAGCAGGGCTTCGTAACGGCTATTCAACAACGGACCATATTCACAGCGATCAATCAGGAGATAGAGAAATGTGTGGAGTATACTCAGCCCATATATATAGAGCATTCATAGATCATGGAGAAAGCTTTCGACTCGGTCGAAACCTCCTCGCAGTCGTTCAGGAAAGCGGAATCAGAGTGTAGATGAGCATTGCGAAACAATACTAGAGGATGTCTACAATGGGTCCTCAGCTACCACCGTCTTCCATAAGGAGACCAATAAAATGCCTATAAGGGTTCAGACAAGGAGGCACAATCTCTCTAATGTTATTCACAGCTTGTTTACAAGAAATAATCAGAACATTTGATTGTAAACAAGTAGTCGTAAGTGTTAATGGAGAAAACCTCAGTAATCTCAGATGTGCTGATGACGTTGCCTTGCTAAGAAACTTGGGGGACGAATTGCAAAGCATTATCACCGCACTGGAAATGCGAGTAGAATGGTGGGCCTGAAAGTTAATATACATAAATCCTAAGTAATGCTTAATAACCTCGGGAAAGCACAGCGATTTGAAATAGGTGGTGGGGCAGGGGAAGTTGTGAGCGAACATTCTACATTAGGCCAAGCAGTGACCCCGCATCCCAACCATGAGGCAGAGATAATTAGAAGGATAAAAATGAGGAGGATTGCACCTTGCAGGCATTCTCCGACATTGAATGACAGGCTACCATTGTCTCTGCAGAAGAAATTGTATGAAAGCTGTATTCTAACGGTACTCACCTATTGGGCAGAGACTTGGAGGCTCACTAAAAGGGTTCAACTTAAATTGAGGACGACTCAGCGCGCAGTGGAACGGAAGATGATAGGTGTAACATTAAGGGACAAGAAGGAGCGGAGTGGGTCAGGAGACAAACGCCTTTTAACGACATATTAGTAGAAACTAAGATGAAGAAATGGGCAGTCGGCAGGGCATGTAATGCGAAGACAAGATAACCGTTGGTCAGTTAAGGGTACCAGAATGGATCCCTAGAGAAGGCACTCATGGCAGGGGGCGACAGAAAGTTAGATGGGCAGAAGAAATCAAGAAGATTCCGGAGTTAAATTGATCGCCGTTAGCACAAGACCAGGAGAACTGGATTTCCATAGGAGAGGCCTTTGCCCTGCAGTGGGCGTAGATAGGCTGGTGATGATGATGGACGTAACCGTCATGACGGACTTGCAAGTCGCATGCTGCAACTTCCTGCTGGGCCGCATATGACCCTTCGCCCTCAAGATCTTCAAGAGCATCCCGCCACTTCGTTACAGCTATATTCGAGAAATAGTCATCTAGCTACTTGGAATGCTAAAGCTAAATCAAAATGTAAGCAAGCCAGACGTTATATTCTTTGTATTTCTGCCCCTAACATCGCAGGATTAAAGCCGAGTTTTTTTTGTTTTTGAAGTGACGGTGACATAAAAAAAGGCGTATGACCGAGTGGTCTGGAGCACTACGTACGTTGTTTTGTAATTAATTCGCAAGTTCGAATCGACCATAGTGAGTTTTGGTAATTTGATAAATTTGTTTTTGGGCAATGTTTTCTATACTAAATTCCCCATTTTTTACCTGTAGCACTCATTGCTCCCCGAGAGAGTTTGCAGAATGCGTGCATACAAACACTGAAGTAATGGCGAGTTCTCGTTGGCTAGGTGTTCCCGTTAGCACCGAGTGCTGGCGGTCACAGTCCCCAATCACCCGACCATTGGCTTTGTGCAAACACGCTTCTAACAATGCAGGCATGAGCGGGTCAAGCTCCAAAGGTGGAGGAAAAGCCCATATTATTTAAGCGTCTTCGGTGACGCGGAGGGCATTCATCCACTGCGTACGCTTCGGCTAGCGAGTGTTACGATTCCGAGTAGTGCAGGTAGTTTTATCTGACGCATTTTACCATCGACAACACGGCTGAAACGCGGAATGCCGATTGCTGAGATGTCGAGAATGCCCAGCCAACATTAACGTCGGATGCTAAGCATGTTGTAGAACCGATGCCGAGACTCCTTAGAATTTATCTTGGACATCATCTAATCAGAGTAGCTCCTCGTAAGGACGTGGCTGCTTCAGTTGGTGTGGCCGCCGCCGACCGGGCAAGGTAGTTTTTCTTATTTCGGGCTTTGAAAATGAATACTGCCTTATTGACCGTTTAAATGATAAACATGTATTTAGTTGAGCCAGTCTACGCAGTGCAAGCCAAACCAGGAGCTTGAAAAATATAATTCAGTGTCCTTTTGAGGCGTGTTTGCCGGCATTCTTGCTTTCGCCATTAACGACGATCAATTTCAATTAAATGGTAAACGGCGAACGTTACACAGTAAACACTTTATTACATAATTCCGCAGCAATATCAGTGACAAGAACTCAGGTCTTGGATATTGCTTGGGGCCGTCGCAAACTGGGCATTCTTCCAATCATGCTCCAACTCTCCGGCTAACCCGCACGCGCTGCCCCTTCTCCTCTTGTGCTAGGGTCGGGCATTTCTGTGTCCGGGTCAGCTGCCACGTGGCTTCCATTTACCATACAAAAAGCAGGCCAGATTATTCACCTGTTTGCCACCATCATTTGCCTCCCTAGAATGGCCTCGACACCACCTCTTCAGGCTGAGGCTCAGCTGGACAAGCTTGACAAACTGGTTCAACAACGTCGCTTAGCTAGAATGCGCAAATCTACTTTACTTGATGAGGCTGCAGCCTTAACTAGTCACATGAGCTGCACCTTACCCGCTTCATTAGATCACCCCCTAAAGGGGCCGCCATGACTGTGTAACCATTTTACCGACAATCTACCACTGACTCATCGTCATACTCGATTGACCGGGAAAAAGAGGTGCAACGGGAAACTACCGAGGGCTGAGACGCAGTACTAGGTGGTATAAGCCTTCATGGAGGCTGGGGCCCTGGATGCCGTTCTAGCTTCTGCGATGCAGAATCCCGTCCACCCAGGACACCTCTCAAAGTTGGCTCTACCAAACCAACCAGAACCTGCTCACAACCATTTGGGAAGACCTACAGGCAATAACGCCGGCCCTACCAGAGTGTCCCAGTGGGTTCTATTCTGCATCAGTATATGGTCTCCATAGCGGCGACACTGGATCTATATCGAGTAGCGAACAATTTCACTATTTTTAGGAGACATCAGCACCCTACTAGACAAGTTCCCCCGCCTTCTCCGGCTGCTGTTGGTTCGGCGGTAATACACTCCCTACTCACATTGCAGCGGATAGGGCTTGTCACCATACGCATATTTCCCGTCCGCTGCCAATTTTGACAACTGGTCCAGCAGAAAACTGTCTCGTACAGAAGGAAGACCCACGCCGCGCCACACGTGCCCTCATCCCACCGTGTGCAAGTGACCTCCCCAGCAGACTTGCTTCCTTGGAAGAGCTTTTGTGGCGCGGACTACGCGTTGGAGTGGCTCTTTCACCTGCTCAGACCCGAAGGTGGCCACCAGGCTACCATGACCCCTTCGATGACACTTGTTCCTTCTGCACAGCTCCTGCCGAACAAGCCGATGCGGTCATCTATTATGGGCATGCCCTCCACTGGACTCAGCGAGGCGTCGTCACCTTATAGGCACAGGCCTACATTTATCAGGGCCCCTCGAACACCAGAGGTGGCTATAAGTGCCCCACCACCGCTCCCTTATTACCTTCTTCCGAGACACGGATGCCTATCTGTGCATGTGAATAGGTTCAGACCTGTAAGCGCCCTAATCTCGGTAAAACAAAACATTACCAGGTATAAGCTACACGAAATAACAAATATTCGATCTTATTGAGGCGCGCTTGCGTTTCCTCAGCCCTTCATAAAAGCCGTTATCTGTTTCTTTGAAGTTTGAATTTTAGTTGTTTATTTTTCTGAAGCAAAAGAGGAAGCCGAGACTAGAGGCCACGAGGCCTGGCAAGTTCTAGGCTGCCTTTATAGTTTGGAAGTGGTTTAAAAGCCTTATTGGACAAGTAGAAAAAATACAGAACAGGCGCGTAAACACATCATTACCAAGCGGGTAGTACGACTCTACACATATCCAATACACAAAAAAGGCAAAGAATAAACAGACAGGAAAGGGGGAGAAAATATACGTGTGTAGCCCTATACACGTGTAAGAGCACAAATACCCGCCGCGGTGGCTCAGTGGCTAAGGCGTTGCGCTGCTGAGCACGAGGTCGCGGGTTCGATTCCCGGCCGCGGCGGCCGCTTTTCTGATGGAGGCGAAAAGCAAAAACGCCCGTGTGTACGAGATTTCGGCGCACGTTAAAGATCCGCAGGGGGTCAAAATTGCGTCGGCGCGTTAACCCCACAATCAATCAAATCAGTAAGAGCACAAATATTGAGAATACCAAATCTCATGAAAAAAAGAACACTGAAAAAACAAGAATACGTAGAGGCGCCGGAGAAGTTCTGGATTGCATTCGATCAAGTATTTCTTAACGTATTTAAAAATATCGTTGAACCTGTGCCGCATTCACTACCAAACGAGTTCTCTTATCTTTCGCTCTAGTCGGCTCCTTCTTTTGATGACAGCGGGGCCAAGGTAGGCTTACTTGACTTCGCCGCCATCCAGGCAAATAATAGGTAAATAGGTAGTTTTTTGCAGAGATACAACGTTTTTACAGCAAAAGTTCGCTCTGCGGCTTTATTTTTTCTGCTCGCTGCATTGAGAAACAGCTCAGAAAGCCGTTCACGTACCGTTGAGGTCTGGAAGCTACATCATTGTTCTTGCGCGATGCACTATGATTGCCACCGTGATGTCTTAGACGGAAGCCTCAGCTTTTTCGGGAACTTTCTTCTTTCCAAAACTTTCATTTCGTGTCAGAATATCTCGCTGGGCGTCTAACTTCCCTTGCATCCCCGTGCTGCGTACGTGAGGTGCGCATTGAGGCGCACCGCTAGAATGGTCGGTGTTAAACGTCGTTCGGTTCCGTCTGTCTTATCACCAAACTTCCGCCCCGTCTTTTCGGACTTAGTAGCAGTTCTTTCGACGGGCGGCCATCCCCGCTTTGTCTCGGCGCTAAACACCCTACCTAAATGCAAGGAAACAAGGCCAATTCCTGTGAGCATAACGGGTTTAGTACGCCACCTCTCCTGCTTTGCTTTTCCGTCTTGGCCAGATACTCAAAGCCACTTGTGTTGATAAAAGCTCTCCCCACGGGCTTACCTCACAAAGATGACTTGCTTGTCCTTGTTTATACGTGTGCACGTCGCTGCACAACTAGCCAGGGAAAGTAAAGTAACTACGATACGTCTTTCAGATTCCCAAAGAAGGATCAAAAGGGAAGGGAGGCAGGAATCGGCGAGTCCCAGGCTCTTCGCACAGCTTAAGAAAAGGACCCTGGCTCGGTCGACACATTCACTGACTTGCCGTCAGGTGCGCTGGACACTCGGGAAAGGACAGCGGTAGAGCCCTGGTTGACAGACTTGATCTGTTCTTTTTTTGTATGAAAGGTAAGTGGTTTACCGTTTATCTGTGAAAGTTTCCGCGGTGCCCGCATTTTTGCAACTGACTGGTGGCCTGCCATTGTTAAAAGGAAGGTGATGCGTTCTCTTATTTGCAGATGGGTCTTGGTTTGAGAAAAAAAATGAGAACCGAGGAAAAATAAGAAAATAGGACTCGCATTTTGTTTGTTCTGCTTTTATGCAGCGGGCAGGTACAAACGAATCCAGCATATTAGCTGTATATAGGATACTTTACATTACCGAATGGGAAAATGAGTGCAAGTAGTTGAGACATTCACGCTGAACAGGCGTCATATTTGTATTCTCTGTGCTAAATATGAGAGCTTCCACTTAAGGATACTGAACAGCACCAGATATGTTTTCTTGGGATAGGGGCATGTGAAAGTAAGTGTGTTCAGCCTAAAGCGTGCATAACTGTCAAGTGAGTGCCAACCAAACACACAACTCAGATACGGCGTGCGAACATTTAAGCCATTAAAAAATGTAGTGTTTCCTACAGGTCAAAAAATATTACGCCATCTTCCCGTAGGGGAACCCTGAGTAGTATGCGAAGCAGCCATGGGGTCGACCTAAGTTCCCATTAGTTTTCAGTTCGTCGTTTCCGTTGACGTTCAGCTTCGCGTGCCTTCGCGGTATCAGTAGCTACTTGAGGTAGTTTGAATGAGTGAATGAAATAAGGCGCGTTCGAAGCACATGCTCTCGTCTCGGTTTGTAGCGCAGTTGGAAGAGCACCACGTACCTCCCGTTGCGGCAACAGAGTCGTGGGCTCGACACCTGGCGCCCCCTAACTATTTCTTTTTATAGTGGACTGCGCTGACGTCACACCGTAGTAGAGTGTGGATCGCGGACAACGACAAGGAGGGATGGAGGGACACAGCCCCCAGCATGAGATCCTTCGCATCTAAAAGACTCCAGTGACAGTCTAATATATTGGTTGCGTGGGAATGAGGGTAAATTTGTTGCGTGAATCTTGCCATTATGGCAACGACCGGCAAAGACAGTCACTAGAAAACATCTACCTCGGTTCGATTCTCTACCTTCGGCTCACAGAATATAATTATCTCTTCAAGATTTATTCACTCATCGTCTAAATTTGACCGGCTCTATCATGCGTGTAATACATATCCTGTATAAGGTTTATACCATAATTTCACCCCCACAACCTAAAAAATATTCTATGAATCGAAAATGGAATTTCTAGACAGCGTCTTATACGAAATACGCCAGATTAAGGCTGCGTCGAGTGCACTCCCCTTACGTGAGCAAGGTTTCATGCGCTCACTTATTGCTTATTTGCTTCTTCTCAAGCATTTTGTGACCTCCTCTTTTTGCCCGAGTAAACTTTATTTTCAACCAATTCTAAATTCTTTGCAGGGCAGTATGTTTGCATGGTTAGGATCCGCCCTTTCGGAGCAAGCATTCGTGGGACCGGCATGCGGTGATTTGAAACGCATGCTCAGGCTTTGGGGAAGGCATTGCACTGCTTTTGAACAGAAAATGTTAATGTCTGCCTTTTTACTTCGAGATATTCGCCCTCCCCAATAGAAGAGCTGTGAAATTATGGCGATGTCAGATGTTACGTATTAGGTAGGCAGTGTATGATGAGGCTTGAAAATATAATTCAAAATGTAGGTGATTGAAGTTGAAGATTATTTTGCTCTTGTCGTGTTTTTTTTTTGCAATTTTAAACAATCAGGAACTGTGGCTCGAAAGTTAACACGTTAGCATTTGCGCAATAATCAAGGCTACTTACGGCTGTGGGCCTGCGACCGAAAATCACCCTTCATTGTCGGAGAAAACCAGACTATGCCTGGAGGCACATGGTTGCTCGCACGTCCACTTTGCGGCCTCTTTTTATATGTTGAAGGGAACTATTCACAATGTGTTGAACAGTCATATGCATTCTACACAACCAATTTCGGTCTTGTGGAAGTTTAATTTGTGCCCAAGCATCATTTTTGTGTTTTAACTTCAGACAGACAGATTAATATATTCGCGTTTTAGATAGCCCTTAGTGAGACCATCAGCTTCAAAAAAATTGAAAATATGTCGTCCAAAGTAATATTCTGACAGTACAGAAAACTTGAATAGTCATACAAATATTTACTGTAGACAAAAAAGCCCCTTTATCTGTAGAGACGGAACCTCGGAACCGGCCACACAAACATTCGATTCTATGTTGGCACCATCATTGTAGGACTAAATTCGTTTCATGCGGAGGCTCCGTGATGCCCATTCTCCGACCGTGCCGCATCGCGTTCACTTTAGAATTCTTCGTTTTCGATTGCGAAGAGACAGACAGGGTGGAACTTCCGCGTCGGAGAATGATCGCGTCAGCAGAGCCGTCTCAACGTAGTTTCGGTGGCAGCGGCTGCTTGCAACAGAGGAGCGCAACTATCGATTTCCTGTCCCTATACTTAAGACAGTCCGCCAGAATTGTCGCCGAGAAAAGATAGCTGCGGAGCCCTGTTTAGAAAAGTTCGACTGCCGTTATTTTTCGCGGTGTTGAAATATACGATTGTAGCAGCTCGTTACCCGTGCGGCTTGGTCTGGCACTGTTTTTTCAGTGTCCCTTTAACGCATAAAATGTGCAATGTAGTATGGTAGTGCGCTTTTTACTGAAGTGAGGCGCATTGTCTTTTTGCAGCAGAGCTGCTAAGGCGAGCGTTATCCGCCCATCTCACCAAAAATTACGCCCACCTCCCCTCGCGGGAACCCTGGTGTGATGCAACGCATCTCATGGGGGGTTCCATTGGCGTTTTCCATCGTATTGATTACGCTTATAGCAAGGATTCTAACGCGAAGGGGAGGTGGGCGTAATTTTCCATTTTCACCATGCAATGCACATACAGTCACACGTATGCTCAGGTACGGTCTTTATTGCAGACGAGAATGAGTGCCTTGTGGTCCGTAAAGTGCACAGTTAGGGGCTCGACGATTTACTGCGAGAGAGTGCAAGCGTAATACGGACGACCGTCGACTGAGACCGTCGACCGTCGACTGAGGCAAGTTCTAAATCCATTTGAGGTTTCAACAAGCGAGCCTCCGACGAACGGAGAGGGGCCGCCAGCTCTGATGTTTCTCCAGCCTTGCAGCATTGTACAAGCTGTGCCAATGTTTTGTCTATCAATTACCTACAACGAATACTGTTTGGAGCATCTCAGTGTGAATCACTGAAGGTGTACTGCATGGTCTGCGTCTCAGCATGGCTTACACCCGAAGAATCAAGTTCAAAATAGGTTGGGAGAATTCACCACTGCGCCCCACGTGCGCTGTGCGCGAGACTACCGGGCACTTGTGTGTTCGGTAGTCTCGCGATATGCCCGCGATTTTCTCCTGCGTGAGTAACAGCGGCGAGCTGCCTGTCTCGTGTTCGACGTGAAGCAAGCCTTCAGTTGTGTCACTTTCTTAGACCCGTAGGTCAAGAACAACGGCTCATATTTAGAGACAAAAACTTATTCTGCATTTTTTGCGATAATAAAGACTAGACAAAACTTTGTAATGCTTCCATTGTGTGCATGGCTACGTCTGTACGAGTTTGTGTCATCACTTACGGTTTGACTCCTTTTTCTTGCTAGGCGGTCTGTGCCTTCCTGAGCTCCATTCGCTCTATTGTTTTTCTTTTACTTCACTTCATTTCGAGTTTTTTGTCTTGAATTTTATTGCGTGCCATTTTTTATTTACCTTTTGTTTTCTCTGTATTGTCGCTTTCCCGATCTCTCACATTCACTTCACTGCATTGTAAACATCCACATCTGGCGTAGCAAGCACTGCCGCTAGCAGAGCTGACCTCTCCAGCCCACATTAAGCGTTCTCTCTCTCTCTCTCTTCTCTCTCTCTCTCTCTCTCTCTCTCTCTCTCTCTCTCTTCTCTCTCAGTGTAGGTATTTACGATGTCAATGCCTTCAGAAAAAAGCATGGTACTATTTTGTGCACAGCACGCACGCACGGACGCACGCGTACGGTCAAGCGTACAGGCACCGACGGAAGACATGCGGACTGTTCGTGAGTGTGTGTGTGAGTGCGCTCGTGCTGGCGTGCACCAGAGAGTGGATGGTTGGGATAAAACACGAACATAATTTCCAGCGTTCGTATTTCTGCTAATGATTTGACTAGCCTGCTATGTGTGCGGTTTATGTTGTCTTGCATTGATGGCATGTTTTATCGTCATCACGTAATTTTGGCACAAATGGCGAAATTGCACAAAAGGCGGAAGTACTATCGCAAAATATTGATTGTTCTCTAATGTCACCATAATTTCCAAGCCGCTAATTTTGATAAATCTCTACAACGAACACATATCAGAACCATTCCCAAAATGAATTATGTTTCTGATAATGTCTCAGGTACATGCGTCGTCATGCTTATTCTGGAGTGTGGCCACGTCAAAAAAGGAGCTAAAGCTTCGCCACACGTACACGAATCGATACCACGGTAATTTACAAAAAAAAACAACAGTGGCGACAATGATTCAGCACGGCTGCAATCAACATCAAGTAGATTGCCAACATAGCTTCTGTCGCCGATTTGTAGGGCGCACAGGCTTCCAAAATAAGCACCTCTACCACCTAATGACTACAATGATTGAACGCGAAGTCTTCTGGTGATATCCTCAACCCAGGGAGCACTCGCACATCACCACTTTCAAAATAATGTTTTTCCTCCTTCTCGCGATGGATTCTTTGGTGAGCAATACCACACGGCCAGTATGTGCTACTATGGAGGTACGCACCACTTTTCTAGAGTACGCACAGTAACTGTCCAGTGTGCACTCCATAATCCTTAACGTTTGTGATTGGGGTGTACGGCGCGAATCGGTACTTGGTGCTTGGCGTTCGCGACGTCCACGCCGAAACGGAGCAATCGGATATAAGACGGCTTCATAACGCGAGGGAAGAATGTTCAATTCTGGCCACGAGAAGTGTTTTTTTTTTCTTTCACTTCCCCTGCGATCATTCATCATCACCGTAAGAGAAAGTTGGCTTTCCTGCAGGGCGTATTGGCGTACAACGGCATCAGTAAAGACACGAAAGCTTCGCTTTAATGAAAAAAAAACAAATTTTGTTCAGTAGTGGTTGCATAAAAATATTGGTTCAGAGGGGCCCGCCGTTCTCTCAATTCTGTTCTGTTAAGGATCTTAGAGAGATCGGTTAATGTTAGCGCCGAATGTATTACGAAAACAACATGATTGACATATTTCTCACACGACACATCTCTTACTGAACTTAAAACTCAAATCTCTCTGATGTTATTGTTTCCCTCTTGCACAATACACGAACGATGACTGTCTGGGGGTGTTGAGAGGTGTAAAAAAGTGTTGGAACGAGCCCAAGAGGCAAGTTTGTCGTTGGGTAAAATAAACGTTTGTGGACAGAGTAAATGCACAATTGCATAGCTTTATTTTCCTCAACCCGTGAAGTCATTGTAGTGTTTTTTTTCTAAGAAGTATATGCCTTTTCTCACTGCAGCTGTAGAATTTTATAGTAACATTGTATTCTCTAGGTTGACCATAGGTTCGCCTTATTGTGCAGCGATGGTGGAGCGTCGCTATTGGCGTAGACCAAACTTTTTCTCCTAACTATGGGTGATATCGGAGAAATCGCCTGCATGCACTCATGGCAAGTGATTTCAAAGCCTTTCCGTAAACACACGTCCTTTTCGTAATAACCAAGGCACTGCCAAACGTTTTCTACCATTTACACGAACAGACGCGCCACATCATCAATGAATCATTTCAGATGGAATGAATGCATACAATTTGACATGTTTGCCTAAAAAAAAGCACGGAACGAGCAGGAAGATAAAGGGAGATGCTACCGAAAAAAAATCGCCTCTGATGGAGCGCGGGGGACAGAGGATAGAGGATTACCTGAACCAAGGTACAAGGGAATAAAGCCTCCGCCCTCTACGCAAATATGTTGCTGTCGCGGTATATAAGAGCTTTGGAAGGAATCGGGGCTTAGGAACAATAACAAAAAATAAAAATAAAACAACCGTAGTGCGTATGTAAATAAATCGAGGGAATGACACTACCGAGGGCTTTTCTTCTGCATTGGATGGTTAGGTGGTGGCGCTGCCTTTGGTACGGAGTGGACTCGGCATGTCGGGTTCTAAAAATGACATCCCTTAAACAAGAATATAGGGAGTCTACAAAAGCCTAATCCACGCATTCGGCCTTAGCCTTCAATAGCTTACGCATCAAGAAATAATAATGAATGGCGTGTGCTGTGCATTGTAGATATTTCATTCCGTACAACCATGCTATTTTATGACCTGTCCTCTTAAATTTACCGGCCCAAATAGCACGTTTAGGGCTGTATAGGTGTAAGGAACATCGCGGACTGGTGCCGAGAATTGCAATCAACACTAAGGAATGTCTCCTGGGACGCTTGACTGCAGTGTCCGTAGTAGGTATTGGAGGAACATTTTTTCAAGTAAAACCGTCAACCTTTCTCTCGTAGAAAGAAGCACTGGGCTATTCAGGAAAAAGCGTTTTGAAAAACGTCAGTGAGACGGAAACTCCCTACTACGATATTATACTGTAACATTCCTTGGTTTAACCTCGAAGAAATAAAATAACGGATAGCATACGATTGTGAGCATTAGCTCCACGGTCGTTTGAAGTCGACAGTACGCCCTCCGGTATTTGCATAGCACAGGATTATTTTGAGCAAGTAAACGCAAGGTTCTTTTGCTTCAAAGTGTGGTCTGCAATGGGCGCTATTACTATAATTATTTATTGCAGGAATAGGTTTATGATTTGTGTACGCCCAGGCACCGTAGTTTAAACTGCGCGCTCCTCCTTTATAGGTTACAAAAATACCTTCTGTTTTGCGCCATCGGGTGCGCGCACTTAGTACACAACAACGCCACACGGCATTTTCGCGAACTAAAAAAATTCGGACTTAAAGGTAGTAAAATGCATATCGCAAAACTACGCGCGAAGCTTGTTTACTTTGGAAAATAGATCTCGCATTTCATATGAATTTCTCCGGAGTTTAGGAGGGTGCCTCACGTTATTCAGAAGGGCGAGGTATGGGATAAGTGCGGACACACACGCATTTCTAGTGTGGTAAACGGGCGTTGTTTCTTTTGCACCTGGGAAAATTAATGACCACAGCTGAAAAACATAAACCAATGTGAATATTCTGGGTGGGAAAATGCGCATTGCTGTAATATTACAGCGTGAGTTTGTTTTATACGAGCGCACCCGAAGCATATTGGACACACAGAAACGGAATGATAGCTGTAGCTTATACGGTAAAAAATGGAGGACGCTCACACTAACGCGTAAGACATGGAAGAAGCGTAGCTGTACGCAATCTTCACGACCATCACGAAGGTTCAATTCCAAGAGTGCTGCCGATTTGCTTCTTCTTCACTGCCGAAACGATCTTTACTCCATCATTGTTGCTCTAAGTGTGACCTCCTTTCATTTTTCGGAAGTCATAATCTCTGGACATAACATTGAGGGGAATACACTATGACGTGTCTTTCTCGTTCTGAGCAAGTGTTGTCACGATCACGGTGAAATCTAAAGAGTTTTTTTTTTTGGCCAATCCTGGCCAATATCCTTAACTAAACAAACCTCCGCCAGGGACGCTGCACCGTCGCTGCGAGGCATTTTCTTGATTTTTTTAACTGTGGGGTGGTCACCGCACTCTTGTCCAATATCACCTAAGGGGGTATGCTTGGCTCGACGAACGTGACGAGGGAATGCTGAGCGGTCGTCGCGAGGCACGCGCACACGAGCGCTAGGCTATTTCTTGGTTTTATTAACTGCCAAGCGGTCGCCGAGAGGCCCGCGCTCACGCGCACGCGCTCGGCAATTTCTTGGAAATTTAACTACGGACATTTAAAATTACAATTAGCTAAACAGATTCGCTGTTAAAACATATTTCCATAAGCCCCGAGTCTTGTTGACAGGTTATGCATGCACAGTACACAAAGGCAGTGCGAGAAACGGACAAGCACTGAAAAAACGTCCTGTAAATATCTTTTACAATTGTTTACTTGTAGATGATTTGTAAGTGACCTTGTTGATATGGATAACCCAGGAAATGACAGGGGGTTGGGAGGGCTGCTTTACTGGGGCACAAAATATGTCAACCTACTAACAACCATTGTAGTCATGAATGCTTCGGAGGGAAATGTTTGATTTGTATACAAATCGAAGCAAAATTCATAGTTAAAAACTTGCGGTCACCGACCAAAGGCTTATTAAAAGCGTAAGAAAGAGACGGTAGCCGAAACGTCTCTTTTTTTACGCTTTTAATAAGCCTTTGGTCGGTGACCGCAAGTTTTAACTATGAACCTTTTACCCGACCAGACGAGATTTCGTCGAACCTTAGATTCCAAAGCAGAGTTCTTGCAATTCAGTTTTTTGTCGTGTTTGAACGAATGAAACTGTCAGTTTTAATTTTTGTATAGGCAGCACACAAAACGTAATATCACCGGAAGCAGAAATGACGAGAAATTTGTGGGCAGTCACCTAAAAATCCAAAACATTCGTACTACCACATGCAAGAAATATCTATCATATAACTGAAAATATCCATTGCTTGTGCTGCAAACCTATTTTCCGTCGTTTGAGACACGGTATCAATATGGCACGGTGACCTAGAACAAGCCTTCTGGAGCCTAATGTTCTGAAAAGAAAAAGTTTCTGATTCTGCCCACCGTAAGATACCTGAGGGACTAGTCATTTCTAGGAAAATGTAATAAATGGTGCAATGAATAGTTCGAGCACACCACTTGAATAAAAAATGGTGTCGGATGAGCAACATGCTTGTACCACGTTGTCTGTTGCGTAAACGCCAATATTTCAACCAGGTCACTTGTCAGCCCAATTTACGCTTGGGAATTTGTGCCTTTTACATAAACAAATCGTCTTTTAAAGGGACCCTGTAGCACGCTTTGAGGATTGAAAATCAACCTGAGCGACGTTTAGACTGCACTGCCAGGAATACATGAACCAAATATTACATGTGCACGTGCAGCTATACGCTCGCAATTTTCTGAGAAACTTGCGGAAAAACCAACCACGCTCTCTTCCATTTCCCTCATTATGCACCGCTTCTATTGCATTACGCAGCGCTGTAATTTAGTTACGTTTGTTACAGTGGCAGCTGTACTATTTGGTCTTGTTGGTGACGTCACGGTTTATTTTCCGCATTTCCGGTGTCAGTCCGCGTTCGTCAGCGCTGCGATATAACCCCTTGTACGCCTGAACCTGCGCTGCAGCTTTCGCGTTTCCGTATGTGTGTTTCTATTATTCACGGAGTTGGAGGGAAGAACTGACTCAGTACTTCATTTTCAGACAGAGCACTCTATAGCAAGCGTTTAGGCTTAAAAAACTCCGTAACCGCCTGAGCACTTGCTTGCGAGCGGGCACCAGTGTCTGCTTGGTTCCGCACCAAACCGGAAACAGACTAACCCGTGCGTTCCCAAGGAAAAAAAGAAAACTCGCCGTCCTGTGATATACCCGAATGTTTCCAAAGAGGAAGGCACGAGCCAACTGCTTCTTCCAAAAAGAGCGGGCAGCCTTTGACGCGTAGATCAAGCTCGAGTTCAGAGGGAACGATTATACGCGATTTTTCATACCGGGTTTCTACGGTGATACCAAACACATTTTTATGATGCCTGGTGGAAGGCATTGCTGTAACAATGTACTTTACCGCAAAATGCATTCTGAGTAGTCGGCGGGAAGCGCTGCGTCGTTCCTTAAATTAAAGTCAGTTCAGCTTCATATTCATTTTCCAGGAGACAGTTTACAATGTCTAATGGGAGGAGTGTGGGCTTGTCACACAATTCTTAACGCGGCTCCCGAACCTAGGTCTTAGCACCAACGGACATGTTCGTTCTACACAAAAATTGAACAGGCAGAAGTGCAAACATAAAAAGTCA
The DNA here is from genome assembly GCA_013339765.2 of Haemaphysalis longicornis. Lineage (NCBI taxonomy): Eukaryota > Metazoa > Arthropoda > Arachnida > Ixodida > Ixodidae > Haemaphysalis > Haemaphysalis longicornis. The sequence goes on along the minus strand of CM023449.1, from coordinate 159,211,753 downwards.
TACTTGTGTACGCATAAGCAACACAATAAAAATACACGAAAATACAAAAGAATGACTTTGCATGTGCAAGTTGCAATCAGTTGCAGAGACTAGCACACTCTGGCTGGGTTATCGTAGATGCATAAAAAAATTTGGAGCTTTACTACAAGTACACAATACACAGTTGATTGCTGGACGCGATGTTATTTATAGTCTTCAGGCTTCGTACGTATCTACATGAGACAGAGAGGATACTTATGCAGAGCATTGCATAATTTAAAGAATTTGGAAATACTGCCATTGAAGCAGTTTGGCGGATATTTCAGCCTGGAATGCAAATATTAATGTTTGTCGTACTCTTTGAAGGCTATAAATGCGTGTCCTTTCCTGAAAAGCAGATATCAGTGCATCGTATCCTCAACAAAACTCCAACTCCACGTAGCCAAAAATGCACCTCATCTTTTATATTCGAACGGGCGCCTCGAAGGAAGGACAGTTTTAAGTTCTCAAGAGTTTTAAAAGTAAAAGTAAATTCTTGTTGTACACGTCACACATTAAAATGTGCTTACTTTTGGTTGAGAAACGTTGCTTTTTTACTGTGGTGACTTTCGGCGAAGCACGTTTTTATTGTAAAAACAATTCCAATTGCCCCGCCCAACCTGGATCATAAATGTTGGCACTGATGAAAAGCATTCCTCAGTACGAGGTGTCTTCCCGAGTAATTATAAGGATAAACGTTCCAGCATTCTGGAAATGCGGTGCGCGTAATGCTCATGCGCTTGATGGAGGGGGCCGGCCGTGCTTTGCCGCATGAATATTGCGTTCCTGACTCCTGGAGCGTAAATACCGCTTATCGTTTAGCGGCCGGAATTAAAACGCGGTGTTCGCCTTCGCCTTCCTTCAACTTCCTCCTAGTCTGAACATTCTTTCTCATATTTCAGAATCACTTACAGCGATCCACGCTGTAAGGCACGCGAAAAGAGAAGACAATAAAGAAGGAAACAAACGGGTAAACAGACGCACCCCGCATAAGTTTGGTTTTCGCGAAGTTTTGCTTGTGCGCGCTGAAAAGAAAAATTTGAACGCAGTAAATGTACTTTATTCTCCAGGAGCGAACCGTCTTGCGTGCAATACCTCTCGCTTATTAGGTAGAAAATGGCAGCTGCGGGCTCCAAGTAAACGCTAGGTGTAATACCAATAAGGGCCTGTTCCTTTGATTTTACGGTCGGGTTTTGCTTTACAAGGCTTGTCATTGTGGAAAAATAAAATGTGCGACAGAAATTGTCACAACGATTTTTGCACACCGCAAAACGACAGCGCGAGACACTTGTTGGCATAATTTCACAGCTGATATCGTGAAAAGCTGGCGTTGGACAGAATAAAATTTATTAGGCATAAAACTATTATTTGGGCGAAGTCCTGATTTCGGGGCCCAGTTCGATCCTAATTTAGCCCCATGCATGCAGTCACTCGCAGCTGTATAATTTGAACCGGCCAGGTCCTTCTGTTAGTGCTCAAGCGATGGTTATATGAGTAAATATTTTCTAAGACATCACACGCAACCAATTTTATGCTTTCATCGATAGCAATAACTTGAAAGGGAACCCAGGAATTTTCAACGTATTTTAATTGTTTTCTTTCTTCTTTTTTTACTTTTTTAAAATAAACACCCACGCAAGGTGCTAAATACACAAGGTAATTAAATATTTAGTCCACTACTGCTCAGTCACGCAATCTTACCTCTCATGTTTCCTTTTACTACAAAGCAGTGTATGTCTACGCGTGATCAGAGAACTTAGGGCGGCGTGCGCTACTCTGCTGCTACCTCGAAGCGCACCGCCGCCGCCGGCCAGCATGTTGCAAGTCATGTTTGAACCTCCCGCGCAAATGTCACGTGGTTCGGATTAGCTCCAAACAAGGGAGTACGAGCATGTTGTTCAATATCGTGTTTGAACCTCCCGCGCAAACGTCACGTTGCTTGGATCAGGGGTAGGGCGCTCCTTGGTGGCGACGCCTGAGACATGCGTGAGGGAAATCCAGTGAGAGATGACGCCGCAGCCGCACGTATACTACTCCACCTCACCCTTCGAGAGACGCTCCTCTCCGTTTTGTTTCTTTCGTCGCTGCTGTGCTAGCTCCCTCAGTTACGCAGACATAAACACACGCCGCTCCCGCGAAGCCTAGGTAGCGGCTGCCAAAGGGCTGCCCCCGTGAAACTACCGAAACCCGTCGTCGCCATTTCCGCTCAAATTCTACTTCGCCAAGTAGCTGCGAATCCCTCCCGTTAGAAGAGAAACTTCCCCAGTGGGAACGGCGGTTGAGCCCATATTTCTTTCTCAACTTGGTAGGCCTTCAGATGCGACATTTTCACCCGTGTCTTTAGCACCTAAGTATGCGCGATCACTAGTTGCCTGTTTTTGCGTGCATGGTTTGCAGGTAAAACAAGGGGGGCGTACACGCACAGCTAGGCTTCAAGTACCTTGTGTATTTAAGAGTGGGCGCGGGAGCTACAGTGCGTTCAGCATGGCTCACGTTCTGCAATTTCACGTCTTGCAGGTCATTTCTGCTTGCGTGCTTTTGTGTGCGCAACCAGTCCACGGCTGTTCAACAAGCGTCCCCTCCTCTCCGTCGCTGGTTGATATCAGCAAATGCGCCCCTGAGCCGCCAACGCACAACGTCACTTCCACGCCCTCTTGGATCCCTTGGCTGTTCCCTCCGGCTACCTCATCGACACAGCCATCATCGCAAGCTCCGGATATAAGGCCATGGCTCTTCCAGCCGCACTTCAGTGGGCACGGGAGCTACCGTGCGTTCAGCATGGCTCACGTTCTGCAATTTCACGTCTTGCAGATTAGCGAAAGGCATTCCTTGTACGCCAAAAAGAACAACAATGTTTTTCTAGTGTTGCTCCCATGCCCACAAGTGCTTTTTGACTTGGTATGCGAGTGTATCGACATGGATTTCCTTCTGTTACGCTCGGGAGATGTAGAGTCAAATCCCGGCCCTAAAACAAGCTCTAATGATGCAGCCTCTGGTACAGAGGTAGTCCCGACCGACGACACTACTGAAGTAACAAAAAATGCTGGAACTTCCTCGGAATTCCGCGAAATCTTACGGCTGCTGAAAGACATTTAGGCTCGTTCGCTTGATCAGGCGGCAAGGCATGACGAACTGGCTCAAAATGTTCGCGAGATAAAGGACTGCCAGAATGATATTAGGCTGAAATTAGACAACATGAGTGAAAGACTCGCCAACGTTGAAAAAAAAATCCCTGGAAATCAACAGTCTTTCCGCTGAAGTGTTTTAGGCACGAACTGAGATTTCAAACCTAGCTACACAGTACGATTCTATGACCTACGCCACAAACTACCTTGACGACCGTTCCCGTAGGAATAATGTGATTTTTCATGGTATCCCTGACTGTAAAGAAGCATGGGCGGAAACAGAAAACAAGGTTGTGGCAATCTTGTCCGGCTGCACAGAGGAACGTTTTCCCAAAGACAGCATTGAACGTGCGCACCGACTTGGCCAATACTCCCAATCTCGACACCGTCCCGTGATTGTTAAATTTAATCACTACAAAGCAAGAGAAAAAGTTTTTTCACTGCGCACTCAACTGATAGACCAGGAAATAACCATATCTGAAGACTTTTCCGCTGGTACAAGATTGGCCCCTAAAAAGCTAATAGAATTCGCTAAATCACAGCCTCGTTTTCCCGCTTTCCAGCTCAAATACAAACAGTTGCACATGACCAAAAAGCGATATGCTTACGACACGCTAACTGCCACGATCGAAGAATTCGACGACAAACCTCAAGTTTCCATTACTAGCGACTCGCCACAAAATACATCTCCAAAATCAGGGCAGCCATCTTCATAGCAAACACCGAAGCGTCGCGGTGCGTGATCGTCAAACTTATCTGTTATTTACACTAGCATACGTAGCGTAACAAACAAGCGTATCGCTCTCAATTATATCATTGACACATGCGATCCTGATATCTTAGTTCTGACGGAAACATGGCTGAACCGCAACATTCTTGACACCGAGATATTTGATCGACCTAGCAGTTACAGATTATATAGATCTGACCGCACACAAAGGCATGGAGGGGGAACACTTATCGCCATAAAAAGTAACATTACGTCATCACCGATACACATTTACTCGTCTCTCGAAACAAATTGGGCACTCATTAAAACTGGTAGTAGAAAAATAATATTTGGAGTATGTTATAGGTCCCCTGGTGTCCCCGCCGTGTTTACTGACGAACTACATGACGTGATTAATACGGTCATCACCCGCTTTCCGACTTCTCCAGTTTTTCTTCTGGGAGATTTTAATTTCCCCCAGATTCAATGGGCTAGCAATGTAGCCAATCCTCCATCGTGTCCTTCACAGGCCAAGGCCTTCTTTCATATGTGCTCAATATTCAATTTCTCTCAAATTGTCACTGAGCCTTCCTGGACATCCGCGACTGCTTGCAACATTCTGGATTTAGTGTTAACCACTGCCCCTGACCTTTCTTCAGACATAACATACATTCCTGGCCTTAGTGACCATTGTTTCTTGAACTTTACTGTTAGTGCCAATGTTAGACCCCCCAAAAATACCACTAAGTGTATTAGTGACTACCACGCAGCTGACTTTGATGCAATTAACGCCGACCTTTGCTCATTCCTTGATGTCTTTATCGCTGGCTTTGAAGCACGCTCCGTTCAGGACAACTTGGATATGTTTAAAGGAAAGGTTCACGAACTAACAAACAAATATATTCCCCTAAGAAAAATATTTTCAAACCCCAATGCCCCCGGGTACAACTGGAATATCAGAAGGTTGGCCAACCGAAAAAAACGTCTTTACCGTTCCGCAAAAAAATCTCCAACCAATGAGCGATGGCTGGGGTATGATGATGCATCTAAATCATACATTTCTGCTGTTAAGGCCGCCAAAGTAAACTTCTTACAAAACACGTTGCCCTCTATGTTATTAGAAAACCCTAGAAAGTTTTGGAATTGTATAAATCCTCGTGACAGGAAATCTATCTCGCGAATAGATGGTGACGGCAACAAGGTTGCAGACGAAGATTGTCCTACAGTCTTAAATTTAACTTTCATAAACAATTTCTCTCACTCCAGTTTTACTGATGCCTATTAACTTCCAGAGATTCCCGTTTACGAATACTCTCCTACGCTGCCCCTTTTGATAGACCCTGCAGGCATTGTGCACATAATTAATTCTTTAAAACTGTATTTTTCTGCTGGCATTGACGAAATCAATGCGAAGTTTTTAAAAAGCACATGCCAGTACTCTTCGATATTCCTTGCCAAGCTCTTTCAACAATGCTTAGAAGCAGGATTATTGCCTTTTGAGTGGAAGATGGCTAAGGTGGTTCCAGTCTTGGTCTACCACGATGTACGTCCACAGCAGCGACCATTGCCCTGGCTCGAAATCACCCTTTGGCAACATTTGTAGACGTTGAAATACTCAGGACACATATCAGGCACCTCGCCCGTCTACCTGATCATCACCTCGCGGGAATACCAGCGACCCGTCCCCGGTCGTCGTTCGCAAGGGTAGTAGCTGCCCACAACACCAGCGTTCCATCGAACTACACGCCGGCAATGAGACCGCTCGTTCCGCTGTGGTGTGTGATGCAGCCCCGAGTGTGCCTAGATATCCCAGGAGTGACAAAAAAACGTGGTCTTCCAATTCCGGCCCTGCAACAGCTCGCTTTGACGTACATGCACGAGACATACAGTGACCGAACCCATGTATACACTGATGGCTCGGTAACATCATCGGGTTCTGCCGGAGCTTTTGTTATACCACGACTGTCACTGTGCAGCAAATTCAAGATAGCCAATCTTACGACATCCACGGCTACAGAACTTACGGCTATAAGGAGCGTTCTTCACACCATCGAGCAAAGTTCGTGCCGCAGATGGGCTATCTTCTGTCATTGAAAGCCTGCACTTCAATCACTCCAGTCAGCGCTGTGCCGGGGACCTCACGAACAGCTCCTGACAGAGATAAGAATGGTGTACGACCGTGCTGCCCAGGCGGGTCATGATGTCACCCTACAGTGGCTTCCTAGCCCCTGCGGCATTGTAGGCAACGAAATGGCGGACGCTGCCGCCCGGCTGGCGCATCAAACAGCGACAACTGTACTCATCCCATTGTCTAAAACGGACGCCTATAGGTTCCTCCGCATTCTTGCCCGGGAAACAGCTATCTCCCAATGGTCTCCAGAAAATTTCACATGCGCACGCATTGGTGCTTTTGATCCGCACCTGCAACGTCCCCTTCCACTAGGGCTCCCACGGTCTGACGCAACTCTTCTTTGCCGTCTCTGGCTGGGGGTGGCTTTCACAAATGCTTACTCGTACCTAATAGGAATGGCAGCAAGGGCGGAGTGCGAAACGTGCGGCACATCGGAGACGATACGCCATGTTTTATGCGAGTGCCCACGCTACTCGGCTGAAAGAAAGAAGCTGTCGTCAGCGCTAAGGAACCTGGACTCTCGGCGGCCATTTTCGGAGGAGAAGATTCTGTGCCACTGGCCTTCTCAGTCATCCGCTCAGAAGGCGACTAAGGAACTATTACGTTTTCTACGGGCGACGAACTTGAACACTAGGCTATAGAGTGAGAGCCTCCAGTGTCAATCACTGTCAGTGCCTCACTGCTGGGCATACGTGTCTGGTCCAACTTTTCCTCTTTTTTTTTTCCTCTCACTTTTTTGCCCATTTCCCCTTTCCCACTTGCAGGATAGCAAAGTAGGCTCTAGCCAGGTTAACTTTCCTGCCTTTCTTCTACATCCTTCTTCCCTTCCTTCCTTCCTTAAATCCGGTAGCATTGTATCACCTAGCAACTATCGTCCGATATCGCTGACCAGTATCCCCTGTAAAATTTTTGAACATATCATTTACTCTAACCTTGTCCCATTTCTCGAATCCAATTCTTTCTTTCACCCCGCTCAACTTGGCTTTCGTAAACACCACTCCTGTGAAACGCAACTCTTATCGTTCACCCAGAAAATTCATGTTATCCTTGACGCGCGTTCATCCGCAGATTGCATATTTTTGGACTTGTCGAAGGCATTTGACAAGGTGTGTCACTGATTACTAATGTTAAACCTCCGTAGCCTAACCCTCGACAGTAGTTTACTCAAATGGATAGAATGTTTTGTTATTAACCGGCACCAATTTGTTTCAGCTAATGATTTCAACTCTTCCCCTGCAATAGTAGCATCTGGAGTCCCACAGGGTTCAGTTTTAGGCCCCTTATTATTTTTGATATATATTAACGACCTTCCTAATTGTGTCTCATCCCCTATTCATCTGTTTGCTGATGATTGTGTTGTATTTCGTGAAATAAAAAGCGGCGTCGATGTAACTACCCTGCAGGCAGACCTGGATAATATAGCTATATGGTGTGATAACTGGCCTATGGAACTGAACGTTTCTAAATGCAAGGCAATGAGAATAACTCGTACATCAACGGCAGCTCCTATGTATTTTGTTAAAGGGATACCATTAGAACCAGTAGCATCATATAAATATCTAGGAGTCCATATCACTAATAGTTTGAAGTGGGATATTCACATCGATTACATTACCGCTAATGCTAACCGTACTTTGGGCTTTATAACACGTTACTTTTCCCATGTCCCATCTTCCATAAAACGTCTTCTGTACAAAACGCTCATAAGGTCAAAGCTTGAATATGCCGCCTCAATCTGGGATCCTGAACCCGCTTTTTTGATTCATAAACTGGAAATGGTTCAAAACAATTCTACCTGTTTCATTCTTGGCAACTACACTAGAGCTGCCAGCATAACTTCTATGAAATCAACTCTTCATTTTCAAACCTTAGCGCTCCGTAGAAAATTTTCTCGTCTGTGTCTCTTCCACAAAATTTACCATCACCCGCTCTTGAAAACAGAATTCATTCATGCCCCCGCTTACGTGTCTGAACGACTTGACTATGCGCATAAAGTTGCTGTCCCCTCGTGTCACTCTCGTTTTTACGCTGCTTCATTTCTTCCACGAACTTCGACTGACTGGAACCGCCTTCCCGCCACCACAGCTGCTATAGATAACGTTAATAAATTCAGGTCTGCTATCACCGGCGACACTGAAACCCCTAGCCTTGTATAGCGTTTTTTTTTTGCCAATTACCCGTGTTGTATTTTTTCTAGCATTGTGTAAATCCTCTTCGATGTTGAATGTTATTGTTTTTGAGCCTACTCGAAATGTACATGTATTTTTCACTGCTCACCGTTTTTATTATTATTGTTATTATTCTTTGTACTTCCCACTCCCCTCTATAATGCTTCGGCCCTAAGGGTACTTGTAAATAAATAAATAAATAAATAAATACCTCTGCGTATGAAATGCGGGTTGGGATGGTATTTAGATGTCAAAATTTCATGGCTCAATGCCGTTAGTTGGCTGTCCTCTTTAATCGAGTGGTTCGGGTGTGGGTTGAAGGGTTACACAGACATCTTACACACGCAGTAAGACGCATACGAGGGGGAAGGAAAGCGGACAGCCACATGTTTGTAGGCGAGAATAGAGCTCGAGGTCTTCCTGGTTTTCAATCGTTATTCACGGATGCATGCCGTTCGTTTGGAGGAAGAAGACAAAGAATTGAAGCGTTGGCCCGAACACAAGTGTGAATGGGCGCAAGAACAGCGGAAAGCTGCTGGCGCTGCCGTTACCGCCTTAAGTTCAACTCTGCGAGTAGCAGCGAATCCCTCCCGGCACGGAGCAACGACAAGAACGACCAACTCCAGGCCGTCCAGCTGATCTTGGCGGCCCCTGAAAGGCAGAAGCCAGTCGAAAGCCTAGAGGGCTCGCCTCCTCCCCCACTTCCCCCCCTTCCAGGGGCGGCTGAAGGACCTGGAGGGCAGTAGAGAGCGGCTGCCGAATAGAGGGTTTTTGACAGGATGACGTAGGCCGCGTAATGGTGCTCCATTAGGGATACTACAGCAGGCGATTCTAATAAAGTCTTTACGCACTCACCCACTCCCAGATGAAACAGCAACTTGCCCCCTAGGAACGCCGGCGTGAGCCAATATCACTGCTTCAGGGCGCTTTAAGGGGATATTTTCGACGGTGTCTGTAACTTCTAATCACGCGCACTTGACCGGTTGCCGGTTTATGCATGCTCAGGTTTGTAGTGGAGAGTAGTGGAAGGGAGGCGGGCCGGCGTGCACTCGCAGCTATAGGATTCACGCAGTACTGATGGATCGCATGTCCGTTGTGCTGGTGGGAGATTTAAACGCGGATGTTAAACGGCCCAATAGGACCTGTCCGGAGTACTCAGTGGTAACGCAGGGGTGCTACTCAGAAGGCCCGAGTTTGAGCGAAACACGGGCAAGGCGGAGTGGTGGTGATAATAATAGGCTCATGATAATATTTCGGGGCAGGGTTAAAACGCATTAAAGATGCGATTCATGCTATTTGATGATTATTGAGGTGACATAATCGGCCCAAGGCAACGCGCACCCAGGATACGCCACTAGGGCGTGGCGGATCTTTCAGGGCGTTCTCTCGCTCCACTGCTGCACTAGTGGTCACTGGGGGCACGCCAATCCAGTTACTTCATTTTATTTTACTTTTACATTATTAATCTGTATTTCACTACAAAGTCCATTTTATTTTTTATTTGATGCGTTAATATGATCTTTTTCTTTGGTAGTTTTCGTCCTAAAAAATAGTATCTGCCGTTGGTTGCACGCAGTGCAATCACGTGACTATGGTCGACTGGCAAGAAAAGAAACGGGTTATGAAAGCGCGCCACATTCAAAACAGTTTCTGCTCGTATTGCGTTATCAAAACTCTCCGATTTTCTACATAAAAATTCCTCGGCCTGGTCCAGCCTGCTTACGTGCTGCTAAGGCGAAACCCAGGTGAGACGTATTAGCCACTTCATTTTTAATTTATTTTACTTGCGCCTTTTTTCCTCGCTTTGGTTTCTTTTTTCTTTTGGCATGGATTACTTCACACGGCTTCTTTTCTGCTATTACGTGTTTGCGTCAGTTTCTACTCTTTCATTTGTTCGTCTTAGTTTGCAAGCAGACTGAAAGGTGGTGTGTACCTGTCCTACTCCCGTGACATCACGTTCAGGCTTCACGCTGCACGCACTATTCTACAACTGTTGCTGTTCGAATCACCAGTGTTTTACTAATTTTTCTCACGTTGGTTCCTCAAAGGTCCAAATTGTGGGCCCATTCCTCAAGCGCCATGTGTTACGAAGGAAAGAATAGCAACAAGAAAAACGACCTTTCAGGTTTGTTTGCTTTTTTTTATTTTGCTTTTAACCGCTCCTGTTCGAAGAAGCTCTCCAAAGTCGCATTTTTTTTTCGTATAGTTCAAACCCCTCACAACCCTCTCTTCCTTCGCGCACTTCCCCCTCCCGCTTACCATCCCTCTGGGGTCACGCGGTTGCTGTAATGCTTAGTTCTCCCATTTACTCGCTTTCCATGCTCTGCTTCCAACCACACGACGGTGACGCTGAACAAAACCCATTGAAAGGTGTTAAGATCGCCTCTCACAATAGGCAGGCGCTGTTGATTGTATTGTAGAGAGGATAAGGAAAAGATGCAACAAGCCATCAAGCTATCAGGGTATTTGCCGTACCAGCATCGACCATGTGGAAGAGGAAGGCAGGGTTATGTCAAATCCAGACAGGGGGATATGCCCCAAAGACGTGCCAGGGGAAGACGATGAACCCATAATGTGCATGCGCGAGAAACGAGCTAGGTTCACTATAGGCGAACGTGGTAAAGTTATTTCTTCCCTCCCAGCGTCTGCGCCAGGGCAGCATGGTATTACCACCGCAATGATAAAATTGTTGTATAATGAAGCTCCGGCAGATTTGCTAAATGTAGTTAACCTTTCTCTTATAAACGCATGGATACTACGTGAATGACGTTTGGCAAAAATTCTGCCTTTCTCCAAGAAGCCGGAGCTCGGTTATTCGATTGATAGCATTATGCCAATAGCTCTAAGATCTACTCTAGTTAAAGTGATTGAGCCCGTTTTGCTTCCCCGGATTAACAAGTTTCTGATTGATAAGAATATCCTAAACTGCAGACAAATTGGCTTTAGAGAAGGATGCTCCATTTGGTGGGCACACATAGACTTAGAAGGTCGCATTCAGTGGGCACGACGGAATAAGCAGGTTGCAGCGGATATTTCAAAAGCTTACGACAGCGTAAAATATGGCGTCCTCCTAGATCTCCTGGCTTATTATTCATTCCCGGAGTACATGACTGCGTGGATAGCGGCTTTTCTAAAAAGCAGAGAGTTCTTTTGTTACCAACATTGATACACCTCTTCTCGTTATAAGCAGACGCGTGGAGTCCCCCAGGGGTCTGTCATCTCCCCAGTGCTATTTAATGTACTCTTGAGCTCCATACCTAGTCAGCCTGATGTACAAACATACGTTTATGCAGATGAAATTGCATTTTTCTCTTCTTCGCAGGATATTCATTCCCTGTATCATTCACTTCAGTCGTACCTGAATGATCTAGAATTATGGCTAGACACTGAAATTTTCGTTAAATATTAACAAGTGTGCCATTTTTATGTTCCCCCTTACGGACCCAACATCAATTTCGTTATCCTATCGTAAACAATCCATTCGGCAGGTTTATAACTAAAATACCTTGGAGTTATGCATCACAGTCAATTGAATTGGCGTCTCCACATTGAGCACATTACAGTGGAAGGCTCCCGCGCGGTCGCTCTTTTGAGGGGTCTTAGCCACAAGCAATCAGGTCTGAGACCAGACACACTCTTATGATTTAGCGCATGTATGTTAGCCCAGTCTTGGAATTTGGGTGCGTTTTGTTCGCTGGCTCTGCGACCTATAAGCTCTTGCCTTTCGTGAAGCTTGAACGTCAAGCATTGCGCTGCTGCTTAGGCCTGCCCGCTTACGTCCCGATTAGTGTGTTGTACTTAGTAGCCGGAGTCCTAACGCTGATCTCCAGGTTCAAATACCCAACAGTTAATGCATTCGTCAAGTTCTTTGAGTCCCCACTGGCCAGACCACAGGCTGTTTTCTTCCAGCATGCAATGTCCTTTTTGGTATATATTGGTCTCGTCTCCGGCACCCACAGGTTATTTCTGCCAATTTGTTGCTTACTCCATTAAACGCCACCCTCCTTTCAGTTCCCGCCTTGCAGTTACCACACACAGTAGTAAGGATTTCGCTTGATAATATCTTCCCCCAAAACACTAAGCTTCTCCCGCCTAACATACTCAATAACATTCTCCTGGCTCACCAGTCCGAATACCCATCCCACGTGGTCATTGCAGATGACGCTTCGAAAAAAGACGAAATGGTTGGGGTGGGCATTTTCTCTCCGACATCGAACTGGTCTTTTCATTGCGATTACCAGATTTTATCCCTATTTTTTCTGCAGGATTTTTTGCTCTACTCCTTGAAATCCTGAAACTGGATCCGGCGAATTCTTCCGTGATGTTACTCACTGACTCCTTGTCCGTGTGCATAGCTCTCTCCTCAGAAACTTTACATCCTATTCTCAAAACTTTTTATTTCTGCGTCCCCACTCACGTGCGGGAGATTCGGCTCGTTTGGCTGCCCGGCCACTGTGGGTTAACCCGCAATGAAACCGCTGACATACTAGCTAAAACAGCTTTGGCTTTACCGATCGTCGAGGTTCCTCCCCCGTTTTCCTGCGTGTTGTTGGCACGTTATCGCCAATACCTGTTCAATCAAGATGCCTACGATCATAGTCTGAACACTTTTCCTGAACTTTAACACCTCAGGTACCGCTAGGAGAGAAGTATATGCGAAACTTGCTTGTGCGAAGTATTGCTAACTTCTTTTAGTTGTGGTGTGCCGCCACTTAATCGGTATTTATACAGGGAAATCTGATAACCTCCCCCTTGTGCCACTTTTGCCAAGAAATTGAATCCGAAGAGCACTTATTTCTTTTTTGCCGCCGATCTTCTAACCATCGGAGAAGGCTGCAGGAAATTCTTCAGCTACGTCTTGGTCTGCCTTTGACTGTACCGGTGCTTTTGTCATTTGGGGGGACTAGGCTGGGCCGATGCCATAGGGACGTGTGCAACGCCATCCACTCCTTCATTTCGGAGACAGCTCGTCTGCAGTGTTAAAAACATTCCGATTAGGCTGACTTTTGCTATAGTTTTCCTACTCTTCTCTCAGTTGTTTTTTTTTGTGTTTTCTCTCTCTCTCACTAACCTACAAAAAATTCATTCTGCTTCATTATTTTGCCTCGCATGATTGATTGTAATGAAAACAACTCTTCTTCGCCAATCCCCCTAAGTGGGTATGCGCCATTTTTCGGGCCGCCACCACCGCACCTCAACGCCGGGACCTGCGTTTCTATCGGCTTCACCCCTGAGAATACACCACCTCAACCGACTATCGGTGCGTCGACGGTCTCCTCCACAGCATATGTAATACGTATAAGCTGTCCTGTAAGTAACGTTTTCACAAGAAATGCGCGCTACGCAACCCCTCGAGGGAGACTGTCCACCGCGCTGATGATAAACAAAACGCCCGCTCATGTAACGCTTCATTCGAAACTGTTTTGCGATCAGACGATAACTGAAGCACACGCTCCCGCTGCAGACGGATAGACGTGCGGTAGGAACCTGCGGAATGTATGTCCACCAAACCACCTAAAAGAAAGGCGAGGTCTGCAAAATATGTCTCAACTGATTATATTGCCCACACACCCGCCGTCGATGGTGCGATCGTCAGCAACGCTTCTGTAAAAGCTGCCCGCCGCGTAAAACCGCAGCGCACATTACACTTGCTCCTCGACGGCCATGGAGCTAAAGCCATTTCTAAGTCATCGCAAACGGGGGTCTGTCGCCAAACGACTCCACAACCAATGCAAAGCACTTTTCGGAAGAAAGAAACAAGCTCGAAATTGCTATTTCGTCTAAAAGGCCTGTCGGGGCAGAAATACGCGTGCTACGGAGACCATAAATATAAACCACGCCGCAGCAGCGGTGACCACAGGCGTCCCGAGTTCAACTTGGCCGTGCAAAACCATGCCCGAGTTCCCTCCGAGTTCTGATGTCAGTCAGACACATCCAGCCTCTTCGGGGGCACGGCGTAACAATTGAAGCCACACCCAGCCATGGCGCCCAATTTTTGTGAGCGTAGCGCCGTAGCCACGAGGTCGTCATTCGATGCCCGCTAGCAGTGACAAGATCTTAGCACAACACAAAAAAATGACACCACTTTCACGCGAGGGAACCCTGAGTTGATGAAAAGCATCTCGGAGGTTCCGAAACGTTCATGAGAATGGGTATCCAAATAACGGAAAATGACGGACCTCCGGACGGCGCAGCGTTACTCAACCGAAGCAGCAACTGAGGGAGCGGTGGGCGGGCCGGGTTTATTATATAGAGCAGATGGAGTGGAGGGGAGGAGATGAGAGAGGATACGCGCATGCGCGCTTATCGCTTAGCTGCGGTGATGAGTAGCGCGCGCGCAATCGCAAAGCTGGCGTGGAGAGGGGGAGAAGCAGGAGTAGCTCGCGCGCTATCGCACAGCAGGCGTGGAGAGACGGAGAGGAGGAGAAGCGCTCGCGCTATCGCACAGCTGGTGGGGAGAGGGGCAGAGGTGCGGACGGACAGACTACGGACGACGGACGACGGAGCCGAGAGTGAGAGATGCTTTGCATCTAACATGAAGTGCCTAGGCCACCGTCAGCCAATGGTGCCATAGTGGCGGGGGTGTACGGTCCAAACTGGGGTTCACTATACAAGCCGACAATAGAGGCAAAAACGACACGATTTTCCTATGGGAGCCTTCTTCATACACCTTGAAAGCATAGTTGATGGCTAATGACACAACTTCAACGCCCGAAACGCACTCTTCAATTGACACGGGACGATTTGTGATAAGCGCCCGAAGTGCACACTCAAGCAAGAAGTAAACAAAACCCATATCTCATGGTCAGGAGCATGGTGCGTTCCATTCGCTACAGTGTACCCGTTTTATTACTTGGTTTGCACTTGCGCGGAGCTGCACTGGGACTGTTGTCAGGCCACGTTGAAAACATAATTCAGAGGAAGAACAGAACACCGAGAAAAACGGACCGCCCTTTACCGGGCGTGGCCAACAGCCACGCTAGGGATTTCAAAGTAGCATTGGTGTTATCTTGTTTCTGCTCGGGAATGAGTATCGTAGAGCGATTTCAGAGGGTGCTGCATGTTGAAGATAGCATGCGCCGTACTTTATCAACGTAAGCGGCCCCAACACAGCGCGCTGAATATGCAAGGCGTGCTGCGCGCGATTCCGGTGGTTTTGCTTAAGGCGCATCGAATGCTCCACTATCTCTGCTTCCAAAACCCACGCAGCTGGAAAGTCGGCAGTAGGCGAAACTATGGCCTTGTAGAAAGCGCCCCAGATTGGGTTTGTGTGTCGGGCTATGTTCAAATTACCGACGCAAAACCCGTATCGTGATCTATGGACGAAAACAAAAACGCAACGTTAAGTAGTTCGGTTGGTCGAGTTGTGAAATTACGCCTAACTTTTAAGTTATTACCACAGTTGCGGCAACAGTCTGAACATGACCTTACGCAAAAAGTAAGATGCTTACGAATCGGGAGGGACACAGACAGTTACATGTTTATCGGAAAGAACAAAGCTTGGATCCATCAGATGTTCATTCAGCTCATTGGCTAGGAAATATGCTCCATCGCAGGTTACAATAAACGTGTTTTGTTTCGTGTACTCCTTGGACTGCGTGCAGTTTGCAGGTCATCCTTCTTCACAGAGTGGAATGGCACTAACGTTTTACCACAGCGTCTTGACTCAACGTAGTTGGTGAGGTATTTAGGATTAAATATCTCGAGGCCATTCCGACCTGCGAAGGTCCGGGAGCAGGCAGCCTGGAAAGTTATTGTCACTTAGTAACAATGGTCACAATGATTTGTGGTCGCTATCACATACATTGATCTGCGTTCTCGAAACTGAGGAAATATTCTTAGAACATGTCAAATTGATGCACGTATACCACTCGGTAGACTGGTAGGCAGAATAAGTGTGTCGTCGCCAGGCAAACTTCTCCTAAAACAAAATTAGTGCCCTTCCCTTCTGTGAAGATGGATGCTTTGCGCAGCTGCATGCGGTCGACAGAGTGCGCGAAACAGACCACGTTTGCAGGTAATTTGCGATCGAGCCTACTTCTGGCCATTTAGCTCAGTGAAACTAGGTATGACTCGAACTTTATTATAGCCAACAAACATGGGGCTGTCTGTTTCCCTCCGGGGTTGCAGGCATCTTACTGTATGTGTAGCACACAACCCAATCTGCTCGACTAGTGAAAACACCAGAGACGTCGCATTCTTGCGGTTTGACGTCCACGTGTAAGCCTCCCACCAGCACTATGGATATGCCATAAGTGAGGGCATAAAGCCTATATCTTCGCATGCACACCACCTTCCTCCCTCCATTCCACTAACGCGCACGCATAAACCGGCACCCGCTTATGCTCGCGTGCTTAAAGGAGCCATGAAGAGAAAATACAACTTCGTTTAATTTGAAAGAAATAGGATTCAGTATCTGACTCAGCTCAATTACAGCCCTAAATGTTTTTTTAACGAAAAAAAAAGCAAGAAGTATTTAAAAACTTTAAAATTTGCGCCACAGTGACGTGTCATGAGCAAGAATGACGTCATACGGGCCAACAATAAAACAATTTTCAGTCCGTTAACTGCACGTTAGCATTCAAGTGATACGGTAAAATGGAACTAGAGGCCCCATTACAGACGTGCAGTTATGTGTCGTCGCGACAAGTCAGTTCTGCGGCCGCCAATCGCACAAACAAGGTTCCGTGACGTCATAGAAAAGTTGCGGGAAATTGGCTAGGGGGTCGTGACGGCTTCACACGTCTTCTTTAATATCATCGTTATTCGTTCGAATATTGCGATGATATTGGTATCATTGTTATCGGGACTAAGCCGTGTTTCTAATGAACCACATTTGTTTTTTGTCTTTAGGTCTCCTTTAAATGGTAAAGACACCGGCAAATAACACTTGTGGAAGAGGGGTCGGCAGTGGCTAAAAGGAACGCCGGAGCGGCGCAGAGTAAAGCTGCTTCACCGGAATGAAAAATGGGGCGGGGGGGGGAGGTGGTGGTTAGATGTATATTGCTTCGCAGTAAAACCCTCCCTTTCGGTCCCGGCATATCCACATTCGAATCATGGGGAATAACCGCAGGTGTAGTGTCATCGCAACTAAACCATTTTCCAGGGACATAGAAGCACTTTCGAAAGCATTGGAATGCGACCGCTTCATTTGCCTATTGAACGCCGGTGATCCTGTGCTTCCACTCCGAGTTTTAAAAACGCTTTCTTTTTGTGGCCTCTGGGACGACTTGTCTCGCGACTCGCTTCCGCCTTTTAAGCTGTTGAATGACTTCTGTCACTTTCGTCTGCGCTGCGCCGGTGTTTGTTCCCTTTCGCTACTGCAAAGTCAACGGGCGTGTTATTTAACGACTCGCTATTACAAAGGCGCGTGTAGTCTAGCGGCTTTTTAAATGACGCCATCAAAAAACACACAGAAACGTAGCGTACCACACACCTGCTGTAAAATACTCGCATAGATTTATAACATGTAATAGTGCTTGAAGTATATTGCACGTGCCATAATTATTCGAGATTTTTAACCGCGCATTTGTTTAGCAAATGGTAATTTTGCGGGTCAGCAGTTGAAAACAAAAAAAAAGGGCGAGAGCACGTGAGCGCCTGCCTTGTGGCGACCACCCGGAAGTTAAAAAAACTACAAAAAATTCCGAGCACTCGTGTGTGCGTGCCTTGCCACGACCACTCAGCGTCCCCGGCGCACGTTTGTGAAGTCAAGTATAGCCACTTAGGAAGATTGGCAAGATTGCGGCGACCACCCGGTAGTAAAAATACGATAAACTGCCAAGCGCTCGTGTGTGCGTGGCTCGTGGCCGCAGCCCAGCGTCCCTGGCGTTCGTTTGTCAAGCCGCAGTCTCTCGATGTCCAAACAAGCACACCTACTTACCAAAATCCGCCAATATTAGCCAAAAAACTGTAGCGCACCCCGTAATCGTGGAAACACCTGCTCGGAGCGAACAAGACAAGTCATAGCGGAAGCCGCTGGAAGGCATAGGTCGCAAGCTCACTCACGAATGCACTCTCACACCCATTACTCACCAAGCCTCGCCATCATTTTGGACTGGCCAGTGCGAGTGCGACTGAGGGCGAGCGTCACTCGCAGTGAACCCCGGTCACCACTCGCGAGGGCGAGCGCCCCTCGCGGCGGGCCGCACTCACGACTCGCGAGGGCGAGAGCCATGGACCTGTGGGGAGCCCAGCTCACCACTGGCGAGTGTTGAGCGGCGCTCGGCACTCGCGAGTGGCTAGTGCTGAGAGGCTTGTAAACTCGCTCACGAGGGGTTGAGAAATCTTGTGCACTACTCACGAGGGCTTGTAAACTCGCCCTAATCGCGCGATTTTTGGGGCTTACCACGGTGAGCGCAACTCTTGCGCTTGTACTCGCTGTTGGCTATTCGTCGCTCTCTATGATCGTTGTTGATGGCGCGATTGTGTTTAGCTTCGGGAATATGCCGTCACTGCACTTCCTGCTATGGGGCACCGTGGAATGAAGTGTGTGGTGGCGTGTTTAGTTAGGAATGCGATTTGGATGGACTTCTGGCACCGTAATGCACTGATACTTTTCTGTTTCATGACTGAAGAAGAAACTGCTGCGCACACTTGCGTGCGAGTGGTGACGGCGAGTGGTGAGTGCAAGCGCGAGTGAGTGCCGAGTGGTGAAGCGAGGGGTGAGTGCGAGGGAAGTACGAGGGGGGAGGCGACCGGTGAACGAGTGCGCGAGTGAGTACGAGTGGTGATGGCGAGTGGTGAGCGTGAGAGCGAGTGAGTGGTGCCAGTGGTCACGGTGAGAGGTGAGCGTGAGAGCGAGTGAGGGCGAGTGGTGACTGCGAGCGGTGAGCGTGAGGGCGAGTAAGTGCGAGTGGTCAAGGACGACTGGTGAGCGTGAGGGCGAAGAATGTGCAGTGCCGCGAGGAAAAACATATTTTTCTGAGTTAGTGTGAGTGAGCGACATCCAGTTTTGCCGAGGTATGCTCCAAGGGATGTCCAATGATTATCACTTCCAAAAAATGCAGGAAGCTCACACATATAACAACAATGACGGAGAAGTTGTTGCGGGAGCGAAAGAAGAGAGCAATCGGCTGCAGTCGCGGAATAAACCTTCGTGATGCTGATGAAGGTTGCGTACAGCTCCGCTACCTTCAAGTCTTACGAGTTTAACATTGTGAGAAATACGCTGCGGTGTGTGTGATTGCAGTTTAGGTTAGCGTGTTTTGGTGAGACACGCGAACTGTAAACTTTGCATGCAATATGTGAAGACTTTGTTCTACGGCAGCACATAAGCGTCATTGTGTAACTACGTATTCAGGCACAGTTCAAACATTTCAATTACTGTAAAATAAGTGCAGTTTTAGCCCGTAACCTATGTGTAAAATAGCGGCAAAATATGGAGGAGTGGGAAACAGTTCATACAAAAAGATCAAACTAATAGAAGCCATAAAAAACGCAAGCTTTTGTCGAAACACGTAAGCCTGTCACGAAGGACGAGACACTTGCCCCGTCCGTATGCGCAGTTTTACGCATAAGGCTGTCTCATTTCACCCAATGTGACCGCAGTGCTTGTTCCCTTCAAGTGACAAGAGGCGCGGCATTCGTCTTGGGGTGCATTTCAAGCACTCGACCAATTTAGAAACCTTGTCCTGTAGAACCAACAGCGGCTCATTCTTGGCCTGAGTTCATCTTCTTCGGCACACTCAGGTTTCTTGTCTTCTTCTTCTCTTCTCTTCGGCACACTCAGGTTTGTGTAGAGAGAGCAACGAAAGCATTAACCCCTGTCGCGTCAGCGCAAGGTGCCGGCTAAGTCAGTTTTACGTCACCGTCTGTTGCTTGGTTATTGCCTCGCCGTTGCTTCGATGGCTGGCGGGTTTTAGGTACAGGGCACTTTTGGGGCCCAGCATGTTGCCGTAGTGTGTCCGCTGTCACGCCACCTAGCCACCCCAGTGACGACTTGTAACGACCCAAACAGAGCCCCGTGGGTTACACACCCAGATAGGGGATTCGGAAACTACCCGTTTTACAATAGATTTAGCCTTCCAGCCAAACGTAGGGAGGATATCTGAACAAGATGTTTATATAAGCAGAAGCATTCGAAAACTCCTGCAACCGCTGGCACTGGTTATACATGTCCCCGTTAGTTACGGAAAGAAAACGGCACCTACGTTTCAGGCAAAATATATGTACTTAACCGGCAGTCGCCGCGTTCATTTATGAAGGATGGACAGTGGGTTGATTTTTACTATAGTAATCGAAAAAAAGCTGGCCACGGAGGGAAAAAAGCGACACCTCCAAAATGGCGCAGCAAGATTCCAGCTTGTGCGAGGGGAAAGCTAGCACAAAAAGAGAAGAACTGCCGCTCGCGCTCTTACAGGAAGGGGGTGCAAGACCACTGTGAAGGCGGGAAACTTGAATTGCATTGGACACGCCTCTCTTAAGTTCATCAAAACAGGAGCTGAGACAGGGAGACGAAGAGCGTGAGAGGGGGTAGAAATGAGCGGCTAATGTCGCCACAGCCCATTTATGGCGAATCAGTGCGCTGCCTTCGGCAGCTTTCACATTGAGTGGAACGTCTTTAATTTTTTTTTTGCAGCGTGACCTACACTCGCCGAGGATGAGCAGTTTCGCGTGGCTCCGAGGAGAGCCGTGCTGCGCATGCGCGAGGAGCCATGACCTCTCACGAGGCACAGCTGGCACGCCAGAGCTGCCACAGGCGCGATTGGAATGGATTGGATTGTATAAAATTGGATAGGATGGGATTGCATATCGTTTCAGCCGCAGTAAGTATGATAATCAGCTAATCCTAGACAACCAGGAAACCGAAGAATAACAAGCTAATCTTAGCTCACGCTACGTATATCCTGGCATAGCCGAGCTAAGCCACTGCTAATTTTTTAAAGCTATGCTGGCTCACGACGCCAGGTTTTTCGTTCGACGGAGCAGATAATGCCTGAGCGTAAGATGCCGAGTAACATTCATGCACTCACCGTCGGCTTTTACTGGCAAGCTTCCAGGTGAACTGTCCGTATTAAAACCTCAGATCGGAAACAAAAATAGGGTATTTACAAAACAACTACTTATGTCAAATAAAGATATGGGTGTGGCGCGACATGCGATTTGCAGTACTGAAACTACGGTAGATTAAAAAGATGTTCTAAAAAAACGCATAAGCTAAGAAAAACTCACAGCAAGCGCTTACTTTCTGACGGTGTAGAAGAAAAAAAACTTTTGTCCAATTTACGACAGCACCCGCAACCCTACTCAGGGAGGCGAATCACAGGGACATAAGCCGTTATTTATTGTTTGTTTACTCGTTTACTTGGCCTGAGAGAGATTCAGGCGCTCCAGAGACGACGGTGCTGACAAATACGAAAAACGAAATATTATAACCAAGAAATTGCCGAAATAAAAAACCGTTCCAGGTTATAGCAATCCAGAATTGTGTACCCCGTGTCCCAAAAATCTGCAGAAATCTCGATGAATTCCTACTGATGCGGAGCCCTCTTACGCCGCACTTCCAGTGTGAGTTTTATACAGCAAATATGGCTATGAATAGCGAGGCTCTGGCAATTGATATAACTATGAATAGCTATGGCTATAAATATGGCTATAAATAGCGAGAGACGTTGAATTATTTTATTCTATCAGTTTTTTGTTTTTTTGTCAGGATGAAAACATACCATTTGAGCTATAAAGTGTATTTATTTTGCTAAATATGCTTTTTTTCGGAAGATGCAATGGCGTACTATAGAATTGGCCCGTTTAAGCTTTTTTTTATTCGTGTTTGCATTGTTTTTTTGCAAGCTTTCTTTGTTAATTCTTCGGTTTTTGTGCGAGGCGTGTAACGCAGATGTTTAATTTTGTGTTTTTTTATTTTTGTGAAAATTTTATTGATTTATTTGTCTAAAATGTTGCTTTTTCAAAGTTGTGTCCGAAAACTTATCTCCAGCGACGTTGCTATAATGTATAAGCTGTTACTCCTTCCAAATATGTATTTTTTTGGAAACGCGGGGCGTTGCATGGACGTTGCACCCGGCGAAGAATGGTCCACATTAAAACGTTTTGTTTTTCTGGCGACTCATTCCAGTGACGTGATGCGTGAGCTTCGAGGGTCCTCAACCGCAGCGAGTGGGCTCATCGATGCACTCACGGATGATTCAACCCTTTAAGGTGATAAGTCGCAGAAGTGTAATTTTGGCGGAAAACAAAAGCGCTCAAAAAACAGGGACAAAAGAAGATGTAGACAGCACGGCGCTTCGCCGAAGCGCCGTGCTGTCTACATCTTCTTTTGTCCCTGTTTTTTTGAGCGCTTTTGTTTTCCACCAAGATGAACACATACCAGCTAGCCCAACTTTCCGTTCTTCTTCAGAAGTGTAATGACCGCCGGCGTAATGGCACAGGCGTCACCACCCACCCGTGTGCCGCCGGGGGCTATCGGGATGCAGCCTCCCTCGGCCTGAGCCTGCGCCATCTTCTTATGCACACTTTCCATCCGCTGACCGAAGTTCATGGTAAGTGGCAATTAGCTGAGCTTTTTAATTCGGTATACTGGTAAACGAGGTGCGGTTTTAGAAAGATATACGCATTTTGGAAAAGCTTTCTTCCTGTTCTGATCCACTCTTTCGAGGTGCCAGCCCCAGCAAGTAAATCGCCAAGCGCATCTCAAGAAAATCAGCATCGATCTCAATCGATCGTTCGGTGTCGCCGCCGTACGTTTACCCGGAGGAAGCGGGAAGAGACACTGGAGGCTTATGTGATCACCACTTCGTACAGAGCGCTTCATTTCGTGTATCGACTTTTTGTCCGTGAGAAACGATACTGTTTGCCAGCGATGCCTTGTGAACGCGTACAGGCGTCAGAGTTGTGTTTTGGGGGGTCATTGCACCCCACTTGGAGCTATGATCTTTAAAAAAATGTCAAAAAATAGCATGGGGCCCTTCCGTGCAGACAATGACCATTTTTATACCTAGCAGTACAGACGACTAGTTCTGCTTTTGGCTACTGGTAGGGGGCTACGTTAGGCTCCCGATATAGTCCGAAACTCATTATTTGTTCTTGTTATCGCACTAGTAGTTCTTATATAGGTGTTTCTTTTATACGCCAGCTATTCCATTAATTATCCCCCGTTGAATGAGCGCTTTGAAATCACAGTAATTTTCAACGCGTGCCACATTTCTCACTAGTCAATTATTACTCGAAATCTACTCCTTCTTCAACTCTACAACTCATACAACAACTACCATGACTAACGTTTATTATTGCGCTGGTAGTAATATTCTACAAGCAATCCACATAAAAATGAGGAAATCAAAACCGCGAGAAAATATGAGCCGAGTAAGATTATGCGGATAAGGACCTAGAACGTATTGTTAAATTTTGGAGAGTTGCATATTACCCAGAAAAAGACAACAGCGAACCTGCAAGAAACAAAATCCACACCGTGGCCTTTGTGCAACTTTGAACGCTATACGGGATGATCAAATTTAAGTCAACCGGTTTTTTTTTTATTTACCGTGCTTCGACTTACGTGAAGACTACCTCTACAAAAAGGTTTTGCGCCCATGGGTACACAGAATTAGGCGGTAAATTATTGATGTCGGTGGCGTAATTAACTAAAATTTGATGAGTGCCTTTTTATTCGCTGCAGTAGCAGGCAGGTTTGTACTGAAAAGTTAGACGCAATCATGTTTCGACACCGTTTCATTCGACAGAATTCGTCTGCGCATCCGTACTTCGAGGTGTCTATCTGCGAAGTTTAATTGTCGTTAGCGTGATTAAGCATGTTAGACACTAAAGACTGACGCAAAGCTCCACTATTTCGTTCTGTGTTTCGATAGCGATTCCGAGTGCTGCAGATTGCGATATCAGCAGCCACGCCTGGAAGGGAGGCAGTTATCACTTTTCCCTATGCATCCACCCAGTTGTCAAACTTAACACCTTACACAGCACGTACGTCAGAAAAGAAAGGATCTTTGCGCCGGTACTCACTGTTTTGCATGCGTAATCATGCGAACGGCAACTAAACTTCCCAGTTCGTTATATCGGAGTGCGGAGGAGTTAGAAGAATTCCACTAAATAAAACTGCGTGGAAAAGGGATTGTGTCCTACTTTTTATTACAAACATGCCTGCCTAGTGCAGCCACTAAAAAAGTTATTATTGAATTTTTGAGCCACCGACATCAATAATTACCGTCTAATTCTGAGTCCCCCTGGGTGCATAGCCTCACTGTAGAGGTGGGTTTTACGTAAATCTAAGCAGTGAATTGAAAAAAACCTCTCGAGTTGAATTCGATCATTTTGTATCTACATTGCTATACACGCGGCTTTTATGTACGTCGCAAAGAGGAAATTTGTCCACTTCTCGCTTTCGTAGGTGATCCCACAAAAACAAAGGTATTTTAATTGCGGTCAATTTATAGGCCGGGCTTGTAGTCGCAGCTCTTCTGGGTTCAGGGTGTCTACCCACCGCAGTCACGCGGCGTTACACACCCTTACAGAGGCTTATAAAAGATCGACGCTTTGCATGATAGGGATCGCACCTGGATCTCTCGCGTTACGAGCCGAAGTCAATCCCATTGCGCCGCAGAGGTAGACGTTTCTTACATGCAAAGTGCTGGGGGTGGATCTTTTAGCTACGCTGCTGCTACAGAAGCGGCCGTTGCTAGGCCGCAAATAATTACACCCTAATATAAAATGAGTACAAGTCTTGTATTAGGGCATTATTACCCCTAATGAATGAAAAAGATTTCAGTCCTTCGTTACAGGCGTTGCAGGGGCTGCGGCGCCCTCTATTGACTACTTTCGGTATCAAAGCCAGGCTGATACTGATACTAGTCAGGAGAGGGCACCACAGCTCCTCTGGCGAAGTTTTTAATGACTAGTTTTTAATGACAACGCCCGTAACGAATCGGTATTCGTTCAAAAAGCAGCAATGCCGTGGGTAACGGAATACAAATATCTGGGCATATGGTTAAACGAAGGTCAGGCGTATCTAAAAACTCATGAGGAGCATTTAAGAATGAAAGGCAGAAGAAACGCCTCTATCATGAAGCACAGAGCACTGTGGGGATATAACAGATATGAAGTAGTGAGAGGAATCTGGAAGGGAGTAATGGTACCAGCACTCACCTTTTCAAACGCAGTAGTGTGTGTCAAATCAGAGATTCAATCAGGGCTAGAAGTAAATCAGAGGGCCGTAGGTCGATTGGCATTAGAAGCACACAGCAAAACAACAAATGAGGCAGTGCAGGGAGATATGGGATGGGCATCCTTCGAAGTGAGAGAAGCACAGAGCAAAATATGTTTTGAAGAACGACTTAGAAATCTGGATGATCAGAGATGGGCGGCCAAAGTGTTACGGTATCTTTACATGAAAAGCGTGGACACACAATGGAGGAAAAGAACCAGAAGGCTCAGGACAAAGTATATGAAACCTGGAAGTGCAGGGGAAAACGACCAAGGCAATAAAAAATGAAGTGAAAGAAACAGAAACAACGACCTGGAAAAAAAGGATGGATGCGAAGAAGTCCTTAGATATCTACAGAATCGGGAAGCAGGAGATCACAAGGGAAAAATTATTCGATAATACCAAAGGCAGTGCATTGCTTTTTGAAGCCCGAGCGGGTTGCTTGCGGACTAAAAACCGCTTATCTGTGAGCCGGTTTAGGAAGAACTATGCGCAGGCTGCGGAAATGAGCCACAAACTATGCGACATATTGTAACGGAGTGCAAAAGTATCCGTCCAGTCCTCAGTGATGGAGCCATCCAGCTTCCGGAAGCCCTTGGCTTTAAGGTTAGCGGAAAAGTGAACTGGACAGCAGTAGAGGTTAGTAAAAGAAGGTTAGAATGTTGGTGGGAAAAGAGCAGAGAACAATCTGGGAAGACATGCGAACAAAGAAGTCAGACTAGCACAAAAATTCGTAAAAGTATTTCTTTTTATTTTGACATTATTTTTTTTATTTATTTTGTTTGTATTTTTTGGCGAGGTGATTGTACAGTGGCGTTGCGACTAAGGCCGCTGTGCAACGCCACCCCGTTACAAAGGGGAAGCCACTAAGCATCATCATCATCATCATCGAATCACTGCTCCGCAATCGGCAGCTTTCAGGTTGAGTCGAGCTGCTTTTGTTTATTCTTTTACTTTTGTGAGCGAGAAGATTGGGAACATGGGCCCAAATCACACCATAGGTGAAGCCCTTCGGCTGTCCCCACCCCGCTTGATATTCGCCACTTATGAAAACGGCATACCCCTACTTTAACCTCCTCCGCACGATATTCCGAACAATACACTATCCAAACAAATGCAGACAATGCGGCCGCGAAAATGCGACCCTCTGTATGGTGACATGGTCTTTCCAGGGATTAAAGGCTCCCCACTCTATCTAATTTGAATCAGTTACCGTCGAGAGCCCTGATAGCGAGGTCAGCTTTGGAAGGGCAGTGCAGAACGGTCAAAAGGGCCCAGAAGGCAGCCAGAGCTTCACAGAACTGTAAGGAGGGCCATCTCACTTCAGAAAAAAGACTATTACATATTGCAACTAATGATTTTTTATTCTAGTCTTGAAAATAAGCAAGTTTAGAAAGCCCAGAAGTTGGAGCTATCCAGAACGATTGAAAAGGTTTTATTTGCTTTATCAGCAGCAGCTTTAAGTGAACACAAACGGATATGTGATACCGTCTAGTTCTCTGCAGAGGCGCTACCGTAAGGTGAATAACGTAAGCGACTTATGTAGAACGCACTGTTACCAGAATTCTTTCCTGTCGGATAATAGGTAACAGCTGGAACCTCTCTTTAGACACTTGCCTAAGTGCTCTAATTTTCATCGCTCTAGCGCGAGCCTAAAAACTAGTCATAAGCTACTCGACTTACGATTGAATGACATTTTGTTGTTCTTTCTTTTAATATGCACCTTTTTTATATTATTATATCACACTCCTAATAAAAGTACAGCACCCAAGCTAACAGCGATATAAATAAATAACTGAATAGGTAAACCAATACACATTATAGTGATAAAAATGTATCCACGCCTAGAAGGAATACCTCTAGGTCGCTAATGAAAGTAGGAGGGGTGGTCACCAGGAAAGAATATTATTTGGCGCAATATGTTCCGTTTGGGTGGTGACATGACGGAACGTGGTTCGGGGAGTGTTGGCATAGACCGGGCGAGGGAGTGATGCCGACAAGTATGGTGCAAAATGGATGCCCCCTTTGGTTACACGGTTTCCACCACGTTTTAGGCGAGTACCCTAATGTTCTAACAGATCCTCAAAGACGGATGATTCGCGCGACTTCACAGAAAAATCAAAGAATGATTTGCTTGCATAAAGTCAACAACGGAGAGGAGCATTTCTCTAAAAACACAAATGTGGAACACTCATGCCAATCTGGGCCGCGCTATTCCAGCGGCTTGTGATGTAGGGGCAGGTATTTCTATAAAGCGGCCTGCTACATTTCCAGCAAGGCCACTTCAGGTACATCCCCTGTAGCGGAAACGTAATTATCAAACGCACAGCGCCCAAATTAGAGCAAAACCAGCCGAAAGTACTGGAGTTACACGTGGTAAAAAGTTTTATTACATGAGCTAATCAAAAGCTCTCATGATGTTTATTTGCGCACTTTTTTCATTTGTATTGATATTGAGACAGAGAATGTTTTCCACATGTTAGCGAGCATTATGGCGAGTATACAAAGCCATCGTTCAATCAACCGTTTGGTTTTTGTGGTTTTGGAGCTTGCACCCTAGCAATCAACTTCCTGTCTTCGTTGGAGCGAAGGTGGCACTTGGCGTTCGCGTAGCAGTTTCGGTGTGAAATAATCGTCGCTGACTGTGCTATTCTTGGTTATTTGGGGCGTGTCCACTTTGATCTCCAGCGGTTTTAGATGTGGGCTTTGTGATAAAAGAAATAAACAAAATCACCGACATTGAGCATTCGGAATATTCCATATAAAATAATAACAAATTTATAAAAGTTAAATAAGGTCATTCAGCAGTGAAGTGGATTATTCGGAAGTTGTATACGCTTCAGCACCGTACTGGCCAGTCTTACTATCCACTGTGTCGTTGATGACGAATTTCGGTGCATTTGAACACGCGCACACGCACACACGCACAGCACGCACGCACGCACGCACGCACGCACGCACGCACACACACACACACACACACACACACACACACACACACACACACACCACACAAATACATACACGCGCGCGGGCGCAAGCACGCACGCACGCGCAGGCACCCGCACACGCACACACTCACTTTCGCGCGCACACATGCACGCACGCTCGCACACGAGCCACGCAAACAGGCACGCGCTCGCTTTCACGCACGCACGCACGCACGCATGCACGCAAACAAACACACACACGCACGCACGCGCACACCCGCGCACAAACAAACACTTTCTCGCGCTCTCGCGAGCTAGCGATTGCAGGCGTGTGTACAAAATGTGGCAAATTGGTGGTTCTGCGGCGGCTATGCTGTAGTGCTACGTGTATATAATTATATTTTCCTGACCAATGAAGAGTTAAAGGTCAGTGTGTTTAAAGTTCGGAAAGAAAATTCTGATATTAGTATAATAACATTCTGTTATTAACATTAGTTGATAAAATTTCGAATATAATGCGGAAATTCTGCAACTGCGAGTTTGGCACGACCTGTTTTGATTGCGCGGTTTCCGATTGCTTGTATCCCTTGGTCATGTTTATAATTAACGAAGGCCAATTGCGTTGATTTTTCCTGAAACACAGGGAACACGTTCCAGGCATTTTTGTTACCAATTTTCCAGGACGTAGTTACCCTGCTTTCTTTATTATTTATTTGATTTGTATTGCCTCGCTGGCACAGCCGTTCTGGATTATTCCAACTAAGCTTACGTTTCGCTATGTTATTTTACCGCGCCTGTTGTTTTTTTTTTTGCAACGCACCCCGGACACTGGTCCACAGAGTCCGTGAAGCCTCAAAGCTGCCAACCATCAGCCCCAAATGCCTTGCCGTCTTTCTCTGAAACTGACAGCTCCTCGACGGCTTGCCGAAGACTGTCTCTTTTAGGCTTGGTGGAACAAGCCGTCGACGTCTTGGGAGGAAGAGCGTCTCTCTTCTTTCTCAGATTAAGCTCTGTTCTATACCTGGCGCTTCAGGGCCAGATGCTGGACAGTTCCCAATCGGATTAGAGCTGCTTCACCTAGCTGCCGTTTCAGACGACAGACTATCTTTCGTATTCTTCGTCCCTGTGTTTGCAGCAGACCACCCGTCTTGCATTCTTATTTATTTTCGACTGGTGTTCTGGTTGTCTCCGTACAAATTCCTGGAACTGAGCCTTGACAGCTCTCCACACCGTTTCACTGTTTCCAGGAATGTAGAAGGTGAGGTTTTTTCGCCCTCCGTATTCCGTTTGTACGACCCGGCATAATAAAGGAGCCATGAAGACAAAATACAAGTTGGGTATATTAGAAAGAGTTCTTAGTCCCGATAACAATGATACCAATATCATTGCAATCTTTAAACAAATAACGGAGATATTAAAGAAAACGCGTGAAGCAGTCGCGACCCCCTAGCCAATTTTCTGCAACTTTTCTATGACGTCACGGAACCTTGTTTGTGCGATTGGCGGCCGCCTAACTGACCTGTCGCGACGACACATGACTGGACGTCTGTAATGGGGCCTCTAGTTCCATTTGACCGCATCACTTGAATGCTAACGTGCAGTTAACGCACTGAAATTATGTTTTATTGTTGGCCCCTATGACGTCATTCTTGCTCATAACACGTCACTGTGGCGCAAAATTTGAAATTTTTAAATACTTCTTGCTTTTTTTTCGTTAAAAAACATCTTCTGTGGCTGTAATGGAGCTGAGTGAGATACTGAATCCTAGTTCTTTCAAATTAAACAAAGTTGTATTTTCTCTTCATGGCACTTTAACCAGTCTTCAACTTGGAAGTTTAGTCGAATGATGTTGTTAACATAGTGGAACTGTTGCATCTGAGTATTGAAAATTTACAGTTGGCCTTAAAAAGTTTTCATTCGATTGTATTGCGCAGTAATATCTGTTTACCGTGATTATACCATAAATTATCAGAACCCGGATGACAACTGCAATGAATACAAAGTTGCAATGCAACAACCAGGAGAATCGCAATCAAGGGAAGACTTGAATTACCCTGTGTTGTGCATATTTTACCTTCCATTACAAAGTCTGCCATTTCATATTAAATCTACGCTGTTGTTCGTAAGCATGCTGCCATGACGAGCATTTTTTAAACCAGCCCCGCTGGAGGTACGGACATCGTATAGGGAAATAGCGCACCTGTTATACCAGTAATGAAAACTGCCAAAGCACAAGCCTGTGTAGTGTAAATGCGAATATTTCGAAGACAACTCAGGAAAAGTTTTGCCCGGGTAGGCCGAAGTCGCAAAGCAAAACAAACGGCAAATAATAGCGTGAACTTCGCGCATTCATCGGTTTATTTCCATCTCAGGACATGTTCTACCCCTGGCTAAGGCGAAAAACATTAGGTCGGTATACACGCCAGGAAGTCTCCAAAGGGTTTTTTCTTCTGCTGTATATACCTGCCCAGGTGGCATACGGGCTCACGCAAAAGCTGAGGAAGGTCGACATGAGTTAGGCTGCAAGATGTTTTTTCCACGTTGGTGGAGTTAGACATGCGCCCCATGCATTGTTTTGTTTTAAGCCTCATTTGTCGACACAAAACGTTCATTTACAGCTAAAGGAGCTCTATATAAAAAACTGAGAAAGACTAAACCCAGCTCCACCTGAGCACTTGATGCACCGGGTGCATTGGATAATGTCTGTCATATAGCTCTCCTCAGCAGGATGCAAACCTGTTGACGGTGACCGCCGTATATAACTATGAGCGTGTGTTTCTATCAGATCATACCGCCACCCTTCACTTTAGTTCACATATCTCTGAGCCGTTAAACACACCAGAAAAACGCACCTTATGATGTCACCTATGATTTCATTATACCGTATTAAATATTGTACGCTGTGTTTTGTATGATTTTGAACATTCCGCTGTCAGCCCAGCCCAATTTCATAGAATTTGTGTCCCGCGTACTGCACGCGGATGACTTAACGCTGTGGATCACGAAAGTGTCCTCATGCCTCTACCAAGACTACCGAAAACAAGCGATCGATCCCACATTGGCATAAAAGCGAAACTGCGGCCTATTATGCACATCTGCGAAATCGGCTGAACTTTTCATACGCTCGAGGGCCCGGGGACAACCGGTTTTCCAAATCCACGCCGGATAGTGACCATAAAGGACGCAGTCGTACCCAGACAACAAACGCTCCGAATGCCGGGAATTCGCTACTATCATGATGAAAGTGGAGCAGCAATGCTTCCTAGGCTTGAACAATGTGCAGCATAGCTCACGAATTACATTTAGCGCCTTTGCTCCCGGCGCAATGCGCTCAAAGAAACAGACCCATGCAATTTGTTCAGGTCATGCTGGTCATCAGAATCCCTTATGGGACACACTATGAGGCTCTTAAGACCAAAGAGACATACAAGATCGGTATGACAATTCGCAAAGCTTACAAAACACGTTTTCGGCTACCAGCCTTCAAATCAAATTATACACTACTTTAGCTCTGTCTGCATAACACACTGGCTGAAGCCCGCACCAACTGTGGGCATGAACGACTTCTATTAACAGCTGCAGGGAATTTAGTGCTAACAAGTTTAGCCGACTCCCTTCCACCAACAATGAACATCTTGCAGCGTATGACAGCGATACACCGAGCTCCCATACGCGTGCTTCCACTTCCAAAGCACATGCACCGAACTTCCATTGATGGCCACAGGCAACACCACGCACGAATTTTACAGCGAGATATGCCACACACGCTGAAGCTGCCTACAAGGATGCGAAGGGCCACTGCCTCCGACAGGCACACGCGGCTGCGGCTATTCAGGGCGAATGCCAGCACACTTCGAACAGCAACATTTATTTCCGCCTCGAACCATACAGATGAAGAAGCGTCCAAATCGTTAGCGGCGACGCATGCCTCGACAACCAACGTTACCGTGCTCACCGAGTCAAACGCAGGCCACCGATGGTTTGCGACGGGAACATCATCGGACTTGCAGCTAATATGTTCCAACAACTACCACAACGGCCACATACGCGCACTGTGTGAACCCCGGCACGTACATCTCTAAGAATGAGGTGGCGCATGCCATTGCCGCGGACCTTACCTCCCACACATTACCTGAAGGGGATGAAGGCGCAAAACTTTGCGGCCATCCGGTCCTGCGCTTACTCTCACAAAACTACTCCGACATCCTCCGCAACTACCGAGCTTTCCGCACTGCCTACCTAACGTCCTACATTCCGCACAGCATTTCCGCATGGCCGCCTATTTATCTATCCAATGTGCACATTTGGCAACGACTCCAGGTCGACTTACCACAAACGCATCTTCCTCCACTAGGTTTTGCCTTCAGCATACCCCCTCCCTTACCCCCAACTGCTCATACCGTCCCGTTACCCCAAATGCAACTCATGTGGTTTGAATGTGC
The DNA here is from genome assembly GCA_013339765.2 of Haemaphysalis longicornis. Lineage (NCBI taxonomy): Eukaryota > Metazoa > Arthropoda > Arachnida > Ixodida > Ixodidae > Haemaphysalis > Haemaphysalis longicornis. Next base: position 159,179,057 of record CM023449.1, on the reverse strand, counting down.
CCTGCCAACCTGCCAGATCCACACCAACATATCCTTGAGCAGTGGAAGACCTTGTTTCGCAGTTGATAGCTCACCGATCATGAATTTTTTTCTGGCGCGGGTCCTGGCCGCCGCAGAACAGCGTGAACTACCAGCCCCCGGGGTGCACCCACCGACCGCGGTTTCACTCAGTGCAGTAATGAATAAGTTTTCCAATCCAATCTATTCCACTCCAATTCCTGCTTATTACGCTATATGTGGTTGTCTTAAGGCATTTCTGCCGGTATTACTTGTTTACATATCATTTGCTATTTTGGTCTGATATATTCAGTGTCAGTGACCGAAGATAACACGACGTTGTGAAAACAAGACAGAATTGTCATCAATAACACTAAGTAACAAGTGAAGGAAAATGCGGAAGAACACCATAAAATCGGTACGCAACCATCCATACAGGCAAAACATGCTATGCGTGTTCAAACATGGGCTTTAAGCAATAAGAACACCAGATCCCGTACACATTTTGCAGAGTATATTGTGTGCCCGTATGTTCGAGTGGAAACATTTGATTTTGCTATAGCCCAAAGTTTATCAATTGGCACCGAGTTTCTGTTCTACGTTTTTATTTTTTATATTTGCCCTTCCAAAATTCATTTGGCTCCTTCCACGTATTGTTTATGCCTCGTTCACTGTTTTTTCTGTGCAAATGTAATAAAATCTCTGAATATTTTCTTAATGTTTCTCTTTTATAAAGTGCGTAAGTTTGATTTAATTATAAAATGAATGTCTTCTGCCACTTAAGCGTTAATTAATACAGCGAAATTTATTAAAATCATTTGATTCCTCCCTGTATGTATTTAGGGCCTGATTAAAAACGTTATCATAACTTTTACGAAAGAACAATTGTAGAGGAAGCTTACATGGCTACGAGTTTATGTATTTTTGATGTCTTTAAACAGAAATGTCCATTTCTGGGAAGCGCAAGACGTTCTATAGAGCGAGGCGTAAGACAACGAACGCCCCAGAGGACTTGTGTATTAACAAGCCGTCGCCAGCAAAGTGCCACGTTGTTCAACAACAATGTGTACCTCAAGCCTATACGTCAATTCAGCAAATAAGTCTATCGACCAGATTTAGGGGAAATCCCCAAGGTGGAGTAAGTTTCTGTAAAGGAAAGTTTGACATCCACCTAAATGCAGCCATAGGGCTACAAAGGAAAGCTATACAGCTTTCTCAGAAACTTCGAGTTGAAGAAAAATTCGTCCTGGTCCTAGGTATTCGAACCCGAGACCACTGCTTAACCGGAGCAGTCGCTCTACCAACTGAGCTAACCAGAACGCTAGTCGTTAGTAGCGCGAAAGCGAATTCGATCAACAGCTCGAAGAGAAGGACAGGTGTTAATGGACCAGAATTAGGGAAAATCCCCAAGGTGAGTAAGTTTCTGTAAAGGAAAGTTTGAAATCCACCTAAATGCAGCCACACCGGCTACAAAGGAAAGCTATACAGCTTTCCCAGAAACTTCGCAGTTGAAGAAAATTCGTTCTGGTTCAGGATTCGAACCTAGGGACCACTGCTTAACTGGAGCAGTCCTTCTCTTCGAGTTGTGATCAATTCGCTTTCGCGCTACTAACGACTAGCCTTCTGGTTAGCTGACTTGGTAGAGCGACTGCTCCGGGTTAAGCAGTGGTCCCGGGTTCGAATCCTGGACCAGGACGAATTTGTCTTCAACTGCGAAGTTTCTGAGAAAGCTGTATAGCTTTCCGTGTAGCCGTATGGCTGCATTTAGGTCGCATGTCAAAACTTTCCTTTACAATATAAGTCTATGATAGGCCGACATCAAATTTCTATTATGAATTACACCTATACGCCTGATATCTGGATATACATTTTGCGTACAGGAATAGTAAATAGGCCCCATTCGTTTACTTACTCGGGTGAGAATAATGATCTGTGCATGTTTGTATCTGTTCGTAGTTGGAGATAAAAACAGCCACGTTCAAGGGAAGTAACCTTTTCTCGCACGTTCACTTCAAACTCTGTTTCACTACGCGACGTGTACAGATAAGCTTCACTGTCATCCACCTTGACAGGGTGGAATAGATCCGAAGTTTTTTTAAACCATCCATTTTCAGATTGATTGGGTAATGGGTTTCTCATGCTTTGTGTGCCAATTTTAATTTACACTTGGCGTATTTGAAAATACAAGGACTATTTTCACCATGTGTATGTGGAAAATATTTGGCCTGGTTCTTTGTGTGGTTTACAGACATAATTTCCGAGCGTGCCTAAGTTTCACCACCCACTGCGCTTCACTATGAAAGTGCAAGAGCGATTTCAAGGGCACAATTACTGGATACATGCGCAGCCGCTATACGCTATTCCCTGTGTATGGGGCCAGACAGTGTTTTCTAGTCAACAAGCGACATCACAATCGTTTTTGTGAGCAAGACGTGTTGCTTCTGTCGTCGCCCCTTGTGATTCCTCCAAACATTCAGAATTATTTCTATCCCTACTATAAACACAGTGCACTCTTTTGTCTAGTTTATTGCTCTTGTATATTCAATCAAGTACTGAAACTTCGCAACTTCCTTCAAAACAGTGTTCTGGGTTTGGTAGAAAAGCTCCAAGGGATCCTCTTCCAAGAATGCAAATAAACACACTGTTCTCCGAAATACTATAATTTTGGACCACTTTGCACTGGGAATAATCATCTTTTAGGTAGGCAATAGCTACTCCTCCGTAGTCCCGGGCTTTGATTGCGGTTAGAAGCTACAGTATCCTCCATATAACATGACAACAAGAAATATAAATATGTCATGTTATCATGTTATAGCTGCAAAAAAACAATAGGCCTCTCACAAATTCCTTGGGGATACCAAGGAACTTTATCTTTGGGTTTAGTAACGTAATCGACTAGCGTCGTTGGTATGTCATTATGTAGAGTTCAGCGCAAGGAAAGACCGGGACTAGAAAGATACAAGACGCTGGTACAACTGAAGCCTATTAACAAGACCATTAAACAGAGAAAGAAAACAGAAAAAAATGAACAAAAATGAATTGAAGTGACACGACATGAATTGGGCACACGCAGACAAACTTGTCAACTACGAGTGCGCCAGAAACCTCCTCAAAGTCAAGAAATTTAATTTCTTTGGCTGAAAGGTGCAAAGATGGCACAGGGATACACTTGTCATGCACTGTCTGAATATTCGCTGCTTTCATCATTTTCCTGGTGCGCTGGTCACTCGATATAAAAAGCACTTCACAGTTCCTTAGAATACCGTTAATTAAAATAAACTTGCTGCCTTTGTGCCAAATACGACCAGAAGAACTGCCCAATCTGACCACTTCTTACCGCAACCGAAGATAAACAAAATTTACAAGGCTTTCCTAGAGCCAGCAATTATGCCGAGCTCTCCGTTTACGTCAATGCAGCAACTGATCAGCCTAAATCCGAAGGACTTGGGTAAATCCCTGCTTTCCATAGATTAACAGGTGGGCAAACCGCAGATTAAGGTCGCGTACTATAAACGGGACGTCCCGCCCATGCTTTTTTCACTGGAAAGCCTGGGCTTGTCGGGAGGCATTCACCTGCTGGCTTGGGTGTCTGACGGACGTCAGCTACGAGTTTTAGTTATTCTTGCAGCGGAGTCTGCTGTTTTCGTCAGAGAGCATCGTCGTAGGAGATTCGGAAGTCTGTGCTAAAGGTAAGAAATACAGTACTAAGGCTGGTTTCCTGCGTTCTAAGGGCTGGTAATGGTTATCTTGTATTCGCAAAAATCTCAATAAGGTTCAAGTTGTTTGGTACACAACTGTGTTTGCGAATAAACGCTCGCAATTATAGTGTGCAACGGGAAAGCGCACAATGTGAGGAAATCTGCGGTCTACCAAGGGAACGCAACCTATAACGCAACGGTCCATCACCAAGGCAGCACAACGGGTGCTGAGCTTGATCGCGGCAGAGATGAAGCTCACTTTAACTAATTCCCCGAGGGCGGCATGATAGCTGTTGCTTTGATGTAATTTTTGGAATGGTTTGCTGTTCTGGGCACATTTTCTTATGCGCCGTGGAGAACTAACATGTTTTTGTGCGGCCGTGACGATTCATCTCGGTGGGCCATGGCAGTCACGTTGGCAGTCACATATGCTGTTATTGCATGCAAACAAAATAACCAGTGCTTAACTCCATTGCAGAGATTATTAATTCCTTTTTTATGTTCCCAGACATAGCTCGAAGAAAGTTACTTTCATAAATGATTTCGAAGAAGAACGTTCCACAATGAATAGATGTTAGGTGAAAACAAGATTGCTCGCAGCTTAGTCAAAGCCCAATAGTGCTATATTGAAATGGTTCGTTAGAACGGCTATAAAAGTGGGGTTCCTAATAAAAGTGAAACTTTTCTTGTAAAAACACTGCGCTCAATAGAAATTAACGAACACGACGGACGGCGGATGACAAGATGCAGAACTACGAAAGCGCAACTATCAACTGGTCTTTACTTTCCGACCCTATCGGGAAACATTGGAAACATAAACATGGAAACAGAAACATTCAAAACCACCACACAATACTCTATCTGTGTTAAGTTCTGGATAGTTGTTATCCTCACCTCTTTTTTGCGCGGCCTCACTCACAAATGGCCAGGTGCACTCGTCTTCCCCTCTCTCTCGCTCACTGTCAGACGGGGAACAACCTTCTGCAGAAGGTGAACTTCCTGGTTTTTTTAAAGCACCGATGGCTGTGGACGCATGCGCAATGGCTCCCCGATACCATACTTAAGCTTCTATAACCTCCTGGTCGTCCTGCTGTGGGAGCATGCCAATTCTGTTGTTTCATTAAGCTGGGGTTCGCATTTGCATTTTTTGCACTGATCGGCCAAATGCCCGGGCGCTTGTAGCTTGGCGCACGATTTCTTATAGTACCGCAGCCGCTCGTTGAGGCACCTTCCGGTTGGTCCTATATAGGACCTCCCACAGTACAACGGAATTTTGTAGAAGACTTCTGAATCGCACCTAACGAAAGGGTTTCTGTGTTTCACTTCACAGCGTGTGCGTTCAGCGTCATCATTGTTCACCCGCTTGCACAGTCCCTTCAGCTTGTGTGGGGCGAAAGAAACAACTTTAACATCGTAACATTCGGCAACCTTTTTGAGCCCATGTGAGACGTTGTGGGTGTACGGAATGACGACCAGTGGTCTTCTGTTGTGCATTTCTCTTGGTGATGCCCAACGCCGCTTTTAACTTTTTTTCAGGCAATCCTCTGCCACTCCTAAAAGGAGTGGTTCTGGAAAGCCGTTTTCTTTGAGCCGCCCGATCTGCACATTCAGGCTTTCTTTTACGGCGTGGTGGCAAGATTTTGACAAACCCTGCGCTGTGCACGCTGTGGCTATTTCTCGTTTGACCAGTTTAAAATTGCCAGACACGTGTGGGAGCAATTTTTTCTGGCTTCTGGTCAGGTACTTCAAACACGCGTGGTCAGCTTGCAATGTGAGGCAGGCGCCCGTCCTCTGGTAGCTCGTGCGTAAATTCGAGTCCTGCATGGCCATACAAAAGGCTTCCAAAACTTTTGCTGCTACGTCTTCTCCCAGTTCTCCCCACGGGAAGCATACGAGGAAGTCGTCCACGTATCGGAAGCAGCGCGTGGACGCCCATCTGCTTCAAAACAGGCTGCAACATGTGGTCGCCCTAGAGCTGGCAAAGGGCGACCGCATGTTGCAGCCCGCTGCATTTGCACTTAATTCGCGTTGCAGTTGCACTTCAAACCGTACAATAAAAACTTCGTGTGAAATCCCGTGGCATTATTGAGACAACAAAATCATACCAATGGTTATTGCCGGTGGCTTCAGTGTTGACATTCGGAACAAGAAAAACCATTACTACTTCTTCGTCTGTCGCAGAAAATACTTTGGACTAGCGTAGTTCAACTACCAACCATCCAACCACGCTGTGCAGACCCTATTTACGTTTTGTCTTGGTGAATGGGGCCTGCAAATGTCCTCTGGCGAATTACGGTGTATTACAAGGATCCGCCTTCGAATTTTTGCCTACCGTCAATTTAAAGGGGCTCTGCAACACCATCAATCAAAGCTTTCATCCTTTCCTTCGCGTCAGGAAGCATTGTGAAAGCTATTGTTATCGCCAGCACAGTGCTGCACTGCGTGGTTTGCTCGTCGAAGCAGATACACCATCTGTTTCTAGTTTGATTTTGTGGCTTTCTTTTTAGAGTGCCCATTGAGTGCGTTCATTGCTGCAACTGATGGAAAGCCAGCCAAGAGCCGCTACACCACTGGATTGACGTAATTCCAGCGGTCGAAGAACGCCAAGACGTGGAAAGGGAGAAAAGATTTTTGAGCGAATTTCCAAGTTATCTGAAGGGCATAGAGCAGTCATTCTTCGCTGAGGTACTCGCAACCCCCTAATTTAGTACTGAATGTGTTCGCTGATTGCGTTCTGCAACCATTAAGTATTTCGAAAAATGTTGAAAAAAGGGTTTAATGATTCCTTTAAAGCTATACACTACTGCGTACCTTCATTATCGACGTTGGGGTTCTACCCAACGTTGCTCTACGTCCGCGGTTTCAGGTGCAGCATTGTGGCTCAGTTTTATTTCCTCCCGTCAAAATATTTCCCTCATCATCAGAATTGATGCGTCAGACGCAGAACTAGAATTCATTCACTACTGAGCACTAATGAGAGAACATTGTAGGGTACCCTACGCTTCAGACGTTGCTATTAGCGTGGTCAGACATGGGATTCTAACCCGCGTCCATATTCCCGGCTCACATCATAAGCTATGTAGGCGTGAGCACTAATCCCACCGACACTGACAATATGTTAATTCCGTAGCGCCACGAGGCACAAGGGACGTCCTGAGGTTGCTTGAATTGGTTGACTAGTATTGCAAATGCATACCGTCTGTATCCCAGCGCCTATCGACTGTATGTCATAAATTCAAACATGACGTCATTTGTAATGAGTGTAATTCATCAGATCGATTGGCAAACTACATATCAAGAGATAAGCAAGCGCTGGTTCTACGGATATGAGATCTCGTTTTGAACACAAAAGTAAGCTCTCTACTGCAAAGAGTGACGTTGGCTCGGCACACATACAACGCCACGTGCTGTGCTGCCAGGTAGATAGCCTGTCCCCTAAAAGCAGTTGTTGAAAAAAATGATAGATATTTGCAGTTTGAGAGCAAGTCTTACGAGTGGTTTTTCTTGTTAAGGCTATTTCGAGAATTTCAGCCGTGCTTAGCTCTGCTACGCCATAGCAAGCAGTGGTCACTGATGAAGTTATCAGTGAAAGCCATCCAGGATATGTGACGCAGATTTTAATGTTTTTCCTGCGGTTGCACCAATACAATCACACACCGGCTTTTTCTTCTGGCAAAGAGATGGCATAACTGATGTAGGTTTCTGTTGCCCTGCTTCCAGGCACGTAATGGTAGCGGACACGATCGACATAGAAATACATTGAGTCACAGTCTGGGGCTCACTCAGAGGGTACTGGCAAGTGCAAAAACGCCAGGAACATTTGCGGAAAAATAAAATAACGAGCGCACGTTGGCATAAAGCAATTAAAACTCTTGAAGCCAGGTGATGTGGATGTCTGGAGAAATGTAATTGATGATGAAACATCAGTGGTATATTAAATAGCAAGCTTGCGGCGCCGCGCGGCTTTTGGATTTCGCTTGTGCAAGGCCATCGAAACGGAGGCACCGGCCATCACATAAGCAACTCTTCGCGTTCTAGTATCGAAAGGCGCAAATGTATCTGCCCGTTGATGCAGTAGCTTAAAAATAATAAAACTGGAGAGATGGATGCGAAAAAAATTCGGAAGAGTTGAGTGCTGTGACACCATCTCTTATTTCACTCTCTCACGCTCGTGGAAGCAGAAGTCACACATTCAGCCACGTGCTCTTGGCCAGCTCAAAGACGGTCGCGTGGCGTACGCTGTCCGAGTGATGTAACCTCGCTTCAAGTTTACAAATCACGTCATCTTTCATAAATTTTTGAACAGCACAGCTGTTGTAGCTGGCTGTAATGTGTGCCGCGTAAGGCATAATGCGCTAAAAATGCCAAAATACACAGAGCCCACGTGAACGCGTGTCTCGCGGCGACTGCCGACCGTCCCCAGCACGGCAAGTGGCTTTCGTAAGAAAGAAAACCTTGTGAAAAGCCCGAGGCGCGAGAAAATTTCGAGCTCTCGTGAGCGCGTGCCTCGAGGCTACAGTAGGGCGTCCTCGGCTGTAACAGTGGCTTCAGAAAAAAAAACAGGCGAAAGTTCTAAGGAACGCATTTCGTTTCCTAGCAACTACAACGCCACAGCTGGCGCAATACTTGCTCCACGGAATCTCGACCTGCCTCCAGGAACGCCGCGCATGCGTCTTGCACCTACGTTCTGGCGCTGCCCCCCAGCTGTCGTCAAGCGCTACTGGCATGAGGAACACGACAATATCGATGCATATGACGAATACTACTACTAGAATAGTGCAAAGCGACGACGGAGCATGAATATAGAAAAATTCAAACTTCTACAATGCCTGGTGATGTGTTCTTCAGTGCTCACAAAGAAAGAAATCCTGATGCTGCCATGTGGTTCAAGCTGAGTGCAAGCTTTGCCAGTGTTTTATCTCTCTCAAAAGGGGGACCTGCAAACCTTGAAACCTGCATGAGGTGATACCTATACCCTATTTCTGATGACTGTTTCACGGTCCTTTCTGCCCAATTCAATACTTTTTTTCATTCGGATGACGTAAAAAGGTTTTTCTTTCGTAAATTCCCGCCCTTCCATTATGCGCAAGTGGTTACAGGTGTGTACTAGCTCCAAGAGGGCAGGATGCGTTCTGAATTCACCGAAGCAGCAAGGTGTCAATCGGTCTGCCTCCGCATAACCTACGCTTTCAGGGACAGCCTCTCATCCAAAGTCGAAGTCACACCAATAAAGCCACCGGCTTGATTCTGTATCGGGCAAGTCATCCATGGCGTTCTATTCAAATCTCGTCTGCTCCACTGCGATTTTGAGGGTGTCGTCCAAACTCCGTTCGTAGTAACTGGATAATATTTTCAAAAGGATGGGGATGAAATGGTCAAGAATCATACCCTTACATAATACTGTGACGAAGGGTAGCCCTGGAATCGTTCTTCAGGTCGACTACCATACAATACTTTCCTGGAGAGGGTGAAGTTTGTGTGAAGCCATGATATTGCAATGTCATGAACTTTAGATTTACGCCTCTTTGAAGCCACCGCCACGAAAATCGGCGCACTGGCTCTTTCCAATGACATCACCATACTATCACCCTACGTGGTTTCTTGCTTGGCTGGTGACGTTGTTTGCTTGGTCGCGATGAGACAGAGGCGGTGACATCGGAAGCAAAAACGCTGTAACAGTTGCTGAATAGCAGGAGTCATCTGACATGCACATGCATTCACGGAGAAGCGGATAATTGCCCCTGGTTTTATCAATATAAATTTGATACCATAAGCAACATGACCGATGACATATTAAGGCTCCAAGAATTAACTTCCAGTAAGTCGCTTGCTAAGTACTGAAAAAGTCACGATTTGTTTAGTAATCACTTTAACTGAAGCATAAATTTGCGTTAGGACTGTTCTAGAATTTGCTTTGGACCGCAAACAATCGTTGGATCGCTTACCCCAAAAAACATGGACTGTTGTCACAATCTTCTTACACCCCAGACGTTAGTACCGACACATCAGAGGCACGAGCGTGTATTCGTATATTGAAGCAAAGTAATATTATGAATAATGATGCAATCCTAATTACGAAGACAAAATCTAATTAAAGAGCCTTCGAGCTTGAAATCGCTCATTAAAGCGTTTGCGCTGGTAGAAACACACCGCTACCGACCGCCATTACGCGCTTGAAGCGACCTAAGCAAGCTGACGTGCAAAGCTATGAAAAACCTCTCTTGCCACCACCGCTGACGAACAAATCATCACGTTTTTGTTAGAGAAACCGCAGCCGTTCCGTTTTGAAAGCGCAGTTCTCTGTTTTCACCTGCATTTCCCTTACTCTACGGATAAACTATTCAAAGTTTCTGCTGTGCGTTTTATTCCATCTGCCTCTTGTGTTTATTCAATTACTCGGTATACTGTCGGCTTTATTTATTCCCTTCGTACCTCTATGCAAACAATTATTTGCGGCCTAGCACCCGTCCTTTCCATACAATTTTGAAAAGCCCCGCGAGTTGAAATAAGCTTCTTCGGCGAGTGACGGCTGTCTTGCGTCTCTTCGTCCGCTCCTCCATTGCTGTTTCAGATAGATCCAGTAATTACAGCACCGATAAAAGCGCACAAAAACAAAGCGTACATCTCAGTCATTGCAGCGAAGCGACGGAGATGATAATGGCCTCAAAATGTTGAACCGAACAGGAAGACACACGAAGACATTGTGGTGAGGGCAAAGCACGTGTATTTTCACCCGCACTAGGAGGCTTGCAACCGGAGGCATACGAAAACGAAAGATTGGGCTGGGCGTGCCGTATAGAACCGAAAGAAAACAGAGTAATGTCGTTTGCATAACGTCCCTAATCCCGGAGGACCGCCAGTAGGAGGAACAAGTGCGAAAGTGGAGTACGCGGGCGGACCGCACAACTCTCTTCAAAGGCGTTGAGATTCGTACAGCTGTATCTCCCCGACGTTTTTCTCTGGTTTTAGGACGACCGTCCCCTTATACCGGCCTTTTTGTCTTGAGTGCAGCGTGTTTGGGAAGAGACGGGGAAGTCCGCACGGCAACGTAACATTGCGCGCTTTTTTTTTTTTTTTTGTCTGAGGTCAGACCGATCGGAGGGGAACGAAATGGAATGGCGGGTCTGCGATGTCCTCCTTTAAGTGAATCTGCTGCATCGGCGGAAATTTCAATGGCTGTGCAGTGGTTGTGGCGGCGCTGTATGCTTTTTTTGTCCTATTGTTGCGGGGGCGTTTTCTTTTGTAAATGACAAAAAAGCCCTGTCCTTGCCCCACTCCCAGCTCAGTCGTTACAGTAGCAAATCATGATGGGAGTTTTCCAACTGGGATCCCCTGCCTACGCCAGACAAACTAATATAGGATACCACGGGGCGCGTGCTTGGTGCTGACGCAAGTTTCTCCAAACGCAATGTCAGAAGTAAACGACGGGTCTTCCTTTGATACAAAGCAGGCATTTTTCCCAGTGTTTCGGTGGACGAGCGTTACGCAGAGGATTTTTTTATCTTTGCTTGTTTGAATGTGACGCAACGAACACAAAATAGTTGCCCTGGATTCGATTTACACATTGTTGGACGGAGTCATATGAAAGTAAGAAGAGTATGTCTTACTATTCGGGCACGGCTGTTATCAGGTTTCCGCGTGCAACTTTTTATACGTTACCGGTTTGGGGTAATTATTTTTGTTTGTAAGAAGTTGTTGGTTGTATAACAGTGTTGTTTATGCAAAACAGTTTTGTCTTGGAAACTTCTTGGCCACTAGGTATATAAAGTCACCGCAAACCAACAAAATGCGAACCGTCTCCGTGAGGCTGCGAAGTCTGGTCTTCAATCTTCTTCAAGGTAAATACAACACACTACAAACAAGAAAGAGTAAAAAAGAGTTGCCTGAATTCTTCCACATTCGACAGCCACCCTTTACATGCAAGCCTGCTACGGTGTCGAAAGTATATCTTGCCTCGCTTGCTACAAAGAAAACGTGAAGTCAATGTTCAGTTTATTTGAAATTTTAAAACTGTTGTCACCTCTGAAACAACTGTCGCCACTGAAAGAACGAACGTGAACGGGTTGTGTAGAGAAATTCTAAAACAAAGTTTTGAGGTTAGATAGGAAGCTATGCTCGGGTGTTTGACACACACAAACATGTTTTTCTCCACCAGTTGCGCAATGTATTCAGCAGTCACATCGAATCGAGAACAAAAATCATTCGATAAACAACAGCAACACATGTCGTGCTTTGACATTAAACCGCATTCAGTGGGCCGATGCGGCCGAAAATTGCATAGAAACACTCGACAACAGCTGCCGCACTTGAAGAGGCGCTATGTGCCTTACGCTTCCGAGCTAGATAACTCGATTCCCCTCACTTGAACGGGTGCTCAAACTCAACGAGCGTGTTCTGCGTTCCACCAAATAACGTTTCGCCAGCTGCTTTCTGCAGGAACAAAGTACAACCAGGAAAAACAGAATATGTTTAAACTAAAAAATGAAATTATTGTACGTGAATTTAGTTGTATTAAAAGAAACGGCTGGCTGGGGACTACACGGCTGCCTTATTTTCAGACCTGACTTCGTTATAATACATATCCCACGGAGCTGCCGCTCTGCGAGCAACGCTTTGTTTATACCCATAACGATGGAATAGGCCGGGAGAAACGCTTCTGGGTTTGAGGCGCGCATTCAAAGTGCCGAAGGCGGCGCTATGCTGTAGAACCAAGCGGTTGAGAGATGGGTGATAAAGAACATCCCAACTGCGAGAGACCCGAGCTGAGTCAAAATTGATGTGGTAGCGACAATGGTGTAAACATCCTGTGAGCGAACTGGTGCTGTAGGAATCAAGCAGAGACTTTTCACGTTCACATTTTTTTGCCAAATTTATTCCGATTTATCTTTTTTTGTTATCCTACGGCACTTAAAGCTTCTAGCATGAGCGTAGAGAACGCTAGAAACTAAACCCGTTAATTTCTACTTAGAGTGTAATTAAAGAATCTGGCTTTTATTGTGCACCCGTTGAAGATAAAGGTCGTCTATTTTCGTCCGTATTTCTATGATAATAAAACTGCAGTACGCCGCTTGCAACAGTTCGTCATTGTGTGTATAAAAGTATCGAGCAAGGCGTGCCAGATGTCAGCAGTGCTAGTATATTTATGTTATAAAGCCAGTGGAATTATGTTCAGGTGATTCTAGTTCGATCGAATGGTTGTATCTGAGTGATGTGTCGTCAGATTTTGAGGATATATTTGTGTTTTCTTTATTAGCTGCGCTAAAAGTTTTGGAGAGGCCACAGTGCTGGTATTTTACTCTTGAGCAATGTCTTGTTCCCAGTAAGGGTATACTCAGCTTATATAATTTATAGTGTAATCGAGGAAAAAACAGCAAATCCAACATAAATTAAGCAGCAGTACGTGGAACAAAAAATTCAAATCCCTTACACTGCTGTAAAAATGGGAGACCACTGCAGCTGCATTGGCGAATAAATATATTGAATGTTTGTGGTTGCTTATTACATTGATCATATTGCCGCGAACCATGTATGGGTTTGTTTAGTTATTGTTTGTTTTACTGCCGGGCCACGCCATGCTGTTATCTGCGTGCTAAGCAAAGCGCGTCCTCCATTCTTTATATATATGCCGCACGTACTATCACATTCGGATAAGCAGACTGTTTCGCCCTAACGTCGCTAGCCTAGAATAATCTTCTGTGATCTAAAATACTCTGGATGTGAGTCGATGGTTCCAGCAACACTCGCGCCGAAATATAAAAGCCTGCAGAGCCGACGCCGCGGCGGCATTCCTTTCGACGACACTCGCCTGCGCAAGTCACTTTGTTGACCGCTGCTTCGCCGCCTCTGTATGCTTTTCAGTTGTTAGGGGAGCACAAGTTCGCTACAAGCAACTTGTTTCTCGTTCAAGACAACTGCGTCGTCCTTGGTTTCGTGACAATATAAACAAACATGATGTTGCCCTCCTTATCATTATTTGTGAATTCAGTCTCATATAGCTTCTTTGTGTATAGTTCTGATAGGAGAATATTTACAGCAGTTATTTTAACCATACTACCTCTTTGAGAAGCATGTATTGACAGCATACGAGATCACCGTTAGAGGGACTGTGTGACACTTCGGATAAACGTTCTCACTCTTTTCTTCAAATATTGAAGGATTGTGGAAGCCATAGTTTTTGCCAGCACTGAGGACCGGCAATGCGTCATTTGCTCGTCGCAACAGACACGCCATTCATTTCTGCGTTGCTCTTGTGGCTTTTTATTGAGTGGCTATCGAATGCATTTATTGCTGCAGTGAGAAGCCGGCCAATAGCCGCTACACCGCTGTAATGACGTAATTTGGGTGTTCAGATAACTCCAAGACCGAAAAAAGAGAAGAATCTTTTGAGCAAGTTTCTATGTTATCCGATGGACATATGGCGGCAATTTCTGGCTGAGGTACTTTGACTCCCAGTTCTATGTACTAGATATGTTTGTTGACTACAATCTAAAAGTATTTAAAGTGTAGAAAAAAACTTGAAAGAGTTGCAGGGTCCCTTTAAGCGCAGGAAAAAAGATGAATGAAGGGCAAAACAAGGGACATCCTTGTCTTGAATGTCCTTTGTCTTCTTTGAGGCGCCTGATGATGATCTAAATGATGCGCCAACGAGCACGCTCAAGACGAATGGAAACTCGGAAGAATGACGGAGTCGCGCTCGCCGTTAATAACTGCAGATGTTTTTTTCTTGATCCCCATAACAAAATCGAACCTACAGAGCCTTTTACACATGCTTTGGAACGCACGCGTGCGATGTATTGTCCACAGGACCGGAAAGATGCAAGCAATTTTGCTGAGAACCTAGCGGAAGACAACACTGCTTTAAACGACACGAGAAAACACAGGTTTTGATCACGAATAACCAACACTGAGCTTTATTTGTCCGGAGTTAAGGAAGCGTTTATCTTAACATAAAATAAACTGCATTTACAGTATGTACAATTAGCGATCTTGGGCACCACATTTGTCTCTTCTCGCAAGTATCTTTTAACGGCCTAATGGTAGCGAAATAAATGCTTCGAAGACCGGGCGACGTGATCGTGTGGTGATGGTTGGAGGACACGGGAGCCTGAATTATACGTTACGGTGGGTGAAGCCTTGTCGTAGGCACTAACCCGCCTGTAAAGCAATCTGGCTTGAGAAGGCAGCACGAGAAAAGGCATCACTCGTTTATGATAGCACGTGAAGATCTGTATTGGAAGGAGAAGCAGCCTGACATACTTTGTCACGCGGCAAAGTTTTTTCCCCGTCGTATATTTAGTGGAATGGTCAACATGTTCTGGAAACATGATGGAAGTACTGTACTTAAAGGTTACAAATTGTAGTGCAGCATTACCGTTCTTGATTTCAGGGGCTTCCGTACATGGTGTGGATGTTCATGAGCGTACGGTTGACAGATTCAGTTTGTCTCTATTGCTTGCCGCGGCAGCCATTGTATGTACTTTATATACATATTGAGTTCAAACTTGACGATATCTTTTAATAAGTTCAAATTTTCAGTTGTGACATGCGTATTTTCGCGTACAAAGTTCAGAAAATAACACCAATTCCGTGGGGAACCATGAGGAGGATGCGAAGCATTATGGGGGTTCCGTGTAGGCTTCCATTGTGTTGACGTTAAGTTGTTTCATTTATTGGAGCACGAATGGGAACGCAGTATGAACCCCATGTAGAGACAGAGAAATGTAGAGAATGTAGACAAATGTAGAGACAGCGAAGCGACTGACACCCGCGTTACCTGATCGAACCCCTCCTGGTTCTCGTCTTTCTTTATTGCATGCTCACGCTCCTACCACGAAGCCCGCCCTCTTCGTCCTCTTCTCTGGTTGAACTGCAAGGCGCATGGCGCTTCCCACCACAGCTTTCCCACAGGAAATTCAACATCCTCCTCTAAAGTTTTCAGTTCGTCGTTTCCGCTTACGTTCCACTTCGCGTGCCTTCGCTGTATCAGTAGCATCTTGACGTAGTTTGAATGAGTGAAGGACATAAGGCGCGTTCGTAGCACATGCTCCCGTCTCGGTTTGTAGCGTAGTGGGAAGAGCACCACGTACCTCCCGTTGCGGCCAGAGAGTCGTGGTATCGAAACCGGACGCCCCCTAACTATCTCTTTTTATAGTGGACTGCGTTGACGTAAGGCCAAACTCTGACGGGGCTGAAGAGACGCAGCATGCGCAGTAGAGTGCGGACGGTGGACAACAACGGCAACAAGGGAGGGAGGGACACAGCCCCGAGAATGAGATACTTCGATTCTAAAATTTGCTTTTTTAGCCATTTGTGGATGCCGCAAACCACAATGACTGCGTGTTTGAAAGCACGATATTTCGGCCTAACAATTAACTGTGCAGTTGCAGCTATAAGTGAGCCTAAAAGAGTTTATACCCTTGAAATTGGTGCGGAGCAGGTCGTCGTTGCAGAAAAACTGTTTTGCTCTGTAGGGTGTAGTTGCGAGACCGAAACGCGTCTAAAGAAATGTTTGATAGCTCTGGTCTCTGCTAGTTTAAGTACGTTGCAGCAACAGTAATCTGTGCAGCGGCAGCGAAATGTGTTGCGAAAACTTAGGCAAGGCGACAGAGCTGACGTTACCCAATATAACCTTTTTAATTACAGTGTGTAATTCTAGAAGACCTCAAGAGGTCCCGTTAACGCCTCCATACGGGATCGCCGTTTTGCTAGCTGCGATGAAGTGGGGATGCTCGTAAAAACAACTCCTGTTTCCATTATCTTCCCTGCTTAAAAAAAATTTCAGTCTTCACACCCGAACCGGGGACTCGAGGGGTGTGATCCTTATAAAAATAAAGGAGTAGGCGAACTCAGTGCAGTAAGAGTAAAAACAGCACCTCCTTTCTCACCCCAGAAAATCGCGACGAAACAGGAGAAGACGGCACGAACACGATGCTCCTTGTGCAATGTGGTACCCAACCACAGATCATAAAAGAATTAGGTCCACCATCCAGCCATACGTGCTGAGTGCGAGGGTTGATGTAGTGGCGAACTCGTGCAACGAAAAAAAATGACTATACTTCAAGTCTTCCTTAAATAATTAAAACGATCGAATATGTGGCCAATGATGCTGAGCAAGCCGTAGTTTTGCTTGAATGATCCAACAAGTTGAAAAATTTATGAGTGCACATTTTCTGAAAACGGCATCTTAACGCAAGTGAAACAAGCTGCATTTCTGAGTTTAGAACGCCCGAAAAATCGAAATATGCGTTACAAAATTCACCTAAACTGGTCGACTACAGCTCACCCTACCAGGTAAAAAGTAAAGGAAGAGTTACTATATTTTATCCCTTGTAAGAGGAACATTGTCAGGGCAAGCGATGCAATCCCAGTGTTCAAACAAGATTGCGTCATCTACCGTAGCACTTTACCACAGACTTGGGCTTTTCTACATAACAATTGCTGCCAACATAAACATATAATAGTGTTACCTGTTTTGATTGATTCCAGCTCAAGAAAATTTGTAATGGGATGAAATTCTCGTTCAGAGACTCAAGAAGGTTTAGCAAATAGAATAAGACCCTAAAACTATTTTTGGTCTAACTACCAGTTTCTGGAGTAAACAAAGCTATTAAATGCTGATCACTTACCCTAATCCTGTCTTCCATCAAAATCGTCAAGTGTGGGTGGAAGACATGGACGTTGCACAGCTGCGGAAGAGGCCCTGCAAACAATTAGCACCCCACTTTGTGGCTGCAAACTTTAAGCGCTGCAGTTTTTCTGCGTGGCGGAGAAAAACTTTTAATGAGCCCACGTATTATGGACTCCCTATCAAATTAACAGCCACACTCTCTGCCACCCGACGTGCCGCCAAAGTCGCATGCTTGAAGTACACGTTTCGGCTCTCTGGGCCATGCGGGCCTCGCTGCTAAAGTGTCTTGTTGACCGAGCAGTGAGGGGGAGAAGGTTACTCGCAATGTTCAAACAAACTTGCCACCGCACTCTGAATTGTGAACTCCGCTTCAGTGCGTTACTTTCTCAATCCCGTGTATGTGCCTCTCACGTCCTCTCTAAAAGGCAAACAAGCCACGGCCCTACTCACAGCACCCTTTTAAAGGCAGTGACGACAGAAAGTTGGTTGTGGTGGTCACTGTACCACTCTAGATATAAAGCTACAAAAATTGGAAGGGGCGTCAGCTTAACTCGGTTTTCTTTTGTTTTTGCGTTAACAGATACCGAAACCGATTGGCTTACAGATTCACCAGTTGGCAAGAATAAGGTGGATGAAACAAGGCTCACATAGGAGGTCAGCTCCATTGATTGGGGTTCTGGGGAACTAGGACGGCGACAACAGCGAGAACCTCTTACAAAGCATTGTTCTCGGTGAGTTGGCGGTTGCTTCCATGATGGCTCGTCCCCTATGCAGGACTGCGTTGAATGTTTTTGTCTGTGCTGCGACACGCCACCGGCGATTCTTTCCAAAGCACAGATTGATTAGCATGTGAGGGACCGTGCAAAGACTGTCCTTTCAAGCATCAACGTGTCGTGGCAAGGGAAGGAGACATTTGCATAATTCCACCCCTGGAATCTGCTGAAAATCTTTACGCTTTGAAAATTCTGTTTAGCGCGATTTCACAGAAACCACGGGATTGTTTTGTTAGAGGTTCAGATTATGGGTCAATATTGGAGCAGCAATCAGCACAGCGGGAAAATTAAAAATTCGGTGAACTGCTACCTTGAATATGGTAAGACGATGTGCCTTTAAACTATGTATGGGAAGCGCAGGCCCGGCAAGAACTGGGAGCGGCACTGAAGAGCGACCGCCAAGGCCCGCAGTCATGTTTGATCTGATGCGGGGCAAATCTTATGCGCCAGTCGTCTCATGACGGTGATGATGACGGCGCTAATGAAGACGATAAGGATGGTGTCGCTACATATGTATACACTCTGGTCAGGTTGTTCGTTGGAGTTCTTTGCTGTGGCGTGCTTGCTAAAAATTGATGGGCATGAAGACTCCAATTTCTAATGTGCTTTAGCTTCGGGTGAGCTTTCCTGATTGTCCCTTTTAAAATGAAGTTGGCAGCTCCTTGCTTAAAAATTGTTGGAAATATACATATATTGCCAGGGCTCAAAAGAGGTAGCACTGAGGTCTGGCCGTTTCCGAGTCCAGACTTGGTCTGGAGTACGCGCGCTGGTCTCGCGCCAAAGCACTGTCAATTGAGCTGCCGCTGTGTCGCTACGGCCGACATATACCACTTGGGATTGATGCCTCGGAAGGTCAGCCTCCGCTTTAGCCGAACACATACCCGCCCGGTGAGGCTAGTGCTTTTAAGGTCATTCACTATATTTGTTACAATATATATCTGGGTGTCGAACAGGAACCGAACCGAACGAAACACCGGAACTGAACCGGTATCTCTGCCGGAACTGAACCCGAACCTCAACCGTTGCTTTTTGGAGAACGCTGAACCCGAACCCGAACTGAACCGAAAAAAGAAATAACGGTTACCGGTTCATGCCGAAAAGGTTCGACCCTCCGTTGTTGATATTGCACAGTCAATGCAATTGAGGCCTTTTTTGTTACACGTACCATAAACTTCGTACCCGCTCGCGCACTTTGCCCTCCAGACAATAGAGCACTATCATGATCCTATGCAACAACAGGGGAAATGAATTAGCTCCAAGGTGGCAATGGTATGTTCTGCTGGAAGCGTGAGCGTAGTGCAAGCTGACCAAACGAAATGTCATTCGCGGGAGCTTGCAGGGGATATAAAACGGCTTTGCCCTTCCCTAGCTGCGATTTTATTGGAGCAATCAGGCTGCAGGAGTGCTCCACTGCGCAAACAGCGAAAGCCCACACCCGATGTGTGCAAACGCTTCTCATTTCATAATGTGTTTAAAAGGTCCGACACCTGCAAATTGTTAATACTTGACAAGTGTGACCGCAGGAGCTGCTCAGGTGCTAAGCCGTTTGCTGCTGACCACAATTGGCCTCGATCTGCCTCCCCACGACCATTCTTGTTAAGTAGATGAAATCGAGAACGTCCGTGTATCGAGATTTTGATCCACGTTTAATATCACCAGCTGTTTAAAATTAGTCTGCCGGCCTGCCACGTAACCTGCGCCTCGGAGCAGATATATATCACGGGGCATCAAATGCGCCAGTTTTTTTTAAATGCGTTTACACGGAAAACAACATAAAGAAAAGGCGAATGACGTTATAAAATATTACGCAGAAAGTAAGTCAAACCGAATAAGTAAAAAAAGCACCAAAACGTGGATATTGCTCAATACGTTTCTTTGCCCTGCCTTTCACCACCCCGAAACGTGTCATGAATTCGAAGGAAGTGAGTTCCGCGGTAAGTTTTTCAGGACAGCACAGTAGACAAGTTCCGTTTTTTACATATACAAATAAAAACATATGTGTCAGGGAAAACTGTTAAGATGCGCACTTAATCTCTTGGCAAGAAACTGCAGTCCTCAACCTTGTCTTGAAAGCCGAAACAGTAATAAAGCAGATGACACGTGCCGAAAGTTGGGCCGGTACCTCCCACTGCCCCATTCTCCCAGCGATCACCGTTTATGCTTGTTCTGCAGTTTTGTCATATTCCGATCTGCTTTTTTTCGAAGGTGCACTTGTACTGACTGCCCAGCTCGCTGCATTACTTCTACTGATACTCGTTCCGGAGGGGAGTACTGCTTTAGACGAATTAAACAGCGTCTACCCAAAAAAGTCCCATCTGATCCCCCGCGTCATATTTCCATTTCATTTTGTGACGACATAATCTGTTATAAGATTCTGCAATGTTGCACACGGAACGATGGTCGGGGTGAGGCGGTACGATGACACGCTGATTGTAACGCACACATGCGGTATAGCTATCGCAAAATGAATTGGAGTGGTCAGAGCAATAATGCAGTGCCTCAGCGTTAACTAAAACTTACTTTTAACAAAAGTGTGGCTAACACATTCAATAAAGTGACAGCTAACAAATTATTTAGCGTGATCAAATAATATAATTGATTGGAAGTTTTTTTGTGCCTGTTGTAAGACATTTCTGTTTTGTTTAAAATATAAAAAATGTGTGCCATCGATATTATTCGCTGGTGTTGGAACGCGCCAGTACACAGGCGTAAATTTAAGGCTTCAAGGTAGCGGTATGGGTGATTCCATAGCTACGATTGCGATTTCACCAAAAAATAAAGGGAAGAAAATATGTCCCACCGTCATATAGCTTGACGGTGGCTTTATGAATAGTCGCTATGACAACATAAAATCTGGGCTAGAAAGCAGGTGGTAAATCGTCGCCACTTCATCTGATTTTCTAATATATCGCAATAGTTTAGAGTTTGCTTTGCAATTGCGCCTCAGCCCTTGCAACACCAGCATTTTGAATTTTCGTTTGTATTTTCATTTGACTGTCGTTTTAATCCGCGAAATGTTTTTTTTTCTAATTTCAGTGATAAATCAACTCTTCGAACCGGCTCCCGAACCGCTTCAAGCTCCTGCACCTGTTTTGCCTGAACGAGAACCGTAAAAGAACCGTATTTTTTGTAGTGGTCATCGTCATGTAGTGGTCATTTAGGTAGTGGTCATCGCACCAGACCGGTATTCTAGTGGTTGTGGTTTCGGATCGCACCCGGCGGGCATTTTTTCACCACTTTCTTTCTGACCCAAAAAAATTTCATCTGTTTTCTATGACCTACTGCAATCTCCCCTTTGCTTTCCGAGGTTTTCTTGACTGCCAACCCTTTTTCTGTCTCTCTCTCTCTTCTCTCCCTCTCTCTTCCCTCCTCGCCTCTCTCTCTCTCTCTCTCTCTATATATATATATATATATATATACAGATATATACAGAAAGATAGGTCAGCAGTCTACAACGCCAAAGGAGGCATAGGGGTGTGGTTAGGCTCTTTTCTTTTTTTTACTACGGTTAATGAACTACACACTTTTTTAAAATATACAGAAGAAAGAAAGAAAAACACGCGCCCAGATGTGGGACCGAACCCACGCCTTTCGACTTACATGTCGAATGCCTTACCAATTCGGCTATCTGGGGCGACTGTGCTCTCCTCACTTTCTGGCTATTTATACTACTAGAATTGTATCTGACACTTGAGGGTGGTAGCCAGCGCCACTCTGACTACACGGGGAGAAGGTGACAATTCTAGTGGCCATCCCCTACGGAAATCCTTGGTCTGTCATCCAATCAATGTGAACACTGTTCTTGAGGCTGTCGCGTTTGCCACAAATATATTGAAGATCTTAATAACGGTATGCTTCCTCCACTTTCCTCCTGATTACGAACTATAGAGCTTAGAGTTTGAGGCTCTTGTAGACCAGTTCCCAGATCCATTCTTTTTTTAGTCCTGAATGCTCAGAACAGACTCTGGGGTTCTTCCCGCAGAGATGCCAGGACGCCTCATTTTAAAGTATTTTAAGCTTTGCAGCTCTCTTTCTATCACTTGAGTGGGACACGGGAACGCACATGTATGGTACCGGCCTTTTCTGAACCATATTCATATATATTTGTGAAGGCCCAAGCAGTTCACCTTTCCACAGCAAGTTTAATGAAGCAAAAGCAAACTGGAGCACTTTCAGATACATCTAAATAAGTACACAGCCAAAGCACACTTGCACGTAGACGAAGCCCCCCAACTCTTAACAGCGAACATCCTCGATACTGCCAGAAGGTCCATTCCCCAGCCCTCCGGTGTCCCGCGCAACCCAAGGAGGCTCGTGTGAAACGAAGACTGCAGCCAAACACGAGAGACCAAGAAGAAGGCGTGGGGTGCGAGTACCACACATCTAATAACCTTGTATTTTTCAAACGGGCGAAAGCTCACGGGAAGCGCGTGTGCGGTGAGGCAAAAAGGGAGAGTTAGCGAGCCTTCCTCACTTCCATAAACTCATACACGGACACACAAATTCTGCACACATGTTCGTAAGCTCTAAGGACAACAGACACAGCCTGTCCCTGGTCAGCACAAAAGGGGACACACTCGAAGGCAAGGCTCACCCACTTGCACGCATCTAACACATGTACAGTTCTGCACACTACGCAAACACTTCCATGAAACAAAACATCCAGTGAAAAGAAGTCCTTGGAGATAATAATGATTCAAGTGCCTGTTATAACACCCTGTTTTCACTTCATCAGCTGAAAATGGCTCCCAATACTTCCAAGCCTTCCGCTCCAGGCGTAGCCAACATCACATACACCATGATACAACACCTACACTCCGACACCCGTGAAACACTTCTACACCTATACAAGAATATGTCGCTTTCGGGGCGCATTCCAAAGTCTTGGAGGGAGGTCATAGTAATGGTTTCCATGTTGAATGGGAAGTGCCAAACCTCTACCGTCAGCTATCGAACTATCGCCATCACAAGCTGCCTCTTCAAGCTCCTCTAGAAGATGAGAAACAGGAGACTCGTGTACGTTTTAGAGTGAACTGATCTTCTGGGGAACTGCCCGCAGGCTTTAGGGTGGCGCTACCTACCATTGCTCAACTCGTTGACTTTGAGTCGTATATCGAAGATGATTTCTACAACAGGAGCATTGAATGACAGAATTCTTTGGTCTAGAAAAAGCGTACAATATATGTGGGAGGTACGGCATCTTGAGCGACTTGAAGTCTTTTGACATGTCGGGAACCAAGATAAACACGCTTGCCCGTTAAATTTCTTGAAAAAGCTGTCGTTTGAGATTTGGAAGTGCTCTTTCTAGGGTTCATATGCAGGAGAATAGCATGCTGCAATGTTGAGCTTTCAGTTTCACTGTGTTTCTAGTAAAAATAAATTAAATAAGAAAGATATTGCAACCATAAATTTCATGTGCAATCTATGTACACGACGTACAACTACCCTTTCAGTCTTCTAACTTGTTTATCCGGAAGCGCCAGGTCCATTATGGTGTTAACAAGCCAGCTGGCTAGGCAGATAGCAACGTTTTTATATTTATTCCAGGAAAGTGAACTTTTGTGTTGTTTCCAACGGGATGGCATTTGACCGGATCCAGGCATCAAACTGAATTGTGTGACAAATCCAGTCAAAAACGAACATAGGTTTCTAGGTGAAGTCCTTGATGGAAAACTTCCATTGATCCCACATATCAGACTGCTTAAACAAAATACCTAAAGGCAATGACTATCTTTAAAGTTCTCTCCCACACTTCATATGGTGCTGAAACACGACCTCTTTTTAGTGTTTTTACCAGCAAAATAGCTTCATGATTGGACTATTGCAGTGTTGTGCATTGGTCAGCGAGCAAAGAATCCTTCAAAATGCTGGACCCAGTGCTTCATCTGGGGCTCCGCCTTCCTTGTGGCCCCTTCCGCATCAGCCCGGCTTTATAGGTAGGGTAATAAATAGCACCTGAAACGTCAGCGAGCCTGCAGAGACCTGTTTTACGTTTCATCTGAATGCGTCGTCATAAACCTGATCAATTCCTCACCATTATTTAAAAAAAAAATATTTTTACAATACACTCATATATCAAATAGTGCTAAATCGTCTATCGTTTTCAGCGCCCCTCTCTTACAGAGGTGGATAGGAAGCGTCCGTGCTTGATGTCTCCTTTTTAGATACCATCAAAACTTCCCTAACACATTTTATAACTGCATGGAATTTCCACGCTGTGTTATGGTACATATCTTTTACACATAAAGAGAGAAAAAAAACAAATATGTCACTCGCGCCACTCACATTACCCAGAAAGATATGGCACACCTGTCTTCTCTGCGAAATCTACGAAGCGAACGCAACCCTTATAAATGCTGTTCTCTCAACCACCTCCGCCATATTTCATTGCGCATGGATCATCCTTGCAAATTCGCTATCCCCAAAGGCGACGCTCTATGACATTCAAATTCGTTAATTCCTAGAACTTCATCGGACTGGAATCGCCTGCGTCCAGTACTAACGCTTATCAGCAATATCGACGAGTATAGAAAAAAGTGTCGGGTCACTACACTTCTGTCTACTTTGAGGCCTTATTTTGCCATAGTTATTTTTCGCTTTCAATATGTTGTCGTTTTCATTAGCATGCAATTGCGAATGCTTGTTTTGTTAGTTTTCTAAGCTCGCGACAATACCTGTGTACATTTGAGTTAAACCCTTGTCCACATTTGCGTACTGCAACATACTTATTGGTTTAGTGCATGTGCACATTGTTTAATGCGTATCCAATGTTTGTGTAGTTTCGACCTCCTTATGTAAAAATTCCCTCAATAATACCCTGTAGCTATGAGGGTACCTGAAAACAATAAATAAAATAAATAAATATATAATATATAAATAAATAAATAAATAAATAAATAAATAAATAAATAAATAAATAAATAAATAAATAAAAAAACACATGAATAAATAAAAATAAATAAATAAATCTAGAAAAAGAGCGAACTGATGTGTGCAATCCTGCAGCACATTTTGTATATGCAGTAATACTAGTGTGCTGAATTTTATACTGACAGCTCCTAAACTAGTTGCCACCTCTGTGTTCTTGGTGCTGGAGTGCAGTGACCCGGGCAAAGCCATAGTGTGGAAACTGCTGGCGGCCATGGATGGAGTGCGTCCCAGGCTGTCGGCGTACAGCTGTCGACGACCAAGACCATTGCCATGCTGGTACATACCGATGCCACCACGCGTGGATGGACCGGTGAAAATGGACCCGGCGTCGAGGAGGTTTAGTGGAGGACTAGGGTGCGCTACCTGGGGCTCACCATTTACCGCTTGGTGAACTTCCGACAGGATACCAAAGAGCTCCCAGGCGGGGCGCAGCTGGCCACCACGGCAATGCACAAGATTGTTGGCCGGAACAGTGGCTGCTCGGCTGCTCAGTCGCGCCTCGGCCATGGATTTCCTTAGGTAGGCGTTGCCGCTGGTGAGCCTGCGTGAACCAAACTGGCGGCAGCTTGAAAGAGACCACCGCATGGCGGTACGCGCTTCGCTTGCCTCGGCCTGCCACAGAGCGCGCCGTGCGAGATGACGGTGGCCTAAGCGTGGCCGTGGACCCTCGAGACGACGGCGGCCTTGCGGGAACTTGGAGAGATTGACCGGCTGCGCCGCGCCACTTGGAGCGGCCAGCTGCTGCAGTCGGTGCGGGGCAATCACCCCTCGCGCATGGAACGCATGCTGGCCCTCTACCAGGACTTGGTGGCCCGCGTGGACACGTGACCTGGTGGTCCCGCTCCTGCTCTGGCAGCTGAGGGGCGGCGGTCGCCCCCGGGTCTGCGCAGCAAGCAGCGGACGCTCCACTGGCCACAACAGCAGCTGGCTCGGGGTGTCTTCTGGGGTGACTTAGACACCCACGACCTAGTGTACACGGACGGCTCAGTGCGGCAGCAGCAGGGGTCGGCTGAAGCGGCCGCCATGCTCAAAGAAACCACCCGGTAGGCGCGGCTGCCTCATGCCTCATCAACGGCCACTGCTGAGGTGGTGGGGTCGAATGGACTGGCGCGTGGACCCTACTGCTAGAGACGGAGCTCATCTTGCGTGCTACCGCTGCTGCTCCCGGGTGAGGCTGCTGCTCCACCGGAACGCAGATTCTCACACCCTGTTGGGTCGGGGCATCCGGTGAGAAAGCGGGCGCAGCTGGCGACCGGGTCACTCACTATTCCTTGAGTGGGTCCCTGCCAACACGGGCTGAATGGCAACAAGCTGACGGACGAGTTGGCCGCCGGGTAACACACTGCCTCCCTCGGACACGGTGTGACAGCATGGCGGCAGCGGGTGACGGCCCGGCCTGATCATACAGCAACACCCTCCGGAGCAGGCATCCGGAACCCGCAAGCTTCATGTCTGAGGGAGCCCGCCGGCTGTGCGGTCCTCACGCCTGCCTCTTCGACGGTGCTCGGCCTTCCGGCGTGGAAGGCAGAGCGGAATCACCGACTGGGGAGGATGGCCAGCCGCGCCCACGATCATTGTCCAGGGGCGGTGCAGTCCCTGCCGCACTTACTGTACGAGTACCCCAAGTATGCGGCAGGGCGGCCAGAGCTGCTGGTCATGCTTCAAAGGTTGCGGCCACTCGATGAACTCCTGTGGGCTCCAGGCAGGGCCAGGGGGTGGAACCAAAGTTTCAGGAAGCCATGGTGATGCATGCCTGGGTGCCTGGGGGTAGCACAGAGACTCCACTACAACACCGCCTAGCCACCCAGATTTTAGTTGAGTGGTGCTGCTGATGCAGCTTTTGTGGTGTGTGTGTCCGTGCGTACATGTGTGTCTGTGTGGGTGAGTGGGTGTGTCCCTTTTGAATGTATGTCACATCATTTTCTTCTCTACATTCACGTTTTGTCTACATCTGTAGTGCTCCTGTATGTATTGTTAATGTGCCAATTGTTTCTCGTTTTTTCCTTCCCTTTGTGTTTTAGGTTTATCGTTGTTAACTTGCCCTGTTTGTCGTATATATGTTAATTTCCACCTTCTCTGCTATCCCCCCCCCCATTCCTATGTACTCTTTCCTCCCTATTCAACCTCCCTTACACCAGCAGACGTTCGAAAGCGTGTGGAGGTGGTAGTACCCCAAGAATTTTACTACCAAAGTTATTTCTGCACAGGTGTATAAAAGTTTGCAGAATAAAATATCCATTCACCTTTGAAAATTTAACATTTCGGGTTGCAAGCCATAATGTGCAGGCATATCAGCGTATTTGATGCCTCTAAAGATTGCAAGTCCTTTGACCTTTGCAAATTTAACATTTCGGGTTACTAGGCAAAATGCGCATGCCTATCAGAGTATTTGATGTATCTAAAGATTGTAAGTGCTTTGGATGAGGTCAAAATGTCCCACAAAGAACACATGGCGCAACGTTTCGTTGACGCGAGAACTCGTATCGTGAGCTAGCCTACTCAGTCGGCGAAATAGATACCCAGCAGCGAGCATAGTGTTCTCAAAATTGCGAATTTGCAGTTCAATCTGTGCACCTAATTTAGGACTTGGCTTCGTCATTCATCGAATTTGTACATGTCATCGTTTTAATTGCTCATTCTGCAGCGCTGTGGTTACGGGGAACTGCGAGGACTTCTTAGTCTGTAATACTACCGCATTCATTTTCTCAGAATCCTCAGAACGTGTGTTTATAAAAATAGTAAGCAAAGGGCATATAGTTGTTGCGTTTTCATTGTAAGTAAAAACGAAGTATCTGCAAAAGTATCTCCAACCTGTGTCCTTTGCAACATACCGCAGAACTAGAAATAACCCAGTAGGCACACGCCCTTGGTGCAGTTTTATGTTTTGCGGCAGGTCTTGACGTCTAGCCTTCGTGAAAAGTCCCTTGCCGTGTCATTTACGAGAATACATGCATTACGTATGTGAAGAGCACGTGGAAACAAATAGCGATTCGTTCAATGCTAAAAACCGATCAGTTTGCCGAACGTAGATTGCAGGTTGTTTGACGAGGTTGTATCGGACCGACCACAGCTGCATCTGTTTGCTGCTAAAGCAACTTGTAAATTTGTACTTTCCGCACCCTCACTGTTCCGATGGACTTCAAGGTTGCTGGGAAATATCTTCCTTTCTAGTATGGTTCTCCAGTGCAAGCTTACGTTGCTAGAACCATACAGTTATTAAGGCATTTTTTCGTGGCTCCTTTGCATTCGCCTTTCCTACTGGCTGATGCAGCTGTCGGTTCACCGACTCTTCCGTTCATGCCTCTTAGTTGCATTAACATTTTTACACAGCAAATTAAAAATTTGGCACTTTAAACTACGCTCTGAATTACTCTTGCACATTGGAAAGCTTTCTTTCATCCCCCGTGTTCCTTTCCCTTCTTTCGGTCTGCAAAGGGTGCTTCTTTTCCGCCCGTATGCGCATTACAAGTCTTGAGCACTGAACAGAAATTTGTAGCATCCGTAGATGGCGCCGATGTCTTAGGGATAAGCCTGGTATACTTTTTGCAAGCGAAGCATCTCATGGACGGGGCTATGTCCCTCCCGTGTCGTTGTGGTTGTTGTTGCGCCATCCACATCCCCACTGCGCATGCTCGGCTTGGTGAACGCCCGGTGGTGTCTTACCCTTCTATGGCTCCTCAGCGACAGTGTTCCCGGTGGCTTCGTGGGCCGGCACGACACTAGCACGCTTCACGCGCCTTCGACGTTTCATCGTCGTCGGCAGCGGCGTGCGTCGGCGTTTCTCGGCGGGCCGTGATTACAAGCAGCCCACAACCATCCGGGGAACGGGCATCTACCTCATCTTCAGCAACTTAAGGGTTCATCCTCTACAACAGCCCTTGACTTTACATTTCACAGACCATAAGGCGGTCATAATCAAAGCGGAACGCCTACCACAGCTCGACGTTACCTACGTTGAACCTGATAATCATAACATTTAAACAAAACAAACTCATACCACGTACAACGTCTCTCTTTCTCTCTCTTTAATGCCTCTCCACTGTAACTCCTCCGCCCCTACATTAAAATTACACCATCTTCCCTTAGTAGAACCCTAAGTAGTATGGGAAACAGCCCTGGGGTCAATGCAATTTGCCATTTCGTAGTTTTAGGTAGAGGCTCAGCACCCAGGATGCAATGCTCTTGCTACGGCATGAGATACTAGAAACATCCGTCCCCACCCGCGACAACCGGGCGGTGCTGGGCCTCGACCTGCAGAGCGCCTTCGATAGGTTGCGCCATTCAGCCATCTTGGCGCAGGTCTCGAGGCTGGGCATGGGATGAAGATCGTATAATTACATCCGGGACTTGCTGTCGGGACAAACCGTGAAAATTCAAGCAGGCGACCTACAACTACAAGAGAAGGCATTGGGAAGCGTTGGGACCCTCCAGGGCTTGGTCATCTCGCCATTATTATTCAACCTCGTGATGATCGGCGTGGCGAACCGACTCTCGGAGATCCCACAGGTCCGCTATACCATCTATGCGGATGACATTACCCTGTGGGTCCCCGGGGGCAACGATGGCCACATCGAGGAGACACTACAGACAGCGGTGAATGCCATCGAGGAACACCTGGACGGCACGGGCCTCAAATGCTCATCGCAGAAATCAGAATGCTGGTAATCCCCCCGCCGGCAGGTATCCAAAGATAGCAACGGAAGACTCTGAGAAAATAACACTTCGAACGAAACATGGAACTATCATTACCAAGGTGAAAACACTCAGGGTCCTCGGCATGTTCCTAGAGGGAAGCAGAGGCAATGGCACCACCGTCGACCGGCTCATCACGAAGCTCGGAACGGCCACCCGTCTCATCAAACGGGTGGCAACGCGACACAACGGCATGAAGGAAGCTAGCCTTCCTTGACTGGTTCAGTCCTTTGCCACCAGTCACGTAGCATACGTGGTTGCGTTCCACTACTGGAAACGACAGGAAAGGGACAATATTAATGCAGCCATTCGGAAGACACACAAGGTCGCCCTGGGGCTGCTGAACTGCACCAGCACGGCCAGACTGTACGAACTAGGAATCCACAATACTCTGGAGGGAATTGGAGAAGCCCAGCGAACAGCGCAACTCGAACGCCTCTCGACTACAAGAACGGGGAGAAGTATCCTGACTCGGCTGGGCAGTGGTGACTACGACGAGCGGACAGTGACGATATCTGCCTGCTTTGCGTTTCTGCAGAATCGGCGCCTGCTGTAAAGAACACCGGAACGGCTCGGTCCAGCGACAACTTTGCCCACGGACGACGTTCAAGCAAGAACAAGGAGGGGTGACCATCAGCGCGCATGCGCCCTGCAGCCTCGCTCAGCAGCGGCGCACCGCAACGACGCACCAGAAGCTACAAAAAGAGCCCGCACCGATCGCCCTGCCTCACTTGGCAGTGGTGACGACGACGAGCGGACAGCGACGATAACTGCCTGCTTTGCGTTTCTGCAGGTTTGTGCAAATGCTTTTTCTTCTTTTTGGCCAAATTGCCGTAACGTTGGTCGTCACTGCTGCCAAGTTATTGCTGTAAAGTGTATGCCTTTGCTTGGAAGCTATGGCGAAGGAATGGCCGAAAAACAAGGAGGAAATACGCAAGGAGCTAAATGAGGTGAAAGATGACATCCAAAAGGAACTCAAAACATTCCGAGAATCCATTGAACGGAGCCTACGCAATGAAATTAGCGAGTTGCGAAGCGAGGTAACGGAAGTTACTAAAAGTATCGAATATGCCCATGGCGACATGAAGGAGATGAAGGAAAAACTAGAAAATGAAATCGCTAAGAACTTAATACTGGCAAAGGAAAACGAATCGCTGCGGGAAAAGTGCACGGGGCTTGAACGAAGCACCACAGAACTCGAGAAACGATTAACCCTTGTTGAGCAGTACTCGCGCAATGCGAATCTCGAGATTCAGGGTGTTGTAGAGGTTGAGGAAGAGAATGTTACCGACCTAGTAATAAAGATTGGAAGCGCCATCAAAGAGCAGATTCTAGAATCAGACATTGAAGCTTGCCATCGGGTGCAAACACGCCACCCTGGCAAAAGCAACATCGTTGTGCGCTTCAAGTCCCGGATGAAGCGCGATGAAAAGCTCCAAAAAGCAAAAAAGACGCGAATCACAAACGCAAACGTAGGACTGGAAAGCCAAGCATCAATCTACATAAACGAGCACCTGACCCCGAGCAACAAAAGGCTTCTTGGGGCCGCGAAAGCAAAAAAGAGGCAGGTTTTCTGGAAGCATGTCTGGACGAAAAACGGTGTTGTCCTAGCTCGGAGGACCGACGATTCTGACGTTATTCGAATCTACTCGCATGATGACTTGTTGAAAATGACGTAATGGGTTTGGGTACTGTGAAACAACCACCAACCCGTAAATGAACGACGTCCCCCTTCTCACACCTTCGGAATTTAATGCATCAATTGGGAAAATAAAAAAGAAATGTGTTCGTGTGATACATTTCAACATGCAGTCTGCCGTTATCAAAGGTGACAGTTTATCAAGCATTCTTGATAGCTTAGTCTGTCCTTTGACTGTGATCTTTTCTTACTGAAACTTGGTATCGCTCTGATGGTGACGTCATTTCGCATGCCTGGATACAAAGCATTTTTTCTCGAATCGACCCGCACAAGCGTGATGGGGGCGTTGCCATGCTAAGTAAACGAAAGGCTTACATGTGAATTGTTATCTACGCACAGTCTGCAGTAATGGACAATATAGAATTTACTTACAGTACAGTCTGGTCATAATATTTTTTTCTTTCGTTTATCGCCCACACCTAAGGCAAGTTTGAATGAGGTTTTTGCCACCTTCAGAACGCAAAATAATTTTCTTATCTGAACATTCTCTATCGCTTATAGCAGGAGATTTCAACATAGATATGGGCACAACCAGCTCTGCACAGCAACAAATGTTGGTTTCTATTGAAAGTGCGAACTTTCGAAATGTTATCACTAAACCAACACGCATTACATCTAATTCACCCTCGATCCTCGATTTAATAATTACAAATAACAATAATTTGTGCCACTCTGGTCGTATCGCAGTCGACATAAGCGATCATTTACCTGTTTTTTTGTGCATCGAAAAAGAGCTTGCACTTC
The DNA here is from genome assembly GCA_013339765.2 of Haemaphysalis longicornis. Lineage (NCBI taxonomy): Eukaryota > Metazoa > Arthropoda > Arachnida > Ixodida > Ixodidae > Haemaphysalis > Haemaphysalis longicornis. Next base: position 159,146,897 of record CM023449.1, on the reverse strand, counting down.
AGCGTACTGCGCAAGTACGGCGACAGTTGATTACCAAGAGTCGGCTTGAAACATTTGGGGATCGCATTGCCTCGATTGACTGGACCCCTGTTCTAAACGACGCTACAGTTGATCGGGCATACGCTGCGTTTCTTGAGCTGTGTTTGCCAATATACACTGATAGTTTTCCATTTATTGATATCAGGCCATCCAAGAAGGCGCGCAAACCGTGGATGACGCCTCGGCTCATTAGGCTGGTTAAAAAAAGCACAAGCTCTTCGCAGCCTTCATTAAAACTAAGCAGCAAGAGATATTCAACCGTTATAAATCCTTGCGAAATCGCTTGAATACGGAAATTAGGTCAGCCAGGGTAGCATATTATAATCATTTATTCGATCAACAATTGTCAGGTACTACTAAAGAAAAATGGAGACGTTTAAATATTCTGCTGAATAGGACTACCCAACATGAAAACTTAACAAGCCTTATTATTGATGGTAATGAGCTCACGGGGTTAATTCTGCCCACAACATTTAACAAGTTCTTTTCTGAATTCTTTCGTAGTGATTATAATGAGGGAATTTTTCGGTTCTTGGGAACCAGGTTAAGCGAATCAATGTTCCTCGAGCCAACCGATGAAAGGGAAGTCTTCGCCGTTTGTCAAACATTTAAGAATACCACATTGCTTGATCCGTGCAACATCCAGAGTAGACCGGTTAAGTATGTTCTACCCATAATAACGCCCTGCTTAACGTACATATATTATACCGCGCTCAATAGAGCAGAGTTTCCTGCCGATATGCAGGTAGCGCGAGTGGCGGTAATCTACAAAAAGGACGACAAGAATATCCTAGGAAACTATAGGCCAATATCCATTCTCCCATTTTTCTCCTAAGGCTTGGAACGAATAATTCATCGCCGTCTCCAAACCTTTTTCGAAAACATTCTGTAATAACCGACTGCCAGTATGGTTTTACTGAATATAGATCAACCGAGCATGCCTTATTAGGCCACAAAGAATATATACTAAATAATTTTGAACTGCGTCTACTAACTCTGGTGTATTTATCGATTTTAGCAAAGCGTTTGATACGCTGAATAACGACGTTTTTTTGCTAAACGCGAACATTATGGCGTTCACGGAGATGCTGTTAATCTTATTAAATCATATTTGGGCTCTCGATTTCAATATGTGACTATTAACTACTGCTCTTCTGATCCTGTTCATATTAAATATGGTGTACCCCAGGGCAGTATACTTGGGCCTTTATTATTCAATGTCTATATAAATGACGTATGTAAAGTAAGCAATCTAGCAAAATACGTTATTTATGCGGACGATACGAGCCTATTCTTCTCCTCTAACGATATCACACACTTAATTACCACAGCAAACAAAGTCTTAGACCTATTAGATCAGTGGTCCCGCGTAAATTCTTTGAGCATAAACAAAGAGAAAACTAAGGCTATGATATTTCACGCGAAAGGCATGTCAATACAATGTCTGGACCCACTCATATTATCTGGCACAGTTATTCAGTTTGTAGAATCATTTACATCACTAGGTATAGTCTTTACACCAACGCTGTCCTGGGATGCCCATATTAATAAAACTTGCATCACGCTTTCTAGATTTGTCGGTATTCTCTTGCGTAACAGGCATATTCTTCCAATTAAAACCAAACTCGCCCTTTACTACGCATCACAAATCACAAATATTCAAAAACTTCAAATTTTGCAGAAAAAAACTCTCCGGGCTATTTCTAACATTAAATACGATGCTCCAACTGCTACTTTATACACGACACATAAAATTATCCCCGTAAACAAAATGTCTGACTACAAATTTGCGAATTTTTTAAAGAAACATTAACAGAGGAACATCAATTTCTTAATAAAATTACTGCGCTTGCCCCCAACAAAATACCGTCTGCGACAGAACAACCACTACTTTTAGACTTCCGCGAAAGTAGAACGACTACGGTTTTGCTATGGTTGAACTACATTTTGCCGAAACTTCTTAATAGCCCATTATATGAAAAACTTCCTGCTATGTTCCTTTTGACTGCGCTCCGAAAAGAATTTCTATAAAATTTAGGCTCATGTATGAAAAAGATACCTTTGTAGGTATGTATGTATGTGTGTTGTTATGTAGTAATATGTATATATATGTGCCTTGTGATAAATTGTATAGTGTTTTTATATGAGCTTCCGTACATGATTCCCTGTATATAGTTTTCTATTGTGCCACATCATATTCAATGTATGTAGAAGTGTGACTTTTCATTCATGTGCCTAAATTGGTGTTGTTAGTTTCCTGTTCCTACATGTAGTACAGGGCCCCCACTGTCGTGAGTTCAGGGATGGCGAGGCTTGTCAAGTGGTCTTTAGGACTGCTTTTTTCTTGCCGCCCTCAGTTTTTTGTTACCCTGTAGGCAGAAAACTGGAATAAAGTATGATTGATTGATTGATTGAATCGGAGGATCGGAGACCGGAAAACACGAAAACCATCACCCTACCGGCTGAAATTCTGCAAAGACTCAAGATAACGCCGCTTTCCCGAAATGTCAACCCCGACAACAACCAAGGAAGACTTGCCGCCAGAGCCAAAGCCCTAACGGAGACGCACGCCAATGACACCGGCGCCCTCTTCGTGGATGCGGCAAAGTACACAGACAGAACCGACACCTGCGTAGCGGTGGCGGTAAAGGCCACGACCGGCGAAGTGTACAGTGCGTGTAGCATCCGGGTGCCGTCCGCGCGGCAGGCGGAGGAAGTCGCGATCGCGCTCGCCCTCACGAACTAGCAGTACTCAACGATACTAAGCAACTCCCCCTCTGCGATCATGAGTTACACCCACAACAAAGTGTGTGCCAGTGCAGTGCGCGTGGTGCAGTGCGTAACTCGGTGCCGGCCACCCATCTGAGGTGGTTCCCGGCGCACACGGGCATCAGCGGCAGCAGCAGCGGCCACCCCAACCGCAACGAGACGGCGGACGCCTCCGCGCGCACCCTTACCAACCGCGCGGCAGCCAGCACCCCCCTCGCCTCGGCGGTCGGAGAAGGCCGCGATCAGTGCAGTGATGAGGAAGACACGGAACCTCTCCTTGGGTACGCGGAGGTACTGGGCTGGTACCGGCACGGACGCCGGACCATGCCTCCGCCTCACCCCGGCCTAACACGATGGCAGGCGGTGATGTACAGACAAGATCCGTGCTCACGCCGGCGCTGGCTCGCTACGTGTGCCCGGAGGTATTTGCAAGTGGTGTGTGCAGTGTGTGCAACAGTGCCCGGGCAACACTAACCCACATTCTCTGGGACTGCACCCCACATCCAGAAGAAGCTGGTCCGCGCTCCTGGCCGACTGCCGGAAGACACAGCCCGTGCAGTTGTATCACCGGACTTGGCACAGCAGCTGCATGCCGTCCAGCGGCTCGAGGTAGCTCTCGCCCGGCAAGCGCACGGGGAAGCGCACGGGGACGCGAGGGATCACACCCGAAGGTCTTTCGCGTGCCGACCCGGCGCGAGTCGGGGGGCCAAGCCTTGGAGACGTCTTAAGTAGCGTCGGGTAGCGGGTGGCCCTGCGTGGCCCACCCCGCTTCCTCCGCAGGACCCCAATAAAGTTCACTTCTCTCTCTCTCTCTTCTCTCCGGTAAGCGAAAAGTGTGGTAGTTACCATGGAAACCAAACGGTAAATATAACGGTAGCTACGTGCTTCAACCTCACGGAAACGACGAACTGAAAACTAATGAGCACTTTAATCGACCCCATGCCCACTTCGCATACTACTCAGGGTTCCCCTTCTGGAAGATGGTGTAATTTGTTTCAATAAATACTTTTTTAGCTTCTCGCACCAATATCAGCACTCCACAAAGAAGTAGTTTTTGCTAAGGCGCTTGCGCGGTCACACCGAATCTGGTTGCCGTCGAACAATCGTAAGCGCTGGATAAATATACTTGCGTCCTGCTGGGCACTTAAAATAAAAAACGGTGTTGTGGGAGTTAGCAAACGCAAAAATGTCCCGTTAAACCTCAAAATAATATTCTATAATGTTTCTTCCACCGGTACTGTTGGCCTACGCCTGTTTCCAGCTACCGACCTTTTCTAACTCTTGAAAATTCTTCATTGCGAGCAACTTTCCTCTTGTTGCTTACTTTTAGGGAGCTCTAAGCGGTATAAAGGCAATAAAACGTCGTTCTTTTTTAGGGCTTGTCTTCACTGGCCGACTAGCGTTAACGCGTCCGTTGGTCGGGCAAACCGTATCGCTTATGTACTTGGCATAATTTTAGCCGGGAAGTAAACCATCATTCGCATTTTCCTCGTCATAAATAAAGGCGTTGGCACTCGGCCCACACATCACCACCATCACCCGGTCCTTGTTGTATGAATAATGGAAATGCGTGAAGCTTTATATGCAAGTGTAACGTCAATACTTGGTCGATTGAACAGGACCGTTTAAAAATTGGCGGAGTGTGGACTACAAAAGCCGGAATCTTGTTTCAAGTGAAACATTATTGAAACCAAGACTAACCAACTCTTCACACTAAAAACAACGCAGGGACGAGGACGCAAGAGTGACAAACTAGAGCGCTGACGAACAACTGAAGTACGATTTATTACACGACGTTAAATACATGGAAACACCAGTGGCTGCAAGCAGGCGCCCGTTCAAGGATAAGATATCACTTCAAGTATGCAATGGAAGCTTACATCAAGGCAAAAACAATCAGACTCAGTGTCAAGCTACCTATCTGGTACAAGTGAGGTTCAAATGCCGTGACATGCCACCTCTCTTCCCAAAAGGGCAATTGATGGCGTGCTCACGCATTGTTGCCCTCGAAGGCCAATCAGTGAGGCCTCCAATATTTCCCGTGAGCGAGCTTCTTGATAGGGTTTCAAAACGCGCGTTTCTTTTAACTTTGGATGGCAATGACGTTTCTTGCATTTCTTGCAATGTATTGCAAGATTGCTGAACGGGCGCATGCTTGCAGCCACTGGTTTTTACATGTATTTAATGTCGTGTAATAAATCGTACTTCGCTTGTTCGTCAGCGCTCTAGTTTGTTACTTCTTCCGTCCTCGTCCCTGCACTGTTTTTAGTGTGAATAATGTGTTCCCAGCTAGCCCAACGTCAAGCATTAGTAAGTAACCAACTCATGAAATCAGGAACATTTGAGGACGGATGAGCTCAATCTGATATGGATCGCAACACCATCATGTCAAATGACGTCAAATTTTCCAACCTGCTGAGTGAGTGAGGCTAAGTTTTTCAACGTCAAACCCATTCCACAAGTACGAGATAGAGTCTATTTGGGGCTAGAACTGAGGTTGACACGGGTTAAAAAAAGGAGGCCATACGCTTCGATACAATTGTTTCTAATTTTCTCGTTCAATAGGAGGTTCACCAAGCTCCAGGCGCTAATGTACCCATAAAGACATTATTGTGTACCTGGTTATGTACATCCCGGCATTCGCTGATCATCAACGTGATTCCAGTTGTTGGATTGCAGAGCTAGTGGAATTTATTATCCAGTAATGTCACATTTCCAAGGTGGATATTTTTCAAGCTCTGTGCCGCTTCTCAATACTATTTTTCCAAGCTATCCTGAGGGGTAGAATTGGGTGGGGAGGGAGCAAACGGATATCCGTAGGCTGACTACAGTTAGAGAGGGATATTTGTTATTTGTGAACTCGTTGTATTTCCGTTGTTACTAGCCCCTGTCAGCTCGAAAAAGGCCTGAAATCGGACAAATAAATAAATATATTGTTACGTGGCAGCAAGGCAAATGAGATGGAGCATGGAAGATCTGAGCGATGCATTTACAGGATGGTGCCGCAGAGCGATGCGATCTATTTACAAGCGGCCATGATCGCTCGAGCCATGAGTCTGTGCCATCCATTGTTTCGTCGTCATCGGTAATCGGTCCCCTGGAGCTATGAGCCACAAAAAGAGACCCACTCCGACCCAAAAACTACTCGCTTTGGGAGTTCACAACACGTGGGAATAGCTGCAAGAAGCCCATCATTCAGCTCAACTACAGCCCCTGCAATGGACTCCCACAGGTTGAAAAGTCGTTACAGCATTAGGAGTCCACCCGATACCCCCGAGGAATAAAAAAAACGAATTTCTCTAGCTGTGCGAGATTGCATCCGGGTGGCCCCAGTTCTTCGCAAGATGCACGGCAACTACCACATTGGCCGCCTAGCTTCTCGTGCTCGAGCCCTTATTGCGCGATACGGGAAAGACCGCACAGCCTTATACACAAATGCTACCCCCTACCCTGGGCGCATGAGCCACGTAGCCAGGGTCGTTAGACATACTTGCCAATGCAGCGATTCCGCCACTACTACGACAACCTCAATCGATATCGCGGAAGAAGTAGCCATTGCTTTGGCTGACTTTTTTCACCCTGAACCACTCATTACCTCTACCGATTCACAGACAGCTTGCCGAAACTGCCAAATTAGCCGCATTTTATTATCCCTACTTTTCCTAAAAAAAACTCGACAACCCCATACATCGGCATTGTCTGGGCCGCTAGACACGCCGCCATCCCCGGCAATGACAACCTTGCTTCTGTGCTTACTGTCCCCAGCCTGGCACCGTCTACCACATCATATGGCAGTGCCAACGTAGTCTAGACTTGCCCCAATCCCCCTTCCCAACCCCCTTTCGGGCAGTGGAGGGCTTCCCTGGCCAGCTCAGTGCCGGATATCAAGTTTAAACTGGTCACCCGTGCAAAGACGGCCAGCCGAAGTCAAGGCCTCCCGGACTAGGTATTCCTTCCACGGTGCGACGCCCACACATCAGTTTCTGCTCGATAGATGAAAATATTTATCTCTCTTTCTCTGTCTCATTTTTTCATTCACTACACGATCATTTAGTGAAGAATAATGACCTTCAATTAGGCTCTCGTGTTGAAATATTGACAGCATGGTCTACGAATGGTAGGCTTTTCGCCATGCATCACATTTTGAGTGTAATGTCAAAAACACTTTGGTTAGCAACATCAATTGAGTAGAAAGTCTACAAAAACGTTCTGTAGAAGGTTTACAGAAGCGGTTCAGCTCAAACATGGTGGCCAATCTTTGGCAAAAAGTTGGTAGGACGTTTCTAGGAAGGGTATAGAAGGGTCTTCGGAATCTTGGTAGCTCTTGTCGACCTTTGTCAACAAAGATTCCATTCAAATATTGGTAACCATAACGTGCTGAAGTGTGCCAAGGCACTGGCAGGCAGTACACTTCGCTGAAGGGTATGCGGTTGGGTGAATTAGGAATCGTCTGGCATTCGGTTTTTTGTATTTTTGACTTTTTGTTGTGTAGTCGGTTGTAAACGAAGTCTTTTATTATCTGCCAGATTTTGCTGAACTAGAGTGTTCGTACGTGAGCCAGGTTATTATTCCCGCGGCCTAACTACGAGCATTATTCAACTCTGTTTTCCCCTCTAAATGTTTACGCAAAGGGAATTGTGTTCGCTTGTAAATGGCACAGTGTTTTTTGCTGGATGGTGAGTTGGGTGTGTTCCGGGGGGTAGACGCCGCGAGAGAAGCAGTAATGGGTAGTCGTCCGGTCTGTAGCGGATGTGGAGCAATTGTAGGGAAGGAGCAGGCTCCGGCTCTGCTGGAGTGTTATGGAGCCATAGCAACCTCATTCCCCTCCATGCAAGCGTGCGGAGCCCAGACGATTTCTACGGGGCACGTTGGGGTGCTTGTTGGAGTGTTTTGAGTGCCTGAGGGGAAATAAGGAAACATTCCTAAAACTCAATATAGGCCCATTCAAAGCCAGAAAAATGGTGTATTTATTTTATGTTCGTTCGCGTAGGCGCAGGATTACATATTTTTACTAGCACACCTGTGGGTAACCGTATACCTGGAGCTGTGGTGAAAGCATCCTTTCGGAAGGAGCTTTAAATTCACTATGGTTAACAGAGGGGTTTATACAAATGGGGAAATTAGGTTTGCTCGTCTTATGTCTAGCGAAAGGTAATTATCACGTTTGTAAAAGCTATTCTCGAAAAGAGCTTCCTACAGGCAGGAAATGATGTCAAGTTCACAACACCTTGTGCGTGCATTCATAATTATGTATTGACAGGAAGAAATGCACTGAAAGTTGAAGCACGACCTTAGCATGTGGCTCGTAGAGTTTTCTCGAAGCGACAAAAATACAGGTGTACAATACGCCAATTTTCGTCAGTTTTACGACTTTTTTGTTGAGCAAGTCATCGCTTACTCGAGAATGTCCATGCTTTGTACGACACCATTAAACCGGCTTTCATGCTTTGTCGCCGTTGCAGGGTTACGTATCCACGGTCTGACACAGTCGCGAAGTGCTCACCTACGCTTGTACTGCGCAGGTGTTATCGACGAGCGCTCCCTCCATTATTTCCGTCTCCCGCTATCTGGGAGCAGCGGCGGGTTTAATGCCCTCGAGAGGGAGACAACGAGCACATTGTTGTCACTGTTTTTCTTCCCGGTACGCTCTCGGTAGTGCCAATACGGAAAGTCCACGAGCCCGGACACCCTGGTGATCCCCTTAGGCGCCGCCACTCTTCGACTTCCCTTCCGTTGTGCTTCCTTCCGCCGAGTACATGCCAGCCTCCTGTGTATCCCTATTGAGGAAGACAGTCGTAACTGCGTCCCCAGACGCTGATAAACTGAATTCCCTTCTTTGCAGCGTAGATGGAATGGCGGGGAACGAAGTTATATGGCGAAAGCAAAATGCGTGGGAATCGTAAGCGGGGCTCAAGCAGGTAGAGAAAAAATAAACGCAAATAAAGCGGCTTGCGAAACATGTATGCATATTTTCGCATTGTAGTATACCGCCGTAAAGCAAGCACTGGGTGAACTTGTGACATGCACAAAATATTTTGCGGTCTGAGGAGTAGTTTTCTCGTACAAGCAAGGAATGTTCAGTTCAGTTCAGTTCACTTTATTGTAACCGATAACAAAGGTACAGTGCATGGTTATTGGTAATACAGAACCGTCTTCAGCAATTTAGGAAGCAATAGCGAAACTGTTTATTGTAAAGTGTGTGTTTTTTTGCGAAAGCATTTTGTATTCTATACTTCCAAATCCGGCGTCCGTGGTATACGAAATTGATTGCGGTTGATACACGGTATGGTCTGCGGGTGGCACAAGAAAAGGACGACCGCTCAACGAAGGAACCAAACAATGAATGCTCGAGAGGAAGCCAGGTTTCTCAAGGGAACTCCCATAAACACAGAATGTTATTCAGCTGAAAAGAAAATGAGTATAATTAACCTTCGGCAGGCGAGACTACCACATAACCCCGTACTTCTAGAGCTTGATAGTAGTAAGTTACTAAAGGTGGACATAGTGAAAGGGCTGTGCGCTTTGACTCAGAAAAGTGTCTTATAGACGTGTACTGAGCGCTGTAGCACTAATTACAGCCTGCGAGCTAGTACACAAATATCAATTAGGTGCTGCCACGTAGTGCTAAGAAGGGCGCTTTGTCGTCTCTCAGCCGCAGTAACCAACAAAGAAAGAAAGAAAACGTGGAGAAGGAAGGATGATCGTAGAAATTACAGGACATACTCGCACCACTGGAAACAGTGCCAGCCCAGCTGAAGTACAGAAGGGGGCGCCTCTGTAGGTACATTTTGTGAGTGTAATTGAAATAACCGCGCCACCTTTCATGCGAAACTTGTTCTTCGAGTTTCTTCGGTGTGGAGTACACTTCGATGTAATCTCAGCAGACTTCAACAGCAGCAGGGAAGTGTAATCACCCACGGCAACTCGGCGCTGAGAGAGAAAAAACCAGCTACAAAACCAGCGCGAAGGGACATGCTGTCTATCTGCTGCGAAGAAAACCGAGGGTTTAGCAGCTGAGACAGCGCGAAAGGAAAATGAGGAGGTTACGACAACCTAAAAAATAAAGTTACTGCAATGAGCCACATTGAACAGTATCCGGGAGACAACTGCGATCGGAATGCGCAGCCCCTACCGACGATGCGAAAGCAGTCTATCTACAATAGGAATCAAACACGCCGTACGTCATTCCTGCACAATAACAGCACATCTGTTCAACAACTGAACTCTAATTCTGTTGTATTTGGCACATTGCAATGGTGGTATATGTACTAAAACTTTTTGTATAGATTATAAAGTGACGATAAAGTTCAAAAGTGGACAGAGAGTAATGTAGTTTAAATGATAAACCACGACCTCTTTGTAAAAAGGTGGTAATACAGGCCTGGAACTTGTTTTTCACTAATCAAACAGCAATATCATCTCGCCAACTTGTTAACAGTGCGACATTTCGTATTTTCCAAAAGCCGCTTCGCCCGAGCCCTTACTCTGCGGGAGTCTAAGCTATAGTACTCCAGGCATGCTTTCAACTATTTCAGTTGTATTTCCTTGCGGTTGTCAGGACGTGGTGCTAAAGTACCCAGTATTCATGTGCTGAGTACCTCGCACCAGAAACCCCGGCCACACCTAACAGCGGGGTATTGATCCAAGCTATATTTCAATTGTTTGGAGCCTTGGAAAAGACATTCTCACGTAAGTTTATTAGGCAAACGAAACCTAGCTTCGCGGAAAAATTAATACCAGTAATAATTTTTCACGATGGGAATCTGAGCAAAAACTTTTGTCTCAAACTAATTGCTTTAAAAAATTCCAATAATAATAATGGACTAATTGTAAAATTTTTCGGCACGTATGCAAGTTTGCAGAGTCAGGTCCCAGTGTTAAAATTACAGAGAAGAAACACGAACGGGGTTCATGTAACAGGCAAAAACATTCCGATTAGGCTGAGTTTTCCTACTCTTCTCTCTGTTGTTTTTTTTGTGATTTCCCTCTCTCTGTCATTAACCTAGACCAAATTCTTTCTTCTGCTCCATTATTTTGCCTCGCATGATTGATTTTAATGAAAACATAACTCTTTTTGGCCAATCCCCCTAAGTGGGTATGCGCCATTTTTCGGGCCACCAGCACCACCACAAAGGACGAAAACAGGGAACTTCTTTGTTAAGCTGTTAGGCGTTAGCATAGAAATTGAACGTCTTGGGCGAAGGTCCCCTTAATGGCCGCCGAGCAGTTACCGAAGCTCTGGTGCCACCTGGCAATGACCTATAATGAAAAAATAAATATTAAACATCGGTCCTTCCTTTTTGGGGGCCGATTTACTGCATTCGTAATCATCATTTTATATTATATCAGTGCCTGAGGTCATGGAAGCAGGAGTGGTAATCCTTAGCTGCGTGTAGAAGTGTCCGCCAAAGCGGAAAAGTTCACTTCGAGGTGCGGACACGCTTTGTAGAAAGAACGTCACGTGCGCTCCACCCACCGAATATGTTATTACAGTGTTGCCTTGATTTCGACCGGACTTTACAGACTTAGCTAGAGGATAATGGTGGGCTAACTCTCACTGTAATGTACTTTACAAGTTTAGGAGAGCCGCATAGAAAAAACTTGCTGAGTGCGTGTAAAAACCACTAATATTACCCGCTGGTATTCACCTGATTCCGCGAAAAACAATCGTTACGACCTTTTAGAAGCGTCAATCGAGGCGGGGCATTAGAAACTGTGAAGACGTCACTGTCCCTTGAGACGGGTGGAGGCAGGTTCACCCACGGCATACGCAAAAGAAACTCACTTTCTCAGCCCGTAGGACCTCCCACCCCGATTTTTACACCACATTGTTTATCTTTTTATGTGAACTAGATTTAAAGCCGCCGCAAAGGGGTTTTTGTATTGTAACTATTGCAGCGGTTATTGAAAAGGAGTTTCTTGATTTACGAAATGCCTCCTTCTGAATTTCTGATGAACGTTTTTCACTCGTATATTAAAAGGACATAAAAGCAACTCATTCTACGCCCATGAACTAAAACGTATTGTCGCACTTTTGTCCCGGGAACGTTATTGTGAAATTCTGAGGGTTTGTCTTCACTCTTGAAACGGTCATGTACCATAAACTGCGAAACCTTGGCAGTGAAACGGCAAAGAAAATGACAAACAGTGAGTAGTAAAGTCGGTGCTGACACCCACCGGCGGGACTTGCTGGCACTGGCCTAGTGAGAAAATCTAGTGCAAAGATGTTCTATCGCATAGCATTGAGGTGAAATTGGGCCGATTTTTCTTATTCAGAAACGGCCTCATACTTCGTTCGTGTGGTTGCGCCTCCCTTACACGTTTCGCCGCCGCTTCACCAGCTAACCGAATAGAATTCAAACGAGGGTAGCATGAAGCGGTGGAGCGGAATTGGTATTAATTATGAGCGACCGTCTCTGTAGCAGTTTGAATCCTCGATGGCTTAAAGGGGCCCTGAAAGGCATTTTGAGCACACTAAATGAACTAGCGCAACCGTTAAATTGCGTCGTCAACGTCCTCTGTGCCAAGTATTACTCTTTTACGCGCAGCGGAAAGCTCACACTTTGTTGCAAAGTTTGTCGTTTTTTTCTCACCCTTTCTTCGTGTTTTTGGACGCCGCCATCTTCACATGTCTACATCATCGATTCCCAGATGTTCGTCATGAGCTAGACATCCTGCTATTGGGCGGCTTTTTCACGCACTTCCGGCAAAGAGATGAGTCGTCTGCTCAGCGTCGGCTCGCCGGCTGATCTGCCAGCGGAGTGCCGGAGTGCTTGGACATTTTACGACAAACGAAACAAGTGTAAACAAACGCTTAACCGTTTGTATTGAATGCAACACGGCCATAACACGACATGGATATTCTCTTACCTGAGTACGTTCCATAAAGAAAGCGTTGAAGCCCGTTTCTTTCGAGCAATCGCAGAGAACGCCCTGAGCCGAATGCCCGGGTTTGACGCATACATTTTATTCAACTTCAAAACAATCCAGAGATGCGTTTCTAACGAACACAACGTCACAACATGCGTTGAAAGTCTGAACCACGATTGACAGAGGATGGGTTGCCTCCTGCCCGTCGTAAATTCGGTACTCACCTCGCGCGCGGTTTGCGGGGACGAACAGCAAGTCACTTAACTCTGGCGCACAAGCCGATGGCTTTTAGCCACGCACACTGCACATACCCCATGCGAGGTTGAGTCGTACGTCGCTCGAGAAAGATATCCAGACCATGGGAAGCACTATCCACCCGCAGAAGCACAACGTCGCATTTCATCGCGAAACAAAGGCGTCCACAACACACACACCATCGCCTCCTGTAATGCCAAACGCATCTCGCACTTCCAAATGGGAGTGAGTGGTACGCCTGCAGTGCCCACATGTCGCGAGGTGGGGCCCCAAGCTGAACCGGGATCACGCAACCGTAACGGACTTCTGGAGCGGTTTGTGCCTTGTTGCCAAGGCAACCGATGTTTGAGATTGTCAAAGAAATGGCGCTCGCTCCAGCGCTAGAAAGCTCAGAGCCGCGGCGGAGCATGTTTTGCCAACGTTGCCGCTCTCCACCACGCGTCGCCCCAAGCTGAACTGGTCACATGATTGAAGCGTTTTGTGCACGGGTTCTGTATCGGTTTAAAATGTCTTTTTCACATGCCGCCGGCAGGAATTACCACCGCCGCAAAATAAGACCCGGCACCAGCGGGGCCACATCTGATACGGCGCTTTTTGGATAAACAGTGCGCTGTGCATGAAAGGGACCGAGCGCAAGATCCCTCCCGTGCGGCTGCGAGTTCGCCGCCGATTAAAAGTCACGTGCTGCACTGCAGCAACGCACACCGCGAAAGGGCAAGGCCAGGCCGCCGCATACATGCGGCCAGATTTTTCGTTCGCTTTTCCAGCCTTGAGCGGAGTGCGTGGCGGGATTCATGGTGTCAACAAAGCTTGCCGTAGCAGACGACGGTCTGAGCAGCGCCAGCGGAAGTACGTCACCGCTGCGGAGCGCAGCATCATGGGAGGCAAGGCTCGCGCGCCGTCAAAGCGGAGAGTAAGTCGAAAGGAGGAGGAAACTCGGAGCGACGATAATGCGCGGTTTTTGATTTACGATTTCTCAGCTAATACTCATCGCTTTAACAAAATTCTTGCGGGAGGAGATTGCAAATACATTGCTTTATTTGGGTGCATGTACATCCATGCATCGGCGGAAGGTATTTCAGGACCCCTTTAACGTTCAGGTTTGCGAGCGATTTAGGCTTCATTAATGAAGCGATGCCTTTGAAAGCCGCTTTGTCAATTCTTTTTAGTAATGCTATAACAACCATTCCACGCGGCTCCATCCGGGGTTGCGTTATTCCCGTAGTATGCGAATAAGTTGTTCTGACTCCGTAATAACCACACTGCATTTATTTCGACTTATAGCTGTATTAAGAGTGCGCAAGGAATGGTCTCACGAACACGGAAGTCATCTACATCCTCATTCAGCACACGACGTTACTGACAAGCGAGTAGAAACGCGACAGTTAGATAACTATTCCTTTATATCATTTCCTGTTGCTCATTTTAATCAGCATTTTATGTTTTTCTTGCCATACCAGTTAGTTAAAAGAGGCAGAAACTACTTCTCGTAAAGGGGCAGTGTGACAATTTCATATGCAACTCATACCGGTAGTTCTGCACCCCATATGTATTTCATAGCGATAAATATGGAGCGGTAGTTTTGTAGCTCATGTACCGTTTATACCAGTAGTTACAAGAAGGAGAAACTTTACTTCTTGTCGCGGTAAGCACCATGGTATTTCGCCCCCCATTTTGTTGTTCATGAACTGAGGAGCGGGTAGAAACACCACAGTCGTGCACGTTTTTTGTGCATGGACGGACGTCAACGCTTTCATGTCTCATCCCTTTGCATTACTGGGAGGAGAACGAGACGCAGGAATGGTTCGCGAAGATGCTATGCTGGCCGAGTTGGTAAAAAATTTGCTTTAACAGCCCAATTGAACGACGGCAAATAGAGCAGAAGACACCACGTAACAAGACGAAGAATAAGCTTTGTATCCCCTGCTACATTTGGCTTCCTCGCAGTTGCTCTGCTCTATAAAAATTAACACCAGTGGTTATTTCCTGCGACCTACTGATATTCCAAAACCCAAGAAAAGTTGCAGGCTACATCTTCGTTTAGGTAATAAGATGTACGGTGCAATAGCGCTGGAATTTGACGCCCAGGAAGCGTTTCCGAACGACGTCGCTACATTTACGATTTCTGTTCTCCCACCCCTGAAGGTCAGATAAGAAAGCAAGACAAGCCTTAAAGGTTTTGTATCGCGATGGCACACGAAAGGTAGCGGCTGTTTGGTATTGGTCGGTAGGAGCAAGAAGGAGACAGTGTCAGTGTTTCAAAGTGCTTATTACCTATGTTTATGGGCGGCCTTCAAATTTTTCTTTCCGCAACGAGAGAGAGAAAGAGGAGATAATTATTCAGTAAGAAATAGCGCGATTTCAAGGAGAGGGGATCGCGAGGTATAGAGCCCCATATGCAGCGGCTCCTTCCCTGCCGTATAAGTCCACTCGCGCTGATCAGAGGTGACGAGCTGGTCACAGCCGCCTGTGGAGCTTTCGCTTGAGTTGTGCTTCCTTCAGCATACCCTTCGACATTGCTAGGTTGCATGGAAGAGAGGGCAGGTGTCCCGCATTTGGCACAAATTTAAGATAACCTGGGGTATCTGGTGCCAAGCATCTTCACTCATCTCTATTTGGGAATACACTTGGTTTGTACCCCGCGCAGAGTTTCCGATTTCTCGGCGTTAAGGTGTTTTCCCACACGCCATGTATCGTGTTCCCGGGCGTAGGTAGAGGAGACGCTCTCCGGTTATTTTTCTTTGGGGGGGGGGGGAGGGGGGGGGGGGGGCATGCAGGGGATGTGGTTGTTGTGGTCGCGAGGATACCGGTATGTGAGTTGCCGCGCTTCTTGTTCGGCTGTTTTGTTCCTTTCCGGACCCTCACATCTGGGTGTTTGTTATCTGAACTTCATTGCGGAAGACAGAATTTTTCTGAAATGATATGTGGAATGCTCTAATGGGAGTCTCTAATGATGTGCTTCTATGTGATAGTTGCGCTCGTTGGATTACCATAAAAATGTCTCCAATTTTCCCTTCGTCCGTTCCTGTGTCTGGCGAGCTTATTCAGTCGCAAAGATTGCCACCGTAGTCCGTTGTGATATTTCTTGCCTTATTACTGTTTTCGTACATCCTGTTGTCAGTGTAAACTGTGTTTTAATGGTTTTGGGACTTTCATCTAAGGAACGTTATCATGAATTGTTGCGTTTCGTTGTGTATATAGGTTTCAATTCAAGGACTTCCGTAGACAAGAGATCTTTTGGGCGGTCGCGGTAATATTGACATGTCAATAATTGCTTCTACAGTTAAACCCAGATATAACAAAGTTGACAGATATTCGCCATTTTTTGTTATATGCAGGCTTAGAGTTAGAGCCCGCTTGAATGAAGCAGAAACGAATCCAAAATGTTGGATATTAGATATAGTAAACTCACTCCTAAAAGATTTATTTCACAGTGAAGAACTGCGTGATTTGAAGGAAAGTCACTTATCCCGTCTTCTCAACGTAATTCTAGCGTCACTTTTCCTGTTTGAAACTTTTCGGTGCCGCAACCCATTTCACGGACCAAGCTGATGCAGAAAGGGCTTCTTTTCACGAGTGTGATGGTCTTCAATGTGGTCAAAATAGTTCAGACGGTGGCAGATGGGAAATTCTGTTTGGCGGCGACGTTGCATCTCGCCGCGGACACGGCATTTAAAATTACGAGCTTCTGTTTTCAAAAAGACAAAACTTCCCGTTTTCTGGCAGCAGAATTAGTCACCGACAAACCGTCACCAGGGATGGCGGTGAAGACGCGCGACTACGCGGGGACAGGCAACCCTAGTACCTAACCAAAACCGCACTCACACTAGAAACGCGCGTTTTCTTGCGTGCGTTGCGGGCGAAGTTCGCTTAAATGATTGAGTTTCTCAAGCCATTTTTTCAGACAGAAGTATAAAACGATGGCTCACCAGAGTGGCGACCTCGTTACATGAAGGTTAACCGTCGCAATGACTTCGCTACATAGAGATTGAAAACACATCGGTGTCAATAGGGCTGGCAATGGGAAACTTGAAAAACTTTGTTAAATCCAGGAATTTGTTACCTAAATGATCTTTACATCCCGGTTTAACTGTAGTTGTTTTTTTTACGGACGAGTACTTATCTTACATACAGTGGCTCGTCTTGGCCTATTTATTATTGCATCGGCTTTGTTTGCTTTAGAGGTGCGGCATGCCTGATTTCTTGGAATGGGTTATAGAGACCCGATTGGAGGGCATTTCCAGCTGCCGTAAAAATCTGGATTTTGATATCTGCCTTGTAGGCGGTCCAAATGTTGTCGCTAATAGGGCTTTCTTCGTTGTGGCTGTTAGTGGTATGGCAAGCTGCGAGATTCCCGGATCATATTCACTGGCTGCATGCGTCTTACGGTTGTTTCTTTCAATCCTACTATTACCGTCGTTAGGGGTTCTGCGTAGTGGCCGATTTCATGGAAGATTTTATTTGTTTCCACAACTGCGAGAAGGGCTCAGCCGCTGCTGAGTAGCACGTGTCAATGATTATGGGTGAGCGGTCTCTGTAAGGACGTCCTTATCTCTTTTGTGGCTTATTTCTCACCGTGGGCGCGTGTCACCATTCAATCACTTGCCCCACACACTTTTGAGCAGTGATAGAGCCGCGGAGAGTTCGTAAATTTCAATATTACGGTAAATAACCCCGTGATACTAAGTTTTATATCTTACTTGGATACTCTTCTGATGGAGGCTAAAAGCCATAACAGCCGTGTGTTGAGATTTCGGTGCTCGTTGAAGAACTCCGGTTAGTCAAAATGAATCCGGAGCCCTCCACTAAGGCCCGCCGCATCGCCTGTGTAGCGTCGGCGCGTTCAACCTCATAATCAATCAATCAATCAATTTCTTACTAGGATACATTATAGTTCCTTTCTTCTTATAATCTTCGTTTTCACTGGTTTTTACACACTAGCGATATCTTCTGTGGTATTTTTTTAGTTGACCAAATTTTACAGCCGGAATCTGTACTGATGGAAGAGCTGATTTGCTGTGATGGCGCAGGTGCTGACTCGGCTGGAAACTCTCTGCCGAGCATTCTACCATTCAGACAGCGTAGAATGAAGTCCACTGCGCAGGTGCGGCACGAGCTGAATTCTCGTTTCTTTATTTTTGCCTCGGTACTGCTGTCATTGTCCTTCATTTCAAATTTCACCTTCCGTTTCGTGTGTTCCAGATACAGGCGAGCCTTTGCATCTGTCTTGCGAAGTCATAGCTTCGGTGTGTAACGATGACGTATTTCCGCGGACACTTGATGTGCCCGGCTAATAGCGGACGGCTAGCAGCCCCGGAGAAATAAAAAAATTGGCCTAATAACACCATCGCGTCATTGGGTGTTTGCCCGGTATTATGTCTTGAACTACTTTGGCCTTCACTGCTGCAACGACCCCAATGAACTAACCGCACAGTGGAATCAGTATTTCAATTTGGTGTTGAGAACGAGCGATGTGTCACACCTGAGTAGGTTTTATTTCAATTTGGTGTTGAGAACGAGCGATGTGTCACACCTGAGTAGGTTTTAAGATTTATGACGAACTTTTCTTATCCTTTTGGGTTTGTCATATCATCTTTCTTCTGTTGTGGTGAACTACGTTATCTGTCTGGGTGCATTGAAAGCCAAGACTTTCATGCCCGATAAGTCATCACGGCATTGTTTGTACACCATTCATTAATATCGCAGAGTACTTCACTGTTTATTACATCAGACTGCGTGCCGGATACCATCTGTGAAGAATGGCCACTAGAGTGATTGGCCGCGAAAGTGAGCCAGCAGAACGACAGTGACGATGACGAGGCAGAGGAGCGGCGCGGAAGTGATCGCGGAGGCTGGACCGGCAACGGCTGGAAGCCAAGCGGCGGAACAGGGCGCGGTCTGTGGGAACTACCCCGTGAGACGCCTGGGCCACCTTAGACGGGACCTCCGCTACCCTCCGCCAAGGCTCGAGAGCTCGTCTGGGCGCCGTCATTGAGGTGCTGGTGCGCCGACTGCTGACGCGCCATTCCGGCTGTTGGGCGATGCCGTTCCTGCTGTTGAAATGGCTAGGAACGCGTCGCGACTGAGAGCGAGCTGACTGTCCTATTGGGCATTGCTCCCGGACCTTGTGAACTGCGACGTTGTTTTGTGTATCTTTGAACTGTGGACTGCGTGTACGTGTGACCCAAACCCATCCTGTCTGTTACGTCCCGACGTCTACTACGCTCACGGCCTGTGCTTGTCCTCCATCCTGTTGAATATAGACTACGACGTGTTAAACAGTGTTCGTCTGTTGCCTGCCTGCGTGGTCCTCGGCCCATTCATAACACCCCCACCTCATAACAATTTTACACCGTATCCTTTCCTCATGTTTTGAATCAGCTCTGACAACTTGTCCAATATTATTATAAATATTCACTTGTTCAAGCATACCACTACCTCAGCAAAAAGGTGGCTTTGTGGATATGTATTTACATTACTTTTAATGTCTTAGTATTTATATTCAACACTAACGTTTATCATTGTTGGGACAGCTCCTAAAGCACTTTATCCCAGAAGCCGATACGCCAAGAACGTTTTGTTTGGACTGCTCGACGTCTCTTTTTTGTGTCAGAATTGGCTTGTGCGTGCGTTCCCCTGGCTAACTAAAAACAAGCCTTTTGCAAACCTTTATAACTGAAATAATCTCTGATTGTTCGTATAAGTGGCTTCTAGAATTAATGTATTTCGAATACCCCCTCAGACAACCTCTGAACCATTATAAAAGGATAATGTATGCTTGTATTCTTCACCACCTGATCGAGAACTTTCGCATTTCGTGTGGAAAGCCATCCGGCACGTGTATTCGAAGAATACATCAATTGAGAGTATGAAATAGTCTCCTCTATTTCTCGGTCTTTCAAGATTTTCCCTACTACTACGGTGCCTGCAGAACTAGTCGGTTCGTCGTTAGCGCTAGTGCTATCTAAACTGATGTTTGCTTTATAATGTAAGATTGCCGTGATACATAATGGACACATTGCGGGACGTACATACGAACGATAAGACTGGGCTGTAGTGGCAAGCGGTAGTTTTTGTACTACATTTTCGCTTTAAAGTTCGGGGCTATGCTTACATAAAAGAAAAGCATGATATGGGCTGAGCACGGCGCACAAAGCCTTTGCACTTAAGCTTACTTAGATAAGCACCGGCAGACCACAGCGAATGATGTATTTTCGTGTTTCCCTTTCAGCGTTCGAACACGGCGTATTGAAGACGAATCGGAGAAACAATTCCCCCCCCCCAACCTCCTGTGTCGCATTGTTTTCAGCTGATCCATCTTTCGGTCATGTTACCTATAATGAAAAGCAGAACTTTACGATGTGCTGTTAATGAGTAAAATAACAGAAACATTTTGTTCAACGACCGGTAAAAATAGGTGACGAAAGGCTTCTACAATTTTTTCTGTTTGCTCTTTCTCAAGATGTTTTGGTGAGTGCCACCTCCTCATCATGTTTCTTTTATTTTAGCTAGGAATATTTTACTTCGTCGTGATACATTGTAAAAATAAATTATTCGTTTTTTCCTACAACTTGCATTTATTATTAAGCAGTGTCGAGGTACGAACCGTTTTAACAGTAGAGCTGGTTATGCACTTACTTCCGCCGCCGAGCATTCCCAGAAAACTCAGCCTGAGCGCACGTGAGCGCGCGCCCCGTCAGCAGCGCACGGCACAGTCCACGCATGCGCGGGGGCTTGCGCCACTTGAGCATCTTGGAAAAATATGAAAAAATAATACCGAGCGCACGTGAGCGTGCGCCTCGTGAGAAGCAGCCAGGGTAGTAAGCTTGACCTTCCAGTACACCCTCCAGCGTTCGAGGTGTCATTCACGTGCGTTCGCGCCTGAAGTAGGGGGAGCCGACGCCGAATTGGCGCTACAGACGGCGACTTCGCGAAGCAGGGTGCCATGGGTGATAGAGCGTGCTAACGCGGTTCACTTTGGGAGATATGATAAAGCCTGTGGACAAAACTATCCGGGTCGGCCAGTCATGGCGAAGTTTCAAAGCAAGTTCGGAAATTTATGTGAGGGTGAATTGCCCCGTCTCCGATGCAGGGAGAGGCGCCGCTAGCTCTGCGGTTTCTCCAGCCTGGCACCAATAGTGCAAGCTGTGCCAATTTTTGTACTAAGCATGCATAATTTCTTTGCAACAACTTTATAAGTCTCCAAGGGAAAATTAACACCAGTGGGTAATTGTTTCGCTATACAGCATAAATTGGCAACTAAGAGGGAATTTTTAAAGGAAAGCTTTACTAACCTATGTGAGCCGGGTTTTTAAATGCAGAGCATTTCTTTAACTCACGATGTCACCCGGCGTTGTCGGCGTTGGCATGCCTCGGCGTCCGCAACAGCTGTTCCAGATGCGCCATCTCCCCCACTCCTCCTCTCCCGCATCACGCTACCCTCCTCGCTCTCAACAAGAGGTCCGCACCCCTCCCCCTACACTATATAAAAAAATAATACTTACCGGCGCCTGGTTTCGATCCCACGACCCTGCGGGTGAAACGCAAGCTACATGGTGCGCTACCCACTGCGCCACAGAGCCGACACAGAATGGAAGGCTACGAACGCGCCTTATATCCTTGACTCAAACTACGTCAAGAAGCTGCTGATACAACGCATTCACTACCTGTGGGCGGAACGCGAGGTACATGGTGCTCTTCCCATTGCGCCACAAAACCGACACAGAATGAAAGGCTACGAACGCGCGTTATATCCTTGGCTCATTCAAACTACGTCAAGAAGCTGCTGATACAACGCATTCACTGCCACCAACGCCCCAAACACTAAACGTTAACGCAATACACCCACCCCCTATGCGACGCATTTACTCGAGTCCCCCTCGCGGGGAGATGGGCCCTTTTTCATCGCCAGCAATTTGACATTCATTCGCCCGTAGCTGCTACCTGCGCCGCAACATAGGCAACGCATCACGTGACTCGCCAGGCCAGCTCCATCGCCGCTACTGCCGGCTTGGCGCATGCGCTCTCTGAAGCTGGGACGCCTCCGGACCACGTGACTTGCCGCGCGCCTGGATAAGAGCCGCGCCACGCTCGCCTAGTCATTGCGAGGTTGGCTATGGATGAGACCGAGGCCTAACCGTATTCTCTGAGGGTTGGGCGGGAGCTTCCGGTTTTCAGCCGTCGTCGGCAAGCGGAGTCTGACCGCCCTACGGATATATCTTAGGGTGCTGGTTTTACTGGAGATGGTCCGCAATGCCAAGTGCACAATGCTAGCCACCGGGACTGAGCAAGAGCATAACGATTGGTGTATAACTAAGTACAATAATTACATCTCAATCAAAATTTCACCAAGAAAATGCAAAACTTATCAAGGCTGAACCAAGCTTTCAGGTTGCATATCCTGGGTTAGCTGAACTGTGCCATAGCCATTTTTTACCTCACTAAAACAGATGATTCAATACAAGACCAGCAACAGAAATATGCCAACGTTCCGTCAGGTAAAGAGCTGCTTTTGAAAATTATAAATGCGACCTTAACCTAACAATGTGACCCTTTACGCTAACATAAACTGAGAACACGCAAGAAACACTGTAACAACCCATAAATAACGATATCTCGTCAAAAGAGCGAAGGAGCGAAATCACGAGGCAATTCATACTCTCAAGTCGACGACTAGCGAAGCAGAGGTGAAGCAGAATGTGGAAGAAAGGTGTGAACTCTAGACAAAATTTGTGCAGTGAGTAGACCTTCCTTGATATAAGTCAGTGTTGGTAAACGGTCTGGAATAATGGGTGACGTATCCGTCCGTGGTGTGTACTCGGGGCACTGCACCTTTAATCCTGAAGTGTACACGTTTTAGACGCCATGGAATTTTGAGCTTCACAGCTCCCGCTAGAAGAAACAATATGCATCCTGCTTGTTACGGCGGAACAAAATAAGTGAAATTCAAAACGACGAATGCCCTATTTCTAATTTCGTCTGCGTGATACGCAGGCGTGGTTAAAGTTTCTCCTGGCAGATTCCTTCTTCCGCCCATAAGTGAGCAAGCTAGCAAACAAACAAGCTAGCAAACAAACAAGCAAGCAAGCAAACAAACAAGCACACAAACAAACAAACAAACAAACCACAAACAAACAACTAAACAAGAAAACACAAAAAGAAACAATGAAGCAAGCAAACAAACAAAAAAAACAAGCAAACAAACAAACCAATCAAGGTGCCCACACGAATGGTTGCGATATAGGAATTGTCTTGCTCGACAAGAACACACAGAAAAATTTTTCTTCGCCACAAGAACCTTTTTCAGCACAAGAAAAAGCCGGATAGAACCATACACAGAAACAGCTTTGAGTAAATATTGAGATTATCCCTAGGCATAGTAACGTAGGATGATACAACAAATGCGGCTAGGTTCGTCGGCTTCGCTTCCGGCCAAATGACACCCAAATGATTGATGCTAAATGTTGCAGAATTACTAGCGTCAGGCTGCGACCTTGTCGTATGTCACCGAAAGGCCAACCAAGACTGAGGGCAAGATTTGTTAGGTGTGGTCTTTTGTGGCTTATTTTTCTGATTCACGTGCTATACAGCGCGTCGTATCCACTGGAACTTCGACACGGGCGCGGTGTTTTTAGAGCGCAGCACGTAAGCGCTCGCTCCTGTGGTTTCCAAGTGTCTCTCACCGTTGCAGTCGCTGTAACCGAGAGAAAGAGGAGGGACTTGGGAGGACGAAGAAAATGGTGTCAGCTCCAAAGCTGCGGATGCTAGTAAGGCGACAGTGCGAGGAGGAAGGCGGTATGCCAAGGGTGCCCCGAGAAATGTGTCTGGGGGGGGCCACCCGCTACGAGATAACGCCACAGGAGAGAGCGCCCTGGTGCATTCACAGATGACTCGATCAGTTCGTCGGCCGCTGCAGCTAAACGAGCAACCCGAGCACACTCTCAGCGCTGCCGACACCAGAACCCATAGGGGGGCGCCGCCAAAGCAGCAGCTATGTGCCGTCATCGGGAAGAATCTGCAGCTCGCGCTGCACTGAAATTTCGCATTGCGGAGTATCGTAATCATCAGCCAATTTAGTGTGACTTATTTTAGTTAGCGATTGTAAATAGTGGGTTTCCGCCAATAAAAAGAGCCCGGGCCCAGTGTTCCTTTGTGTTCTATTTTTAATTCACGCGCCGGTATGAAAGGCGTTGCTACTACATGGAATTGAGCGCGTGGCAAGGGTCGCGGCTTGCCGGACGCTTTTTGTGGAGACAAACTAGGTGCTTGCTTCGGCCTACCTAGAGTTCCCGTATATCGGGGAGCTATATACAGGAACTCTAGGCCTACCAAACCAAGTAACGCTCTCCTGTTCGAAACAAATATCAAGCGGTTTCTCTAAGGTCCGCGTTAGTGAACAAGAGGTGCCCTGGCACTTCCTATAGCGTGGCAAAGCGCTATGAGGCACTGACCATTTTATCATAAACTTGTGACACTATCTTGCGAGTATAATCTCCGTTTAGTGTTATTACGCTACGTCGGCCCCCACACGGCATTTAGAAAATTGACGTGCTGCTTGCAGTAATGTGTAAAATAGATTGTTTTTACAACGACCAAGTTTTTAGAAGTATTAGGGAAATTGTATCATTTAAAAGAAGCCGCATCTTTGTATTGCCATTTGATCGATAATAGAATAAAAATATAAACGAGCGCGCTTTTTGAATAAGAGTACCGAGTTGCAGCGTGTCTTTGAGTTGTTATGACGATGCCGCTAAAGCTTTTTTGGTGCTTGCAAGGGAGCGCGTCTTATGCTGATAGCCTAAACGTTGAATTTAAACCAGATATTGGTGCAGTCACACCTTTGAATTTGAGAGTCATTTTGACATTTTCAGCAAAGTTAAATTATATACAAAAAACACGCTGTTCGCGTAAATGGCGCTAAGTAGCGACGTGTTTTTTCTTCGTAAGCAGAGTCTCCGTCATTATGCGACTTTCTTCGGTTGTGCACGCTTAGGCGTACCGGCGCTTTTAGCTGCAATGCAACTCTCCGTCGGAGTGAAACCCTGGGTTGTGACGCGAATTTTACTCGTAACGCACTTGAAACCATAAGCCCCAGTGCCACCCTCCAAAGTATCACACAACCTCGTGATCCCTCTGTCCGCCGTGGTGGTAAGCAATCTCTTCAGAGTATATTTTGTGGTTATTCAATGCCTAGGTATCACAGGGGTAGAAAAATATTCATTTCGAATCATAATAGCTTAAGTTTTCCAATATTGTCGCAACGGAGTGGACCCCATAATGACAAAAAATTTTCAACGAGAACCCAACATAGACTGCTTTGATTTGAGGTTGCTTATTTGATTTTGTTTTTCAGACTGAATCTAGAAAGGATAAAAAACGTGGCTGTAAACTTGCTATAAGAAAGGCCCGCACAAGTGACAGCTCTACAGTACCACCTGTGTCTGAACCACTGGAGCTTTTGCGGCGGCTATAAGGAAAACAGTGTTACGTGTCGGCGGAAAAAACAAGACGAATGATCAATAAGGATCATGAATGATCTGTTTATAGTTCCTACAAGGCAGTTATACAGAGCTTGCACAATGTACGTGACAGTCAATTTATCGGACTAACGCCGTTGGTGTTCGGTCAAGGCATTGCCTACCTGAGTCCCGTAACAGCATAACGTATAACAGTAATCTTTCATAAGCACGAATCACATGATATTTACCCAACCATAACAATAGTTAAAATTCTCGGTATAACCATTTAGGGAATCAATCTTCGAATATGTCACCGATGTTAGGTCGGTAACAGTGTACTTTGAAAAACCAGAGGCTTAAGAGTATATATTAGATTGTTCTGCAAAAATAACCTTGACGGCATGTAGCCTGTTTTTCCCGCAGTCATGAATTTATTAGCCCCGCTGCGGCTTTATTCATCTTCATACGTTTAGCTGCGTTTTTTTAAGAGACCATGTCAAATGAGACTCGAAACAGTGATAAACTAACAGCTCTACATTCGCCCAAAAAGGGCACCTTAGACAGCTGTGACAGGTTGCAAATTTTTCTCAAAAGCCTCCGTGAAATCGGCTAGTAGCGGGGAAACGCTCTGTCCATGCTGCAAGCCATAGCCTCTTTTAACCCTATTAGAGGAACAAAAGTTCAAACAAAGCACCAAGGTTCTTTTCATTCCGTTCTTTACACCCTATTTCACACGTAGCAGAGCTGACGATGGAGGCGTGGAATAACCCTGCTTTTCTTCTAAACCTTCTTACAGGTTGGGGAAGCTAATGCACTGCAAAGGAGCCAGAAGAAAAAGAGGGAGGGCGTTAAATTGCCGCAGCGCGACAGCCACTTTTGCCGTCGTAATGGAAGGCGTAAAATTCGTCGTCACAACCAGCGGGCGTGAACATACCGCTCGGCGATTGTCGTCGACGTCGTCGAAAGTGAGGGAGAACAGTTTTTCCGTGTAACGCGCGAGCGATCAAAATTTTACCGTCCGTAATCACCAGTGGCTTTTAGAGCGGCGCACTTCTGGCATGCCACAGGACACTTGTTTACGGCCGACTGAGCAGCTACTCACTTCCCATCAGGCAGCCGCGAAAAAAAAGTTTGGAGGTTTTGCTGTAGTTTCAATGTTTTGGAGGTGGCAGGGAGAGCGTCAATTTCGAATAAGTCAAAAGGAGTTTTTTTTTTTTTTTTTTAAACGCTTGCGATAGCCTTTTTCTGGCAATGTATTTTGATATTGCCTCATTTCCTGTTATTTTTGCGATAGAACCTGGTAGAACTTTTTAAGCGGCGAGTCATAATTTGATGTTTTTGTGCAGCCTGGGAGCAGCATATTATAATTTCTTTTGTTCGTCGGTGGCTTTGTTAGAAATTACAAGTGAAAATTGAGGATTCCCTGAAAAAGCACTTTACTGTTGACATTTCAGGTAACTCTAGGGCGAACGTGCCCAGCTTGAAAGGTATTTATTGAGCCGCATAGAAAAGTGATAGTAAAAACACGCATCCATCGTAGGCCTAACTTAGAAGAAAGATTGTCACTGTTCCAGAATATTTCCAAGAATTTTTGGTAACCGCATCGAACAAACAGTGCAAACACAACGGGTCATAGCAAGGACTAACGACGACCACAGCGCTGAACTCTCAATTGAATTGTATTAGACAAAAAATTCACCCTTCTTCACGAAGTGAATCATGACGAATGACCAAAACACTGGGGTGGTTCTTACAGTGAATCTGCCGTGACATTGCCCACTCGCGCATGTAAATGAGTGAGACTACTCGTGTGTACAGTATATACTCCGGGGTAGCTTGTAGTCGGCGCTACCATTGAGCTGCTGCTTCCTGAGCACTCAACTTCGGTTCCACTGCGTTTTCGCGGTTTTGCCGCCGCTTCCCGAGCTCTCGCCGATGGGGTACCTTGTTGTCCGCGTCAGCGTTGATCCGCCGCATGCCGCCATTTACATTCGTTTTCAACCATGGCACAAAGAGAATGTGTGGTCTGGAAAGCATTATATACGCATTTGCACCACAGCCTTTTGTGAACATTTTATTTTGTTTTTGTTAACATTTTGGGAACCTCTTGATCACAGATGTTTTGATTTGATTTACATGGTGCTGTGCATGTCTCTCTCTCTCTCTCTCTCTCTCTCTCGCGCGCGCGCGCGTGCGCGCGCGCGCGCTGTCTCTGTCTCTTTAACTTTTTATGAACATTTTATTTTGTTCTCGTTAACCTTTTGTAAACCTTTTGTTCACAGATGTTTTAATTTTCACGGTATTCTGCCGTGAGCAAGGACGCCGGACAGACAAGTTTCGGACCTAAGGTGCTTCGCCCCTAAAGCGCACATGCTGTATTTAGTCTACACTGAATATCCACGTGGATTCATTTCTTGTGACCCGCGCTTACTCCAGAATTAAAGTAGTGTCAGCCTGTACGTGCCAAATACCTCACAATGCGCAGCTGGGCCAGGCAGTAGGACAAATTCACTATCATTTGGACAATCGAGATTACAACACTGACAGACCGCACGTGCCAAGGACCACGCTATAGCGTGGTCCTTGCCCACTGCGACAAGTCAGTAATACCAATTCCATATCAGCTAACGACACTGAAGGAACGCTGATGCACTTGTCTCCTTTTGTATAATCTAATAGGATTCTACAATTTCCCGTACCCGTTGATCCTTGTCTTTTGCAATAACAACAGTGTCTTTAAGCACAAGGACACACCCACACTTCGCACAATGCTGAGCAACATGGGCAACATTGGTTGGTAGTTAGCCCAGTTAACCTTCATGTGGAGGACACGTCTGTGGCCGCCATAATACCGTATGTCGATTTCGTCTGCGTGCACCAAATAATATTTGATGGTCACTGATACTTACAAGTTCAATCAGAAGGACGCTAAGAACGGTCGGAATCAGTTTGGCGGGGCTGCGTGAGTACATTATACGCTGATGACTCACGATCAGCCACCAACAAAAATATCCCTAGGTTACAGAGGTAAACCGAAATACAGCCAAACGTGCGTCCTGCAGAGCCTGTGACAGTCTTGGTCGTGTGGATGGCTTCATAAATCAAAGTGGTCCGCCAATTTGATATTGTCACGCAGGGAACAATGAAATGAGGTTCTTGATAAAATGAACGTTTTTTGGAGCAAGCTTGTGCTCCGCAACAAACCTAAAGAATGGACAAGCGTGGAGGAAGCAGTCAACAGAGTAACTTGCACAGAATATAGTCGATGAATAAAATTTCTCCCACCTCTCCTTGCGGGAACCCCTGTGTAGATGCGACGCATAGGGGGTTCCGTTGTTGTTTTCGTTAGGTTGATTTTCCCATCGCGTGAAACGTCCCGTGAACCTCCCGCGCGGCTATGACGCAACGTGGCGTGGCTATGACGCAACACAATCCAACACAATCCACTTTAATCCAATCCAATCCAATCTAAGCCAAGCCAAGCCAATCCAATCGAATTCAATCCAATAGCCCTCGCGAGAGAGTGTTCGCTATGGGAGAGGAGAGGGCGTGAGCGGTGGAGAGCGCAGCTCGCGCGGCGAGGAGAATGGGGGAGGGGTGTGGACGGACAACAACAACGCCGTATGGAGGGACAAGGCGAATGAATGAGATGCAGTCGCATATAAAATGCCGCGGTGCTTGCTTTCCTCTCATTTATCGGTTCCACTCTAACTACTCTCGATTGAGATGGAGAATATCTTCGACTGAACAGGAGCACTGCAAGATATTTACCGCAAAGCAATACTGTACCTTTGCGGAATCAAATACACTCTGTGGCATAAAAAACAAAAGTAAAAGAACGTGCCTGAAATTTGGAAAGCATAAGATAGTCGCGCGAGGCCAGGCACTGGTAAAGAAGCACAAAACAGCGTGCAGGCTTCGCGGCAATATAAATGAAGGCCGCAATGGTTATCTGCCGTTCAGCCTTTCCACTCTTCCAATGAGTGGAAGGAAACAGTATTTATATTACTACAGGCCTTCCGATAGACAGGCACCTAGGAAGGTATACCTAGTGCCACTAGATAAGATACAGAGTACGGTCCCTGAGGCACGCAAGTGAACAACGGTGGCCAATTTGCTGTTTATAAGTCTTCACAGATTGCCACTTTTGCGACGTGAGCGGTGACTTTAACGACGTCATTTGTTAACAACACGGCCGAAGACGCAGCAACACGGGTGCTTCGGACTCACTTCCGCAACTGAAACGCAGCGAAGCGCAATATCTTTGATTCGTGTTCGGAACGACTCCAGTAGCGCGCAGCCGCATAGCAGGCAGGACAAGTTTAAACTACCGCAGTTGGCTGTGCTAATGAACTGCCGCAGTGTAAACAAATGTGACGTGATGTGAACTGACCAATGAATACGGCGCCGGCACGGAAGAATGGAAGAAAATAGTGCCAATACTCTATAGGCTGATCTTGTGACACAAGGTATGCCCATAGGCTGCTTGTGTCGCCATGGTGGCGCAGTTAAACTGTTTTCTCTGAGCTTGCAAGTATTGATTGAGAGCGCCATAGCCTAACGCAAGGCGACATTCGTGGACACTTCTCCAGTTTTAAAATCTGGCAGGATGCGGGCACGTTC
Source organism: Haemaphysalis longicornis (assembly GCA_013339765.2). Lineage (NCBI taxonomy): Eukaryota > Metazoa > Arthropoda > Arachnida > Ixodida > Ixodidae > Haemaphysalis > Haemaphysalis longicornis. The sequence continues at coordinate 159,116,883 of CM023449.1, read as the reverse complement.
TCAAGGCTTTTATTGTTTTTATAAACTCAGGCGCAACATATACCCTTAGAATTTACAGGCGACTCACGGATCAAAGTGCCAGAGAGGTAGTATTAACCAGTGAAGCTATTCAGCAAATCATAATTCCGCGCGTCCACAGGTAAAATTACCAAGAAATCGCCCAGGTTGCGCACGTGAACGCGGGCCTTACGGCGACTGCCCAGCAGTTAACAAGACCATAAAAATGCATAGCGCTCATGTGGGCGTGCTTGGCGATGACCGCCCAGCGTGCAATGCGCACGTTCACTAAACCAAGCCTACTCACTTAGAGAGGTTGGCAAAGATTGCAGCTACTGCCCGGCAGTCAAAGAATGCAACTAAATGCCGAGCGGTCGTGTGCGCGGGCCCTGCGGCAACTACCCGGCGTCCCCGGCGCACGCTAGTGAAGGCCAGCAGACCCACCTTGGGAGATGGGTCAAGATTAACAAAAACAAATTCCAGCGTTCGCCGTAACCGTGGTAACACTTTGTCGAAACGACAAAGGCTAAAGCATTCGCCATAATCGTGACAACAGTTGTTCAGAACGACAAAGACAAGGGAAATTTGAAATGTACTGATATTTAGTGCGATATTAGGTCAAAGATACGTCTTTTTGGAAAAAAAAAATTTGTTTGGGTAAAAAAAATTTCTTTCAAATTTAAAAAAAGTTTTATTTGGTCTCCATGCTTTTTAGAGAAAATGACATTTAAGGGAGGTGTTATAATCGTGTAGAAATGTTCGAGTGTAATCGTACAAGGGAAACAATTGACTTTCACTTAGGAAGGAACTGTCTCGCATTGCAGTGTTACATAAAAAGTTTTATTTGGTCTCTATGCTTCTTAGAGAAAATGACATTTAAGGGAGGTGTTATAATCTTGTAGAAATGTTCGAGTGTAACCGTACAAGGGCAACAATTCACTTTCACTTAGGAAGGAACTGTATCGCATTGCAGTGTTACATAAAAACATCCCCCTCGCGAGGGGCACGGTTAAATGCAGAGCATTTTCGGGGGGCGCACGACGTTAAGTAGGTTGGGTTACGTTAAAACGGCGAGTTCACCCTCAAACAACCCAGTCCAGGGAAGGAAAAGGGGGGTTCAAAGGATAGGAAGACAGAAAGAGAGGGAAGAAGGAGGTGAGTGGGGTACAGTCTATAGATATAGCGTTCGTCTCGTCCAAGGCCCAACGGCTACAAACGATGCACTAGTCCTGTAACAACCAGGAAGTTGGGGAGGTGGTGCTGGAAGACCTCCCGTCGCCACCCGAGGGGCCAAAGCGTACTTCCAGTGCCGTATGAAAATGCTCGAATAAGCGCTATCGCGAAGCCAGTGTTCGTACGGCGCGTTTCGTGCTAGGCAGATCTCCGCAGCGCTCTAGCGCAGCAATAGAGTTTTAGCAGACCGTTTGCGACGGCCCGCTCCGGTACCGGCGGATCGCCCAGCGCAACCGGAGCCAATGCTGTTCGCCGCCAAGCGCGCCACGCATGCGCGATGGCGCTCCCGCTTGTTATCGGAGCGGAGCGGACCGTGAAACACGCGAGGAGCAGCGGAGAGCAGGCGAGGAGGAGTGGGGGAGAGGGCGCACCTAGAACGGCTGTTGCAGACGCCGAGGCACGCCAACGCCGACAACGCCGGGTGACATCGTGAGTTAAAAGAAATGCTCTGCATTTAAAAGCAAGCCCAAAACTCCCACCTCCCCTCGCGGGAACCCCTGTGTAGATGCGACGCATAGGCGGAGCGGCGAAGGGACCGCGTTTTATAGCGCGCATAACGTCGAGGGGACTGCGTAACCCGGTCCCAGTCGATGACGACGTTGGCGTACTTGTAAAGCGGCGTGGACTCTAGGTGTGTGAGCCAAGCGTGGATGTTTCTTCGCCGGAGAACAGCACACCGCTTGTATGCGCAGCGCGCCCGAAGGAGAGGAAACCGCGGAAGAGAAGAGTACTGCACATGCGGCGGCCCCAGCGCGTCTGCCGCGGCTATGACGCAACGTGCCGCGGCTATGACTAAACACAGTCCAACACAACCCTCTTTCATCCAATTCAATCCAAATCCAATCCAATCCAAGCCAAGCCAATCCAATCCAATCCAATCCAATCCAATCCAATCAAAGCCAATCCAATCCAATCCAATCGAATCCAATGCACCTCGCGAGAGAGTGTTCGCTATCGGAGAGGAGAGAGGGTGAGCGGCGGAGAGCGCAGCTGGCGCGGCGAGGAGAACTTGGGAGGGGTGGACAACGCCGACGACGACGACGACGACGGAGGGACAAGGCGAGTGAATCAGATGCTCTGCATTTAAAAGAAGTAAAATTAGGAGTAAAGCGCGATTTATTGTCTCAGCAGATGCTTTGCGCGCCGAGCCTCTCGAAATGCGTCATATTCCTCGGCCTTGCGAATTTGACACGGCCGGGCCATGTGGAGTCAATATTCACCTACAGCAGCTCGAGATTCAAGTCGCCGCTCTTCTACAGGACAGAGCACATGCGCACGAGGAGACGCGGACGAACAAACGAGGGGCGCACGCTATGACGTCGCTTTCTCGTTCTGAGCTAGTGTTGCCAATATACAGCGAACGCTGGATTTTTTTTCTGGGGGGGTGAGCAATGTTCTCCGTAATTGGGTGCGGCGTTCGACGAAAGTGCGCTGGAGGCACGCGGCGAACGCTTGAGGTTTGTTGTGGCGAAAAGTGGCCATCCTCCCTAGGTGGGTATGCTTAGGTTGACAAACGTGCGCTCGACACACGCGCACTCGGCCTTTTATTGGTATTTTTAACTGCGGGAACCATACACAAGCGATTTGCTCACGAATATCGCTGTTAAAGCTGTAGCCATAAAAGATGGTGCGCAAACTGTGCCAACAGAGAAATATCGTATTACATGTAGTTGATCAAAGAGGAATGACCTGTTGCCTGAGTAGGAGAAAGCGAAAGTTGGAACAGGATTTCTACAACCGGGCGAAAAAATGCGAACGATGAATTGGTGGTCCACCCTGAGCGGTGTTGCATTGGCGAAGACGTCTCCGTACCAAACTCCACCGCGTCCGATGTAGTTGTGGCGTGGTGAACTATTGGCACCACGCCACTATTGTGGCGTGGTGAACTATTAGAGTAGAACCGTGGGCCTGAAAATTAATATGAGAAAACTAAAGTAATGATGAATAACCTAGGGACAGCACATCGGTTTCAGATAGGTGGCGAGGCAGTGGAAGTGGTAAGCGAATATATCTACTTAAGCCAAGTTGTGACCCCAGATTCCAACCATGAGGCAGAGATAATTAGAAGGATCAGAATGGGGTGGGGTGCATATGGCAGACATTCTCAGATAATGAATAGCAGACTACCATTGTCGTTGAAGAAGAAAGTGTATGACAGCTGCATCTTACCGGTACTCACCTACGGGGCAGAAACTTGGAGGCTCACTAAGCGGGTTCAACTTAAATTGAGAACGACTCAGCGGTCATGGAGCGGAAAATGATAGGTGTAACATTAAGGGACAAGAAGAGAGTGGAGTGGGTCAGGGAGCAAACTGATGTTAAAGACATATTAGTAGAAATTAAGAAGAAATGGACGTGGGAGGGCATGTAATGCGAAGGCAAGATAACCGCTGGTCATTAAGGGTAACAGAGTGGATCCCTAGAGAAGGCAAGCGTTGCAGGGGGCGGCAGAAAGTTAGATGGGCAGATGAGATCAAGAAGTTTGCGGGGAGAAATTGGTCACAGTTGGCACAGGACCGAGGTAATTGGAGAATAATGGGAGAGGCCTTTGCCCTGCAGTGGGCGTAGATAGGCTGGTGATGATGATGATGATGATGAACTATTTGCGAGCAGAAGTGCTTCCTTGGTATTGAGGAGTAAAGCTTAACTGGTTTACTGCATGGCCAGAAATGATCAGCGACGATACAGGAACAGCTGTGGGCTAAAGCATAATTCGGGCAGAGCATCGCTCCCCATGGAAACCCGACGCTGCCTGGCATCAGTCACTGAAAGCGCTCAGTGTCTACACAGAAGCGTCCGCGGCTTCAATGCCTTCTCAGTGCTTTGCCCACGGCCCCAACAAAGTGCAAACACACTAGAAGAGTCTTTCTCGGTTCCGTGAAAGACAGGGCAGGTTGATTTCGAAAGAGGGTGAAAGGAAACATCTCCGCAGGCGGGGTAAGCTCGCAATCTGAATTACCAACATGCCCTCAGTAGAGCAGTTTGTTTGGAAATTACCACGTGCGTGATTCACCGTCAGCCAGGGCCTGCGCGGCCGACGTACACCGAGTTGTCGTGACATGTTCGAAGGGCTTAGCACCCGAGCACAGGAATACTTCACCGCCCTGCACCAAACTTTCAGTACGCGTGCACACGGGAGCAGCGCGCTTAATCGTACCAGCGGGCTCATTGTAATGTTGGAGAATAATTCTTTCGCATGCACTTCAAGGTAGGGAGTACTTAGGTGGCCTTATAAAAATTGTGGAGTTTTAACAGCGCAATTACAGTTAGGCATGCTGTAGCCATAACAGGCTGTAACGTGTAAGCTGTAGCCATGTACGGAGGTTTATAAATTTATTCAATGCTTAGCTTGCGCCGGCATCAGGTATTATCAAACACTTCAAGTTCGCGTTTAAAAAAACAATCCATTTTCCAAAGTTTTTGGGAAACGTATGACAAATTCATAAAGGGCCCAATCGATGGCGGGTGCCAAACGGTTCTGTAGGTTTTTGTCCTTAAAGTCTAAGGTACTTTCACTCATCAGCCAATATTTCTGAAGAATGCAGGATGTTCTAGGCAGTCCATTAAAGGGAAAAGAGCATTGAGAAGAAGGACATGTAGCTTCAAAAGGTGTAAAATGCAGTTGTTGACACTAAATCTTAGTTTAACAGGTGGCGTCCTCTTTTTTTTGGGCCTAAGTGTGGGTTCAGGCACAAATAAATTAATATTTGACGCGACAGCGTCCGAGGACGCGCTGCGAAATGTGTTTGAACAAGAGCGATATACTTGGATTGCGCTGCTTGCAACGCGTACACGCTGTTTTCATTCATCGGTATCGCTCATTTACGAAACTGAGATTAACAACCATTAGTGTAGATGTTTGACCTAGGCAGTAATCGAAAATGCAGTGGAGATACCAGAAAAGGAGTATATCGAGCGTGCACAAGATTCTTATAAAAAAATGTACGATTTCGCAAGTGCAAATGTTTGATTTTGTCACTGTGTACTCGAGTCGACACGGGCTAAAACAAGGACAAAAATAATACCCGAAGACACGTTGATATAATGGTCGAAGGGAGAAACTGTTGTTGGGAAACGATCACCGCCATCTGAGATTTTGATATTGACACAAGGTAAAGAAGAAGTGGTGGCTCGAATATACCGCCGTAGTCCAAATGCTGACGAAGAGAGGAGCTGTGTGCGGGGTGCAGTCAGCGCAGGCTCTCTTTAAGTTGAGTTGAGTTGAGTTGAGGTTTATGGCACATAAGTAACTGAGACTATCATGCGGCAAACAGGTGTTAGCGTATTTACTTTTTTGTGGGTTTACTTGCATTTTAAAATTTAAAGCTTTGCGTCTTTTAAAAAATTAACAAGAGAGGAAATTGCAACAAATCCTTTGTCTCCTAGGATTGAACAGGGATGAAAGGAGACGTGCTGGTTGTAGATCTGCGGAAAAAATTTTTCCTGACCTCTGTGTCCAGAGTAGCCTGGTAGAGAGGGCTAAGGGCAGCCAGCGCTGACCAGGGGTTCCCGGAATAGAGGAGCCCCCCCCCCCCAACCCCCTGGCTGGCGCCCAACCATCAGCGCCTGAAGCTCTTCTTAATAAAGTTTATCCACTGCACTCCACTCCTGAGGACTTCCATTTTTGCACATGAGAATATGATATGATCTACTGTTAAATCTTGGTCGTACTCTTCACATCTCGGTTTATCTTGTTTCATCAGAAGAAAGGTATGTGTCAGATGTGTATGTCCAATGCGGAGACGACCTAAATTGACTTGTTAGGCGTTCTTCATGTCTGTATGATTCTCGCTCTTATAGAGTTGGTTTAATCATGCTTGGGGTTAGCTTTATTACCCCACGAGAGCTGCAATTTGGCTATCGGTGTACTCCGTATCAATTTCATGCAATCACTATGAGGAATGTGTACCTCCTTTATGGTTTCGGTATCTAGCCTGCGCAGCTCATGTAGCGACTGTCTCTTTTACAATAATTCCTAAATGGCTTTTAACCCAGCAAAATTTAATTTTGTATCTTTGAGCTTCTGCTCTCACTACATAGAGTATATATCTCAAATGAAGGGATCAGATGCTTTTTTGTAAAGTGGTGCGGAGATGGTCTGTGTGGATAATAATGTTTTTATTTTTTCCTTTCTTATCCTTTCAACTACCACAGCAATGGCGTAACATTCCGCTGTGTAAACCGAGGCGCTCTGAGGTAGCCTGATCACCGTTTCCCATTTCCCTTGCACTACTGCAGACCCAACATACTGTGTTGTTTTCGTACCGTCGGTGTAAAAAGCCGCGAAGTCTTCATACTTCTCGTTTAGTGCTAAAAAGTCCTGTATAATATGTTCACGCGTTTCCCGCTTTTTTTGAAGGTGTGTTAATGACAAGTCGCATAGAGGAGGCAAATTATAGCAATGTGGCAGCCGGTCGCGTCTTTGAGAAATTTGAGGTAAAGTCTCTAGCATAGGCAGTTGTTTGCATTTTAAGTACGAATGCACTTCTTAAGCGAGCATGAATCGTCCGCCGCCGTAGTCCGCATAGCAACAGCTGCGGGTGCGCGCGCTCCTCGTCTTCCTTAGCAACGGGGGGAGATGGGCGCGCGCTGCCTGGCGGCTGACATGGCACATACCCACGTGGGGGATTGGCCAGTAATCGGGCGTGAGAAGGGCTAATGCACCCGCTTAAAGGAGTACTGACACGAAATTTCAAAGATGGGCGCGCGCTGCCTGGCCGCTGACATGGCACATACCCAGGTGGGGGATTGGCCAGGAATCGGGCGTGAGAAGGGCTAATGCACCCGCTTAAAGGAGTACTGACACGAAATTTCAAAGCTGAGATCCGCTCTAGCAATCAAGTACAACGACAACACAAATAGGTGTCTGTGAATAAATGCATCTTTCTTTCTTTGTAGTTGTGTGTGTGTGTGATCTCTCTTTCGCGAACATTATCGAACCGCGCAAATTCAACTCGTGCATTCGCACTTTCACATTCTTCCCCTCGGGAAATGCGGTGAATTTTTTTTTAAACAGAGAAGCAATGGTCTGATTCCTTGACGCCTGTTAATGAACAGTGTCGTGAATGGGAATTTTGTAAATATGGGGCAATATAGCTGTTTCAGCAGGGAAAGAACCTTTAGGAAGTAGGCAAATATTAGCGTGGTTCTTCTGTGTGTAAGTGATGGTTCATTGCTTTCAACGAAAGACTTTTCACGGGTGACGTCCTTTATTCCCCAGACGCGAGACGCAAGCCTACTCATTTATCGGTCATACACTACTGAGGGTGACATATTTCGTACTATGGTCTGCGTTTTGAATAAATCATCCTGTTTCAGGCACCACTTTCTATGATCTATGATTTATTTTTAGGTAGAGATAAGAGGCAGTATTTCAAGACAGTTTAGCATACCCTTTTAAATGCTCGTTAGAAGATAACCGGTTGAATTGCATGTGCGATAAAATGGAACCATGACTTTTCGCTCCTGCTGCCAGGATAAGTGGTTGAACAAAACGAAACTGCGCTCCTGCATATTAATAAAAAAAATTGCCATATTCTCTTATGCTCGTCGACGCCTGAAATTGATTTCTAGTCTTCCCAACATTCAATTATGGCACCTTGCCTGAAAGCCATGTTTGTCAATGCCTTTATAATTACGTAAGTAATATCGGAACTGCTACAACCTTTGTATAAAAAATAAACATTATGGGCTGTTAAACTTCACCGCAGGACATAAGTGGTAAAAATAAAAATTGCGTAAGTAAACAGTAGTAAACATACCGTACTGGAATCTACTATTGCAGTGCCTGCCGTTCGGCAAAAGCCATGAGAGTCTTGAAGGCCTAATTCTATCGCAAAGACAAAGAAACACAGAAGCACGATAAAGAAACAGCCTGTTTATGACACATATATCTCAGTTACCTCGTTCACTTTATTCATGCTAGAATTTCACGTTTTTGAGGGTGTAACACTGTGGACTTACACCCGGGATGTAGGGCGCCTTTGTGGAGAGCTACGGATTATTTTGACCACTTGGTGATTTTAAACGTGCGCCGAAATCTTCACACAATGTTGTTTTAACTTTTCGCATATTCCTCCTCTTCCTCCATGAAAAAAGCCTCCACCATGGTGGGAATAGAATGCGCGTTCATAAGCTTAGCAGCACTATGCCTTAGCTACCGAGCAACAGCGGCAGCTGTTCGTGCTAAAACTACCGTGGGGTTGAATGAGGAAGCAGAAAGTGTCCTTACGAAGTCACTTACGAGACGCACAAGGTAATCGAAATTAGACGCGATTAACTGCCCACTTGTCGTCCACAGCAAATGACCCAAATCGGAATGTGGTGGCGCAATTTTGCGGCAGAACAATATGTTAAAGCAGTTCTATCTCCAGTGATAGCAAATTTTTGAGTGAATACTGAATAGTGAGATTTTTGAGTAATTCCGATTGTGCATCTTCCGAGCATATTTCAGCATTCCGTCGTCGAATGATGACGGAATGCTTAAGTACATGGGTCATAAAGTAGTAACTCCCATACTTCGCAAACTCTAGGTCATTGGCCTAAAAACTTAACTAGGCATCCACTTCGGGATAGTGCAATGGCTCACGATACTTACACGCTTAGCCATTCTATATACTAAGGAGGAATATCTTGTGTCTTCCAGCTGTAGCTATTAATAAGTTCAAGATTAACAGGTACCAAATAAGTATGGCACATGAATGACATTAGCCAAAAGCTGGGATCGGTAAAAGCGGGAGCTGGTAAGTTTAGTCCATTGTTCACCATGCATATCAAGACCAATGAGTTTAAAACTATTGAAATTTTGATCCTTAGACTTTTGTAATCGTCGGAATGAAGCCGCAAGTTTGTGTTTCTTCCTCTTTCTGTACGCGTGTCACGCTGTTATTTTCATTCCTGCAATCGTCAACCAACAGGGCCAATTTTCATCACCTAGTGTGGCATACTCCCGTTGTTATTATTATAGAGCAGCAGGTGAATATTTCGCCGATGGTTGTTTGAAACATGAACGTAAAAAACTAGAAAACCTGAAAGGAACTACGCATGATCGTAACGGTGATACCGCAAGACTGGTATTATGTACGTTGAAAGATAAGTAAAACCCTAACAAGTGCCTCAAATCCGGTGCCGACGTTCTAGGAGCATTGTTGCCGTTGGTGGAGCCTTTATAAGTCTGCTGTATGTTGTGCGTCCCTAAGCCGTTTTCGCAGGAACTGGTTCCGAGACCCACTGACAGCGGGCGTAGTGGTCTCGCTGGAGTATCCCTTACTGTCCTATTAGTAAAGCGAGAAGGGAGCGAAACCCTCGGTTATAACGTTTATCTGCCGACTCATTCGTGGGAACCGTACGGCGCTGCCGTACTCGGGCGAGTGTCCGTTGACCCTCGAGCCGACACAAAAGAACCACAGCTGCATTTTTAAGAGCGAATGCTCTTTATAAGCGACCCCAAACCATCCACCGCTGGCGGCGGCGGCGGCGTCGGCGGCGTCCGCAGTGCTCCTCTACATTTAAAAAAGAAACAGCATCCGGCGCCAGGTTTCGATCCGAGGACTTTGCGGCCGCAGCGCGACGCGCTACCGACTAAACCACGGAAGCCACGCTGATATCAGTGTGAGTAACGCGCCTTATATCTTTAACGCATTCAAACTACGTCGTCAGCGGCGTGCGTTGGCGACTCAGCGGCGTTATAGCGGCTTGATAACTGCGTGGTGTACACGTGATACTACAAACCCGATAGAAGAGATGGAAGAGAAGGCGGTGGGCTGCGGGGGCCGAGCGCAAGCGCCGCAAGCGGGCCGACAACCGTGCATTCGCACTTTCACATTCTCCCCCTCGGGGAAATGCGGGGGAATTTTTTCGGCAGATTTCACGATTTATGAAACTGGGCTTAATTTTCTTCAGAATTTTAGTCTTCATTGCCTCGTAGCGGGAATTAGGGAAGAAGTATCTACGGTAGCAGTAAAATCAGAACAGCAACGAGGTACAGACGACGATTAATAGTTAACCAGGGCGAAGTCAGTGAGAAGTCAACCGGTGACAATTAAGGCAAAGTGAATCTTTGTACTTGTTCTTGTACACTGAAATGATCGCGTACATGATTTTATTGTGGCCGTACATTTCTAAAGAGCCGGAAACGTGGCGTGGAATATTCGTACCCGTGTGTTCCTCCTCAACCTTCGCATTTACCTTCGCGGTTTACACAGCGAAGGTGCTCCAGGTGGCCCGCCGGCTGTTGAGAAGCCACCACCTCTAACCGCAGTGAACGTGAGGAGCACATGAACACGGGCTTCCCCGCCGCACGTGCCTTCCTGGCCCCCAGGCGCGATACGTTGAGGCCAGGTTTTTGCTCTTGTAAGATGAAACCAAGCACCGCGCCCTGCCTTGAAGCTTCAGCGGCAGCAGCCCCTCACAACAATAAATGGAGCCAAAAAATCTTCGTCTTATATCGTTACCCATCTCCTCTTTTTATTTGTGTACACTCAGGAGGTGTGCGCAAAAACAGGTGCTTACAGTAATCACAACGATGGGGACGACTATGGGAAGGGAGCGGGTTGTGACGATTATTTATTCCTCACAGATGTCAGTGTACAAATGATTCAAGCCAACTTCCGTGTTTACGAGCCTTCTATGGCTGAATAGAGGTCTGTCTGTAAATAACTACAGTTCTGTAAACAGTTACTGGCTGACTAGAGGTAAATGAATCATGCATACAGCATGGAGATCTAAGAAAAGTGCAATGAAAATTGTTGTACCATATGCATAGTTGTGGTTTAGCGAATACAAAGAATCGTTGGAACCAAGGACAAATTTAATTTTATTAGAAGTTTTTTAACTTGATCGTACTTATGCCTGCACGACACATTTGCCGTCTTACCTCTGAGGCAACTGACTTGAAATTTTAACCTTTAATCTCCTCGCGCGAAGGCATAGAGCAGTGAACTTTCATGCTGTACTTTCTCAGCCGCTATATCAATCCATTTGTATCGCACAAGTTAGCACGCTGCGAGGGAATTAGGAACAAGCTCGCCACCGCCGTCCGACTCTTGTACTAGTCTAAGAACTAAGCCCGCCGGATAAGCTGCTGTGACCTCAGTGGACCCGTACTCGGAGGCAAAGAAAAAGTTCGGATGTATTGGATTACGCCCTAAGACTATTAAGGCGTAATCCAATGGTAGTATAACAAAACTTGTGCTGCTAGATATTCTGGCTCTTTTGGAAGTGCTGCTGTCAATGAACCCGGTGAGAGACCACCATTTGCTTATTGAACCGAACCGCCTTAGTTGCGGCTCAGCTGATCACGTTTATATGAGCTGATCACGTTTAACAACACATCACCGACAGGCTAAAAAAGCATCGTCCGCCAATACAAAAAACGTTTTGCAAATCTTATTAAATTTTCCTAACTGCTTAGCTTGATTTTTAGAAATATAGCCCATCTTTACCGAAACAAAAAATAAAGAGCAACTGAATGTTAGTTTATCTACTTTTCTATAGATGGCGGAGCGGTCTTCAAGGCGGGAGTTGTATTTCTTGATTTCAGTACAGAAGTGACACATGAATAAAATACGGAAACTATGCTGTTGTGCTTGTGATTATGTACTTTTCTCTCTCATGCATGGTGGCTTTTAATGCCGCGGGTCATGAAGAGGTAAGTCCAAAAGGAATATTAACAGCTAAGTCCCCCTTAAGCTCTGAAAGAAAGAGGAGAAAATTGTTGCCATCAACATCACGCTATGGATCGGTGATTGGCCCGTACCAGGTCCTAAATATGTACGGTAAGACATACAAAATGGGTACGTTTCACCAGGTACTTAACATTTCGCACGTGAGGCGACTATTTGTGAATGATGGTTGAATTTTCACATAGCCTTCTTCTAGTTTTCGGCACCCCTTTATGAGTCTGTTGTTGAAAATCTTTGAGTTCAAGGTCTGCACGGAAATATAGGATGGTGCTAACAAACTCTATCCTTGATGCGATACGTATTTTATACACTTCACACACACAAACAATGGTTCAGATAGCGTTGTATTGAGTAAAGGTTTTACCCCTTAAATTTTTATCAAACGTGAGAGGTATGCTTTTTAGTAATGTAGAGTTTGTTAGAGAGTATATCACGTCATGGGAAGCGTCTTAGGTTTTGAAAGCAAAGTTCACCAATTCCCTACATAAACTTGTCATGGTAGCAAGAACTGAAGAAAATAGGCCCATCTCCCCGCGAGGGGGACTCGAGTAAATGCGTCGCATAGGGGGTGGGTGTATTGCGTTACATTTAGTGTTTGGGGGGTTGGTGCTATCACGTGTACACCACGCAGCTATCACGCCGCTAGGACGCCGCTGAGTCGCCAACGCATGCCGCTGACGACGTAGTTTGAATGAGTCAAGGATATAAGGCGCGTTCGTAGCCTTTGATTCTGTGTCGGTTTTTTGGCGCAGTGTGAAGAGCACCATGTACCTCGCGTTCCGCTCACAAGTAGTGAATGCGTTGTATCAGCAGCTTCTTGACGTAGTTTGAATGAGTCAAGGATATAAAGCGCGTTCGTAGCCTTTGATTCTGTGTCGCTTTTGTGGCGCAGTGGGTAGAGCACCATGTACCTTGCGTTCCGCCCTCAGGGTCGTGGGATCGAAACCAGGCGCCGGTAACTGTTATTTCTTTTTATAGTGTAGGAGGAGGCTGGCTGCTGCGGACGCCGACGCACGGGTGACATCGTGAGTTATACAAATGCTCTGCATTTAATAGAACACTTGACAAAGCCCGAGGGACTCTAGAGTTTAGACGTGAAAAACGTTAAGACGAGAAAAGCTTAGCGTTATGTTCCTGTACCTTTAATTCCGATTAAACAGGGTGCGTTGGCGTTAGCACGTATTTACCGCATCTATTACTCTGCCTTTGTGTTACGCACTTTATAGCAGTGCTGAAATACTGCGGATCCACACACCCTAGAGTTTATAAATTGTGTCGTATTTTGCCGAACACCACGATTTTCTGTGACGTAATGGTTAGGTTGGGGAACACATCGTTGTTCGTTAATTGTATCCCTGAATTTACACAGCTTGTATGCAGCCTGAGCACTGAAAACAAGACATCATCTTGTTAAATTCAGCGCAAGTGTTTCTATCCTTCTTTCACCATCTCGTCTCGAAACGTGCTTGTTTTCAGTCAAGAAAGTAGGCTTTATTAAGCTATGGAGTGCTAGTTTTCGTAAAACACAAGGATTTGTGTTGTTTTATTTCACCTTTTTCAGCATCCAGTTTCAATTCCAGCATTGCCATCAAAAAATGCAGTCCCTTATTGCGTGCCTTTATTTCTAGAATTTTTCATGTATCTCACGTGCCTGCAGCATTACTTTATCTGCAAAGAATATGTGACACCACTATAAACATGCAAGAAGTATCTGAAACTTGAAAATTAAAACTCCCGAAAAGCTCTCAAGCTAATATGACTACAGTTAAAGAGACCAGAAATGCCGCGATGACCAACATGGCAGCTCAGGCAGCAGCGAAGTTCGAGTACTAAAACGCTACACATCTTTCACGCAAGGCTGTGGAATATTTCGTTCTGGCGGTTTGAATGCGCTGATATCAGCCAAGCTATCTTCATCTGCTTTAAGAGGAGGCCATTCCACGTCAGCCCTCGTTTGATTGTGACGCTGCCTGGACCGTCGACTCGCATTGGTTCCTCAACCCCGATCAGAAACTACAAAGTGACTGAACAACGCCCCAGTATTACACATGGCAGCAGAGGCTGCCGCCAAGTTCGAGGAATAAAACGCTCCACATTTTTCACGCAGGTTTGTGATCAAATTCTTGCTTGTTTCCGGAATTTTTGTTGGTTTCGTTTTGCTGCTGCTGATGCTGCCACAAGTATTTTGTTGTCTGTATTGGTTTGTTTAGACATGGCGAGAGAGATAAGACCACTTTTCGTGCACCTTAAGTGTAAATTGCGGGGTGCATTCAAAGGCTTCAAGAAAACACTCGAGCGAGACTTTGGGAAGGATCTGACGGAACTTGAGTCCTCTGTGGCTCCCTTAAATACTGATTGCGAAGACTTAAAGGCTGAAATAGGCAGCTTAAGTCGGCCAACGCTATGCTTGAGGCCACGTGCGCTGATCTTGCTCAAAAGGTGAAAGATGATGAGAGTAGTTTGCCACACCTTGTGCAGTATTCTCGTAATGCAAATGTGGAGCTCAACGAAATCCAGTTCAACGACACTGAAAACCTTATAGATACATTGACCAAAATTGGCTAGAAAGAAGGTGAGCACTTGTTGAAGCCGATTTTGTGTCTGTGCACAGAGTACCAACCGCCAATCTAGCAAAAAAACGTGGTAGTTCAGTTCGCGCGGAAGCAGAAAAGGGACCGCTTCCTCGAGAAAGCGCGTGCTGCCCGGGTTCCACGGCTCTGACGTATACTTTGACTCGCAGGAGACGTTCTTTGTTAACAAGCACCTATGCCAATAGCTGAAACGTCTACTACGTCAGGATACTGTACGCAAAGGCAAAACAGATAGGAAATACGTTTGGGTGCAAAATGGCAAGAGTTTCGCATGGCGCATCGACAACGCTCCAAAAAATGAAGATTTCATGCAGTGGGGTCGTTGCTAAAATTGTGTACCCATTGTGAAAGCTGGAAAATAAGACCAATAGTCCACGCTTCGAATGAGCTCTTTGTGGTGCTATGGCGAATCTTAACGTGACTCTCTAAGGTAACACCTGTTGCTGCCTGCAAAATAAAATCTGTCTTTTTTACGGAATAAAAAAAAAAACTAACCAACCTTATGCTAGGCGTCACTGAACAATTGAGGACGAACCTATTTGAAAATACATGGTTCAAAAAGACACAATTTTCTTGTGTTAAGCACTGTTTGATAGAAATGCGGTTTCGCCGTGTTATAGCTTTGAGTTCTTTTTACGATGTGCCCCTGCTCCGGAAGCCTATTCACTAAGGGTTTAAACAAGGTGCAAGATGTGCCATTTTAACCTATACTAAAACTAAACCTGCAACAACCAAGCTTACCCAGAAAAAAACCAAGTCGACCCTGACATCTTGGCGTCCTCGAAGATCGTGCGCAGAGTCTAAGTTTCAGGGTGCGTTTACGTGCACAGCCCAACGCCATGCTTCTTTTGATCTGTCCTCCTTTGTCCATCATCATGCGTTCCAAAAGCCTGCCGATAGCTAAACATTGCCGTTTTGAATTCTTTTGCTCGGGCTTGGGATATCAAATACTTTAGAACATTTCAACAGTTGATGAACCTCAAGAATTCTGAGGCATCGTTCATGGACAGATAATAAACAACGGCTGCAATATTATTAAGACCGATATTTCAGTTGACAATATTATAAGGAAGCCACCTTCGTTTACAAGCTGTCTTAGGTATTAGATCAATCTTTTAGCACCTGATACCGTTTTTTAGTTTTATATGTTTTTTTGAACCTATGAAGCCCAACATGCTATAATTTTGATTTTATTCGTGGATTTTGAATTACATTCCCTGAGTTTAAGTTTGCGGTTTTTATTGCGAGGGTCTTTAATCGTATAACACCATTCTATAAATTCCAAGTGATCTTTTTAAGCGGAGCTCATTATTTCAAGTAAAACCCACAAGACAGCTTGTTCCTCACGACGTGAATTTTAGCATCCAGCTCATCCACCCGCCGCGGTCGCTCAGTGGCTAAGGCGTTGCGCTGCTGCGCACGAGGTCGCGGGTTCGATTGCCGGCCACGGCGGTCGCTTTTTTGATGGAGGCGAAAAGCAAAAATGCCCGTGTGTACGAGATTTCGGCGCACGTTAAAGATCCCCAGGTGGTCAAAAACTAATCCGGAGCCCTCCACTACGGCGCGCCTCATCGCCTGCGTTGCATCGGCGCGTTAAACCCTACAATCAATCAAATCAATCAATCTTCCAGCTCATCCAAGGTGAAGCTAGCGCCTCGGGCGGTTGCGCAGTGGATGCGTCTGACGCTTCTGTCTTGCAAGGGGAAGAGCGCGGAGAGAGCAGAGGAGGAAGGATGCTTGCTATCAAAAGATTATACACGTAAACAATGCGTGCATCCAACTTCATTGCACTTTTGCGTCTTATCGTACACTGCGGCAAGCATCGTCTGTGTTTTGTCAGCAGTGCAATAGTGTGCGCGTTCACTGTGCGCTCTCGGCGCGAAGAGCTTGCATTCGCTCGACCAACTTGGTTTAGTGGTCGTTTAGTTCACTGCCTTCGGATGCGTGGTAGGGTCGCTCCAAAATAACCTTCAATCATCAACTCAATGAATTTGAATGACCAGAAGAGCACTGCCGCACACGACAATAAGGTGAAACTGAATTTAAGTGTACACCCGCCCAATTTTTTACCAATATCACGGGAGCGTCGACCGTTCCGTCGATCAGCGCCGTATGATGGGGTGATACGACGAACTTGGCGAGAATAACCGCATGCGCATTAAGCAAAGGCCGCTGCTGTTGTCGTCTGCTAGGCTGTTCCAAGAGCAGACAGCCACCCCCGATTTTTTTATTCGCTGATCACACTACCCTCCAACCCGCCGTTAATGGGGTGAAGAGGGCAAGTGAAAGCAAACGGTAGCAGCAGTACGGGGAGGCTGTCTGATTTCGGAACAGCCTAGAAGACGACGGCAGCTGCGGCCTTCGCTTAGTGCGCATGCAATTACTCTCGCCGAGTTTATCGTATCACCCCATCGTACGGCGCTGATCGACGGAACGGTCGACGCTCCCGTGATATTGGTAACAAATTGGGCGGGTGTACACTTAAATTCAGTTTCACCTCTTTGTCGTGTGCGGCAGTGCTCTTCTGGTCATTCAAATTTATTGAGTTGATGATTGAAGGTTATTTTGGAGCGACCCTACCACGCATCCGAAGGCAGTGAACTACACGACCGCTGTAAAGGCGAACGTTCACTACCTGGCTCTTTGCAGTTTTGAGCATGCAGTTTTCAGACCTTTGGTCACTACAAGATACCTGACATTTATAACTTTATGTTTCACTATGTGGGGTGCGAATTGTCAGGGTGACTATCAGCAGCCACCGCCAACGACGTCGCTTAGAGCTCCAACTATGCCTTTAGTTACTTTCCCGGTACGTAAGATTTTATTTACAGATACCGTTCGTCGAGCGGAAATTAAAGCTAAGAGAAGTTCAGGTGATCAAGCGGTGCATGGCTTGACGGCTGTTCTACCTGGATTCTCAAGAACACTTTAAACGAGCTTTGTTTAGATTAGTGACAAGAGTTGACCATTGATAGATGCGTGTAGAGATATGGTGGCCACGGAACAATTAAAAAAAACCTGAGTGCATACCTAAACCTTCTGATTGGAAGCTCAAATGCACGTCTCGCCGACCATAGGATTTTACAACTTATCGTGGCGCTGTTTGTGCTGAAACCCAGGTTAAATATATTAGAAATCTTATGAAATAAGCCGCTTACATTTATTTTTGGTGCTTTATGTAGTGGTTTCTGTTGCCAAATTTACGAATGCTACCAGAACGTGTATTCAACAGGAACTGCACACGGTTCCTGAACAGGCCTAAATGTGACCTATCCAGGCTCTGAAACAAACCAAATTATTGTTGCAAAAGTGTATTCTTTTTATTTAAAGGTATCCCTATTTCGAGTGAATTAGCTTTCCGCAAATGTCAAAGCAGGGCTGTAGTAACTCAACTAAAGCTTTAATACGCATACACAGAAAGTAGACACGCTCAAGAACATTGCACGGAATGGCTCCCGTTAGAGCGGTTTAGAGGGGGTGCAATTTGCATAGCTACTTGAATAAAGATTTTACGAAAGTACACACTAAGATGAACTATACGATCATGGAACACGTCATAAATGATAGCGAATAAGAGGTGCTCGCTCTGAAGCACCTCGTCTCTTTATTTTTCCAACCAAAAGCCGGTGTCGAACGACAAAGACACGTGCATAGCTTACGATAACACATACACGCAAAGAGCAGCATTTGCGTTCGCTCTCTCTAAATTTTCATATTTCTGTGATCATAATGGTGGAGCTATACGAGCGAACGTTTTCGTGCACCAAATTTTTGCTTTTGTATGAGACATCGTCTCCCTTGATTCCAATGCGAAGTCATCCCACGTGTGAATAACAGAGAAAGTACGCATAAAAAATATTTCCAATTTTTGGAAAAGTGCATGCAGGAGCACCCGTCAATGCTATCTTCAAGAGAAAACACCATATCTTTAAAAGATTGAGCCGAAAAACTTTACTTGGCGTTCTGGCTCGTAATTTGAGACGTGGAAGTTTGTGCTTACATTTTTATTTACCGTGGAAACACAACAGCGTATACAACGAGTGTAAACTACCTGAATGCCTCAGCTTACCGAAACTACAGAAAAAAACGTATTCAGGAAAAAACACACTACGTCCACGCTGGAAACTTGGTCTCATGTAGTAATAAGTGTTGAGATGTCCCATCCCTGTCATGAGAAACAGACGCCGTGGCAATTCCCGCCTAAGTCGCAGCTGCGGGATACGCCCCTAGTGCATTTCAATGCAAACGCATTCAAAATCCCGCCTTTTATTCCAATCCTGGCTACCAAAGTTTCTTCCATAGGAATCATTTTCCTATTTACTATTCATGAGAGACCACAGTTTTGCCGTCTTCTCGTCCCCAGGCCCCCTGAAAGGAATTTAGTACTGATAGAATTTATCCTCATTGTAGTGGCCTCGGTCTACTAACACGAATATTCCGTCTGAATCCTTGCTTATGTCCTTGATGCGAATTGACAACGAAGGGACATGGATACACGTCATTCCCGTATGAAAAGGTCCTGAAGATATACGTTTCAATGAAGTGACTGCTTAGGTGTGTTCATAAGACGTGAAAATGTAGTGCAGCTTGACCACGGACAAAAAAAAAAGATATTAGCTGTTGCGTATCACGTGTTCCTTTAGTCCGTGTACCAGATGCACTCTGTTTTCTTGTGAACAAGGCCAGTATATAACCAACAACATACCTGCACATCTCACGCAAAGCCAGCAGCAATGAGAGCGCGAAAATGTAACTCCTTGAATGAAAGGTTAGATTTTTCTGAAAAGCGGGCAGAAAACTTCAGGAGGAGTGGTACCTGGCAACATTTTCGCTCTCCGAACTTGTCCGATGAGAAACTGTGAAATATTGCAGAGAACTAGAAGCGCTTTGTTGATTTGTGTGGTACTGGCAGGATATCTGAAAATTCTAATCCTGTGGATTGCATTTACTTGAAATAGATGTGGCCGCTGTGACCATGCAATCGCCGCAGTATTCATTTGATGAGCGTGGCGGCTTGGGAGTTAGCGTAAGGGCTTTTGCACGAAGGCGTTTCTGCGTGTATGTCGGGTCCCCCAATACAAGGCGAATATGAACACTCTCAGTACAGCGTGTTGTTGGGTTAGTTGGTACCGCATTTATAGAGAAGAAAAAAATTGGCTCAATTTACGCCGTGAAGGTGATTGTAAAAAAGCTTTAAATGACACCCGCAACAAGTGCCCATGCGACGTCACTTGAATTTACACACCTGGCTCTACAAAGAGCTAGACCAGATATTCTGCCTGCCGAAACCCAGAATTCGCAGGAGCGGCGTTCTCAACGCAGAAGCGTCGGCCACGGCCTTACTAGAGCGGCGGACGCCGCCGCTGTAGCCCGGGCGTGCGTCCAAAGAAAGAAAACTCCGAGGAGCGTTATTCGCAGGGTGATGCAGCGGAACCTAGCCACCCCGATGTGCTAGCTCGTGGCTACATCACCTCGCGACCCAAGCGCGGACCCCGAAACAATGCGGCATGTGAGCTTAGTGATTCCGATTTATACTTACTTAAACTAGTTATTTTAGTAAGTGTGAGGTCTGCACGAAATATGAGGTAAACTTTTATATTTGCTAGTTATCAGACCAGTTGCTTCTTTCGCCTTTTTCAATATCTGTTAGAACACAACCGAATTGGCACTCACCAATTTAGAAAATGGATCCCATTCATGGCAAGCAGTCTGCAAAACATAGTGCTTGTTTAGCGGCCAGATGTCTGTATGTTCTCTCTACATTTTGTTTTCGCGCCCTGCAGACCAATTTTTAACGTATCTTTGCAGTACGTCCACTTCATTCCGTCGTGTCCTGGTTACCCTGGAGGTGCTGCCGTACAAGTTAATGAAACCGTGCAAAGGAAGCACGCATTGGACGCGAAGCTGCACCTAAACAGACCCGAAAGAGCCGTCGCTAAAGCTGACGACAATCCGGGTCGCGCCGATGCGCCCGCTGGAGTGAGTGCGCGGAAAACGCTGGGTAAGTTCTCAGTGCCATCTACTCTATTCTCCGTGAGTGAAAACCGCCCTTCACTCCGCAGCCGCATTAGGAGTTTCTTGTCCCGCACGACACGGAAGAACCATTGGCTGGCTGAGGTAGAAAGCTTTGCTTTAAAATTGCGCATCAATGACAAGGCCCGTCCGGTGCCCTTTGCCGAGGTCTTATTTTTGGTGCGGAGTTTTATCTTTTGTTGAAATGAACACACTACATTTCATTTCATCCTATTACAAAATTCATACATACATGTCCCTGCGGGCAGTAGACGCAGCCATTACTTGTGCTTAGCTAGCTGGCGTAGAAGTGGCTTATCCCTGGTGTCCCGAACGTAGGTAGCTGTCTGCGGAAGGAAGAAACAAAAACAGGGGGAACCTAAATAAATGTAACTTTGTGCAGGACAGGTGTTTAATGTATGATTAAGCACTTGTGTCAACACCGCCTATGTTTATTTATTGAGGAGGAATACATTTTGCCTCCTACATGCGAATAAAAAAATCATGAGGTAAAGGATTCAGAAAGCAAGACACTATGCATCTTACATCCCCCGTACTATCTTTCTGAATGTACAACTCGCTAACTCGAGTAAATCTTTGGCAAAGGGATAAACGCCCGGAAAACGAACAGGACGTAGACGTAAATACTTTTTCTTTATAACACTTAATTCACTCCACATCAGTCATGCCGCGGATGCTCAAAGGAAGGGGCGCTATTTGTGACTACGACATGACAATTTCGATTATTGTACACGACGGTATTTTATTTTTGTATTGAGATAAAATTTTTTAGATTGACCCGGGAGGCCATAGGACAAGCTCCAGAATAAGCTGTAGAAGATAACCGATGTTTGTATACTTATAAGCATAGAGGTATATTTTTTTCCTTGACGGCAGAACCGTGGGCCCCCCGCAAAAATGGTAAAGGTCTAAACTAACACGTAATGTGATCCACGGGTAGGCCCACTTTAAAGGTCCGCTTGTATATGAATGAATCAATCGGTAACGGTATACAAATGGCAACCTGTCGACAAGACCTCGCGATATTAGAAATATTTATTTACTGAGACCGACATGAAGAGCTGCGGTGCGTGAAAGGTAACGACAACCAAAGCAATATTAGAGTTTGACAGTAAATTAGAGACGCGTGATGGAGTGATAGCCATGTTATATGTATTGAACGTGCAAGGATGGCCTCACTTCTTATGTTTTGGGATGATTTGCATAAAAAGCACCTCCTTATCTTTTTTTTTTACCGCCGACAGACATGCGGGTGCTGACGTTTGCCCCACATCACAGGCAGTGGAGTTTCATTCCTCTCCTAATCCATGATCAACGTTTCTCGGTGCATTTCTCGTGATTATGTCACCTTTAGTTGCGACAAGGTCTTTTTCACCTGAGGTATTTACTTCGAACATGGAATCCTTCAGTCGTAAACGGTGCAATGGTGCCGACTCCTGGTGGTTTTAGATGCAGGGAGGGCCTGCGTTGTTGGCAAAGCTTTGCCCCTACTTTTCAAGGGTTTTCCGTGGGCGCAGGCGAAACACAACGGTCGTAGAAGCACACACTTCAGTACTGATCTGAGTAGAGACAGCACAGACATAGAGTAGCATGGTCAATGCAACGATTAGGGCCTCTTCTCACCATCGTCACGATCCTAGTTTGATTGCGTGATTTTCTTTACCTGAGTTGCTATGATGGAGTAACTTGGTCTATTACTGTACGTAAACACGTAGAATTCGCTATTGGAATTACCAAGTTGAAATTCCACCTCCAGGTCTGCAGTGGTGTGATCGTATCCTCTCATTACAAACCGCATGATTCTTTTCTCTTGCGTCGTTTTGCTACCCTCTTGATTTCCTTTGTTTGCCCTTGTAAGCCCATTATTTACGCTACTCTCGAGACATGCTTTGCTTTTTCTGTAATTAGCATACTGAAATTGTTTCTGCCGCACTGAACGCATCCCTCCAGCCAGCCTTTCCAAGCCGAAAGCCTCAACGCCCCCGTTATGTCCAACTTTATTTTCATGCACCAAGTAGAGGCTGTGGTCTAGGGAATCTTAAATTTAAAGACCCAAATTTAGCCCACTTTTCTCGCTTATTTCTTTGTTACACCGCCGGAAGTTTTGCTTACAATTGCTTACTCATTCTAACGCTATATCTATAAAACGCTTCTATGAACCCTTTCTCTATAAAAAGCAGTGAAATGCGAGAACGAGACATTTATTTTGTCCAGGTCTAACTTAAAACAAGCGTCATGTAGGCACTCCGTTTCACTCACTCTGCACGCGAAAAGCGACCCTTGGAGACAAAGTATCAAAACCGGCGGTGGTCATTTTGAAATGATGTGGTATTGGTTTGAGAAATGCTTGCTTTTTTATTTTTTATATCAGTGCCTAAAAGGGCACCGAGGCTAAACGCAAAAAATGCCTGACAAGGACTCGGTGCTTTGGCAATATTCAATAAATACATTCAGGACGTAATGAACAGTCCAGCTTTGCGGCTCTCTGGATGAAAATAAACCTTTCATATATAAAGGAAAAATTGGCACGTACAATGCATACACAGTACGCTGGCTATAAGCCAGCACTTTCAGTGGATGAAATATAATGTATGCATTGTATAGCCTGTTCACAATTTATTTAGGTTTAGCAATCCAAGCAGCTTACATGACTATTTCGAATAGCGCTCGAGCGGTAAGCGTTCCCCAAATTCCAACAAATATCTCATCTCTAGCGGCTGCGTTCCTTAGGCAGGTATGCGTGAGCAGATATGTGATCGTGCTGCTCACTCCTGTGCAGATTCGCCCTGCGCAAAAGGGGCTTTCTGCGTGTTCATTTTACCCTGTAAAGTAGTTTTCGGTTGATTTCATTTCCGTACTACATATATTAGCTGACTCTTCTCTCTCCTTCATTTGACCTTAACTAGGGTCCCATACAGCGAAGCGTTGCATGAGCGCTTGGGTGGAACGACTGGAACACGAGAAGTTTGGCATTGCTTGGGACGTCGTTAGGCTCTAATGAAAGTGGCCCCGCCACACTTTCTCAACCAGTTCCTAAATCCTGAATGCTTCGAGAATGTATTTAAAAAACACATGCATTACTCAAATTAGCAGCGATAAAATATATCAACCAATAATCACAGCTCTATGCCCCTCACATGGCTACTAAACCCCCGGGATCTTTCGTCATGTAAGCGGCAACGTAATCACTGGGCTGCCCCAAGGGTTTTTAATAACGAAACCTCTTGAGTAGCATCATGCATATTCAGTAATAATAGAAAGGACCCAAGCAGACGGACTTTATACATATAAAACAATACGCAACAGTTTGAGGTGCGGTGAGAAACATGCCACGGTTGTAATAATAAGGATTCACACAAGCAAATGACCCGTAGTAAACGTCTCCATTTGCCGAACGCGTAGTCCCCGTAACTATCCGGTTCACTGCCTTCATGGGCGTGTAAGGCGTTCTGCTTTATCTGTTTTAAAGGCTACCGTGGCACGCCAGCAGCGCGGTAGAGCCTGGCGCAGTTATGTGTCCCTGTCGGGTGCCCCAACGCGCTCATGGTCCATTCTGTTTTCTGGAATAAATGTCGCCATACTGGCTTTGCGTAGGAAGCACATTCCACAGCGTCCACCCGCGATCACCAGATAAAGTGCAGCTCTAGAGTGAGCACGCATTCACGGAGTACTAAGTGATCTGTCGGGGCGATTAGGTAAAGGAGACCAGAACAGTCGATCTCCCAACGGGCTGGAGGGGCACAGGGTTACCAGAGGCGGGGAACAACACGTTTAAGCGAATTGGAAAAAAAATTGCGCAACTTGCACTAGCTGTCCAAGGCGAGAGAAACAGCAAAGCTGGCGGCCTTTCTCCCTTCGTCCTACACCATCCCGGTGCACCTCACATGGATTTTTGAACTTCCCGCTAATAGTTCTCTTCATGACTCTAGGCCCGGGTCATTTTGTCTACAGTTTTGTATATCTATTCCAAAATAGTCCGCGTTATCACGTTCTAGATCCCGAGGCAACGGGCTTCGTGAAGTCGGGGTCGCTAGCTCGGGATGTCCTGTGCTTCGCATTGGAGGCGCAGCCGGACGTTAACCATTTTGTTGGGTTTTTAGGAGCTCCTTACGTGGCGCAAGCCTAGATGACACCCTGTTATGACTTACTGGCGCCATATTTGCGCGGGTCAGTCACCCGCCGGTCGACCACCCCACCGCTTGTCGGCGGAAACGAAAGGAGGCCGACACGACGCTGCGGCGGCCACTGATTGACAGCGGCTTTTGAGCGGCGTTGAGTGTTGTTGCCCCAAAAGGGATTAAGGAGCCGCCGGTATTCCCCCGGCCTGAGCAACTGAACGCGTGTGCGCGTGAAAGCCCAGACAGCGACGACCGGACAATGGGACCCCGTGGCGGCGGCAGCACAGCGAAGAAGGCAGTGGCAATGGTCAATCCATTAACCCTTCCCGGAGTGATTCCACGAACCTTGTTAATCTGTGCTGTTAGGCTCCCTGGGAACGCAGCACGCGGCAGACACCAAAAGAATACGCGGCGCCCGCGCGTCTTCCGTTCTTCCCCTCTGCTACAGGCTCCTGACGAGTGGCAAGGGTGTGTGTGTGTGTGTATGCTGTGCATCTGCCGACATACCTGAAAGGCGTGTCCCTACCCGAGGGCGGTGCTTCACAGCGAGGAACGTACACATCACCATTGGTCCGCATTGTTTTGTATGGGGATCCCTAACCTAGGGAACTAGGGATCGGGGGTCAACAAAAAGGGCGTGCTGCGGCCCGCCAAGATCTGTCTTCGGTCTTCATCTCGACAACTCACTGTAAAAATGTAAATAAACCCGTTGAGTTTGCTCTAAGCTCTCCCCTAGTCCTGGCTCGACGAAGCGACGGCGACCGGCCCCGCTACTAGCAGACTGCGGTCGCTACAGACGCAACAACCCCGGCAACAGGCCAAGCTGAAGCCCAAACATCTCTGCTGTTAACAGCGGCTCAGTTGCGTCAGTGGGACCTATTCGAGCAAGCGAACGAACAAACGAATGAAAGAACGAACGAGCGAGCGAACGAACGAGCGAGCGAACGAGCGAGTGAACGAACGAACGAACGAACGAACAAACGAACGAACGAACGAGCGAGCGAGTGAATGAACGAAGGAACAAAGGAACGAACAAACGAATGAATGAACAAACGAATGAATGAACGAGCGAACGAACGAAGGACCGAACGAACGAAGGACCGAACGAACGAACGAACGAACCAACGAACGAACGAATGAGAGAGCGAGCGTGAGAAAGAACCGAGTGAACCAACACTCACTGGAAGTTCAAATCCTACGCTACAAATAACCCAAAGGAAATAATGGTGCGCCCCCGGAATGCGATAATAGCTCAATCGGATAGACACCGGCTTCTGAAACATGAGAAACGAAGGGTCGATTCTCACGAAGGGACGCAGTTTTTTTTCCAATTTGATGTTTTTTTTTTCTTTCGTTTTGGACAACTTACCGCTATGTTGAACACCTTCGTTGTTAGAAAAACGCTTCCGGTGGTCGGAATCAAACCTAAGTCCCTCGTGATATAAAACCGGTGTCTGCGCAATCGAGTGATCATCGCCTTCCGCGCCCCAAGCCTTTTCTCCGAGTTTGTTGCGCGGGTCGGCTTTGGGTTTGGCCGCAGGTTCTAGCACGTGCTAACGCGGTTCAATTTGGGGTAGATGTGTAAGGCTGCGAAAGAAAGGATTCTGGCCTGCTAGTCCTGGGTGGTATTCTCGCAGTTTTGTCCCTTTTGCGCCCCTTTCAAAATTTTTCCTTTGGCGAGCCCTGATTGGCTAAAAGCAAACAACCGGAAGTGACGCAACGCAAGCGCAACAAACCCACTGCCAACGCCAACTGCTTAACCGGAAGTACGTCACGATGAAAGGGACTCAAAGGGGACGCTTTCAAAAGGGACAGTTATGAGAATACGGCCCCTGGAGAACTTTCAGCGGCAAGTTGGGAATTAAATGTGAGGTTCAACAAGCGGGTCTCTGAGGAAGAGAGAGAGAGACAAAACTTCATTAAACTAAGCTTGTCTTTAGCGTGAGAAGTTGGTGGTCGTTGTTATCAGCACAACGACGACCGAGGCGGCCCTTGCGATCAGGGAGGTCTGTACCTCCCTGTCGTGGGATGCCCGTGCTTCTCTCCACTGCTTAGCTGTGGTTATTCGGGGGTAGGGTTTTTAGGGCAGGCCCACAGAATGTGGGGTAGAGTGGCTGGGGCTGTGCAGAGGGTGCAGTTCGGGGATGGGACTTGTGTTGGGTGGATTAGGTGCAGGCGGGTTGAGTGTGGGTATGTGTTTGTTTGTATGAGCCTCCAGCCTTGCTCTTGGGCTGTTGTGAGTTCCGGGTGCGGGGGTGCTAGCTTTCGGCGGCAGAGGCGGTAATGTTCCGTAATATCGGTATAGTTAAGGAGACTGTCTCTGGATGACCTTGCCCCGTGGGATGGGTCGGGCGCCACTCCAGCTCGAAGGGTAAGATCTCGAGCCTGAAAGTGTGCGGTTTCGTTCCCTTCCTGTCCCGCGTGGGCCGGTGTCCAGAGTATGTCTACTGGGGTGAGGGGGGGATTCTCCTGATGGATTTTGAGTGCCAGGGATAAAATGTTGCCCTGGGCGAAATTTTGAATAACGGTTTTGGAATCTGAGATAATTGTGGGGGGCGTGGGGCGTTGCGTCAATGCTACGGCTATTGCTGCCTCTTCCGCCTCTGCTGGGTTTTTCGTGCGTATGGTTATTGAATGCACTGGTGGTTCGTCTGTGCCTTTCGTTACGACAATGGCGAATGCTGTTTTTATGTCGGTATTCGGCGGCGTTCACAAAGGGGGTGTTTTGACCTGGAGGGTATATTTTTGTAGGTATTGTGCCCTAAGTTCTCGTCTGTATTGGTGATGTGGTGGGTGCATATGCTTCGGCAGTGGTTTTATGATCAGATTGTCTCTTATTTCCAATGGAATGGGCTCTTTCACAGCTATTATTGCCGGGGGGTTGAGTCTGAGCTGTTTTAGTATATGTCGACCTGTAGGAGTGTTGGTCAGACGGGCTGATTGATTAGTTAAATGCGCTTTTATTAATTTCTCGCAATTGTTGTATATTCCTAGCTCATCGAGTCTAGCGTTAGATGTACTTAAAGGTATTCTTAACGCAGCTTTGTATGCTTTTCTAATTAGTGTAAGGCAGAAGGGGCAACAGCTCTGCTGTTTCCATCCTTGCACCGCTATACTCGGCGACAACTGAAGAACGGCAACGGAAGTTGCCCCTGCGCCTTATCACCGTACCCAGCTGTTAAACTGCGTGGCGCAAGTAGTGCCTGACTGCGGGTATTTTGAACGTGATACGAGGGGTTTCTATAATTTCCCGCCATTATTTTCTACATTTCATCTTTTGCGGCGACTGCAAATAAACTACCTATGACAAAGAAGACAATGTTGCACATTAGGCGCAACCCGGTTTCAAAACGCGCGCCACAGCTGAAATCCGGGTCCATCACTTCGGTGGAGTGACACACTACATGAGCTATTGCCGTTCTTAACTTGCACCAAGTATAGTGCACGATGCTCCAATTGTTTTCGGGACCATCCAAATATGCGTCAACCACCCGCCATACTGTCTCATTGACTAAGGCGTTGTGCTGCTGAGGGCAAGTCTCCAGGCCATATTGGCTGCTTTTTTGTGTGGAGGAGAAAAGTGAAAACACTCGTTTGTCGAGGTTTTGGAGCACGGAGGAGATCCAGAGGTGAACTAAATAACCCGGAGCGTTCTACTAAGGCGACCGTCATAGCTCAGGAGTCGCTTCGGCAGGTTAAATCCCACTATCAATCAACTGAAACATGCATTAGTAGCTTCAAGCAATCAAATTTTAATACAAACATTTAGGCAACATAGTAATCCAATGTTTAGTGCATTTGTGTGCATTTGGTACGCTGCCATGCCGATGATGGCATCGTAAAGTGGTTTTGTCTAGGTTTAGGGCTTCACCTAATTGTTATGCACGTGTTGTTTTATTCATATCTTATTTGCGTGCCGCACAGTAATATGGTCACGTAAGAGCAAACGACGTAAGTTTTTCTTAAGAAAGCTTTATTGAAGAGCACCTTCCATCCGCATTATTCTAGATGAGTACACAAACCACCAAGGAGCAGCTAACCTTGTGGCGTGCAATTTACACGAATGTCGTGGATTTCACCTGTATCTATCTAAACTGCAAAGCTACCTATTGCAAGTACTTCCAAATAAATCGACACCTTGATCAATACAACGGAAAAAGTGCACGTTCGTTATTACAGGTGGACACCCTATCTTTATGAATCATGTTTGTGGGTGAGCCACACGATAAAACAAACAAACGCACGCTCCGCTTAGACTTCAGAATACATTTCCGGGTGTGGTCCTGGCAATACATAAATGAACGATTTAAAAGGAATTTTTCCCGCCAATAAACATGTGGGAAGGGTGTGGTAGATTGTACAAACTACGAGCATTGAGGAACCCACGGATTCAGACTGGGGACTTGGCATGCCTTTGTGGAGCAATTATACAGTAATAAATACTGTAACTCATCCAAATTTTTGTTGATCATTCCTAAGGACAGTTCTTCGACAAATCAGTATCAGGCTCAGCGAAAACTCAACCCAGGCCTGTATAATCGTCTATCGAACGTTCACACTCAGCGATTGACGAAGAATTAAAAAAGTTGATGACGAAGACTACACGCTGTGTTACAATAGATTTCAGTCTGTTTTAAGCAAACAAAATAATCAATAAAAATTTCACCAAGCACGTAAGTTTGCGCCAATCTTCTGAATCACCTTCAAACATAATTGGTCTCTAGACTACCTACTAGAATAGGGGCCGCCCCACTCCTTCTAACTCACAGACGACTTGCACCATACTATCTTCACAGTAATAGCCTTCCGGAGGAGTCTACAGTTCACCTAGAAATTAACCTAAGCTCCTGCGTGCATTGTGCTTATTCAGGAAAGGCTTTCTTCTATGTCTTCTCAATGACGTCAGTAAAAGAGTAGTGGCAAGTTGCAAAACAAATTGCGTGCAAGTACGATGTCTCTATGTGGGCGGGAGTGGCCGTTGCACCGCAGCTAAAAAGGAAGATAAAAGTAAGCTTAACTCTTTGATAAAAACTTAGGTTAGCTCAAGGAAAATACTATTATACAAAAGTTATGAAATCACTATTGCTAACGGCGATTGGCTTGTGCGATATAATCTGTGTTAATGGCATGTTTTCAACCGCAAATGTGAGGATAGAAATTAATCTATTTTTCGTGCCTCTTTTTGCTAATTTTCTCACACTTAATTTATCCGTAGACTATTACGCGTGGTCGGTGGCCATTAAGTAGCGCTTTGAAGAATACATGAGCGATGAATTTTCTCTCCTCCTCCCGCAATACAAGAAAGAAGAGGCATGGTCGTCCTCGCTACGTCATGTTTTCATAATTACATCATCCAACTCACACAAGTAACATGAGTGCAGTAAAGCGCGAAATGAACCCTTTGTCTTGCGGTTACGGTGGTTAAACGACGGTGTGATACAGCCGCGATCGCGATAAAATGAAGAAACGGCAAAGTTCTGCCAGCTTCCGCTATCCAGGCGCGAATTAAAAACTGTCAAGATAAAACTCACAGCAAAAGGCACAAAAGTCCCCAAACAATGCGAAGCGAAATGGAAAAGGAAATGCAGGTTGTATAAAGACCTTACTCCACATAGTGTCAACAGCAACAGAAGAAGCCGCTCACAAAAAACAAGCGTTCTCAAGGATTGCTTGACCTGTCCATCTCTTGTGTGTCTCTTGAAAATTTGAACTTTGGAATTTCTCCTTTCTTTTAATTGTTGAAGTGCATATAACGTATCGGAGAATAGAATTTTTTTTTCGTTTTGATTTCAGGTTTGCACAAGTACAGACTGCTTACGTTGAACAGGTAAGATACAGATCCTTCAAGGGGCCGTGGAGACATAATACAAGTTTCTTTTATTCGAATGATTTCGTGTTTTATCGAGCTCCTTGCTCTTGTCCGGCACCAAATGTTGCCGTATTCACTGAGAAATTAATCATTTAGGTTAAAATTTTGATTCTCCCGACAAATCATGCGTTTTCGGGACGTCAGCAACGAAGTCTTAAGCGAGCGTATACAAACAAATATACACTGCGTGATTCGGAGGCAGCGCTGCTCGCCGTCATTCCTCCCAGATGGCGCTACCGTACTCATACACGGACCATTGACTGTCGTTGCTTTGTTTTTGAACGTATTTGCACGTGGCTTGTTTTTGTTACTGTAGAAAGTAATAGTTTTGTGAAACATGGAATATCCTCGACGAACAGGGTCACGTAAGACAACATCGCTTACTCCAATCGGCCAGTGCGTGTAAGACAACTCGAAAACGGCGGACTGCTGTACAGCTAAAACAAGCATAGTGCGCGGAGTACCAACAACAGTACGCATTGGTACTATTTTGTTTACGCCTGCTTTCGTAACTTCCACTGTTTATCACCCATTCTTACTGCTATAAAAAGAATGTGCCATAAAATTAAACTCAAATAGCTCGTTCGGCAAGCTTATACGCTCTGCCTAATTCGCGTTTGCTTTCGCCGGCCTCCGCCAATCAGAGCTGGCTGGTATTACATCATTGGTTCTTTTGCGGGAAATGAGCAGGTCGGTCGCATGGCCATTCCCTTTTTTCTAATTATATAGCTTGTTTGAGCGAAGTCTGTTTGAAAAGTGGTGTCACCTGATTCTAACGAGGCAATCTTCCGAAGGAACCAAACTTCTGTTTTGTCCTTACTGCCCCTTTAAGGCTACGATATGCTTCCCAAAATATGTGTATAGAACACCCTACATAAAAAGAACTTGCACACCTTTTTTCAACGTTTGAGTAGTCGACATCCGTACATACTGCGACGTGCTTTGCAATAGATGTGTCCCCTGAAGTGGTGCGCAGCATATTGATGCTAGGGTGGAAGTCCCCCGCACAGTCGGCAACACTCAAACACTCTAGTGCAGCCAGGTTTAAAAAAGCGGCATAAAAAAACTCAGAATTCTCACATCGTGAATACGCCTTTCTTGTAATATATATGTTTTAGTGCTAAGTGTTCTTGGAAAGTTTCGAGGATGCCTAACTTGCATGTTTACTGGAGAACTAAAAATTGGAGACGCTCAATGACTGCACTGTACACTCTAAGAAATCGGGGGAGTAGATGAAGAGTCCAACAGTCATTGCACTCTTGTAAGCGTTGGCGGACTCCCCTCGAAAGCTGCGGGGAGTTGGATGCAATGTTCGCTCCCCATGAGGAGGAGAGCAAAACTGACCGCGTACTCTTCACGTGCGCAGCGGAGTGCAGCCCCAGTTCTGCTTTCGCACCAGTGAAGAGTAAACCTGCGCATCTTCTCCCATCTCCAGTACGAAGAGTAAAATTGCAATTTCATTCTTGTCCAGTGCGGAGTAAGCATGGAGATGCACTCCTACCGTCTACGCACACGAAATCATCAGCTATGTTTTATTTGCATACGAATATATTATATAAAGCAGTTGTGTAAAAAGCGGCCGATTTCTTCTGCCGCGCATTCTAAACGTGCAAGAATATGAATTCGTGTAACGCTTGCTGGCAGCGTTCACTGGCGGCAGGCGGCAAACCGAACGAATCAATCTACGGGCCGCTTTGCAGAAGGCCGCTTTGGAATAGTTTGATAGACGTACGCTTGTCCCACGCCTAGTCGAGCTAAAAAACGGATTGTAAATCTGAGATCGATTGAAGAAAATGGTGTTGCGAGAACTGAAGACCGCGCTCTTTTGATAGCTCAAGCTGCAAGCGCAACACATCCCCGACCCAACTACAGTTGCTTGTGTCGCCGAGATAGGCATGTACGTACATACGATAGTTTTTATTAGGTTAAATAAAGGAAATCCGGCTGCATAACTGGCATTAACAGCATTATAGGGCCCGTCTGCAAGATCGGCGTGTGAGGAACAGGGGATATCACTGCGAGGGCATCTCAAATACACCGCCTACGGTGAAAACAGTTAAAATGCCTCGTCGGCTGACGAGCGACGATAAAAGCGTACACACAGATCGGTTGCTGGAACTCAAGCGCAAAGAGAAATGGTGAAACCCCCCCAGTCCCCGACGGTGCGGCGGCGCACGCGTGGAACACGATACGTAAAGCGTCATTCATCCGGCGGGTCAGGTAACGCGAACAGCCAGAGCAAGCGTGAGAAAGGCACGTTCAGCGAGCCGTGAAGTGTGCGTCCACTACATAGTACAAACACCTACACAGGCAGTGAACCCGCTAGGACCGGGCGGGCGACTTTCTGGCCACGCCAGACCGTCCCGCCAGCGCAGAATATAGGGCTGCGAACGAAGTGGGCTTTCAAGCAGAAGCTTCCTGCAACTTGGGAAGTTGGGCCTGCCCTTTTCGCCATACTTGCATTGACACAGTACGATGCGTGTTGGCTAACTGCTGCGCGATTGTGCATCAGCGAGACATCATGAATACGCGAGGAAGTCGTATATTCGTTCATTTGTGCGTGCGTGCGTGCGTGTGTGCGTGCATGCGTGCGTGCGTGCGTGGAACTAGTTTTTTTTTTCGGACGAACATCACAGCGGCGGCAGTGCGCAGGCCTCCACGGCGCAGGCCGGTTCCGGAACTATGTGCACTGTATAGGCCACCTGCGCTGCCCAGGGGGCGCTGTGCAAGCGGCTTCCGGGCAGTACTTCCGGGTAGTACAAAGCTGCGCGGGTCCCATAGGATCCCGTGTTGACAGAAGCAAAATGAGCTCGACGCTCCCGATTATTTTGCGACGTGGTCAGCAGCTCATC
This sequence comes from Haemaphysalis longicornis, assembly GCA_013339765.2. NCBI lineage: Eukaryota > Metazoa > Arthropoda > Arachnida > Ixodida > Ixodidae > Haemaphysalis > Haemaphysalis longicornis. Next base: position 159,083,508 of record CM023449.1, on the reverse strand, counting down.
CCCGACGCGTCCGATCTATTTCAGCGATCAACGTGGCATTAGGGGAAAAAGCTTTGCAGCGCTAAACACGTTTACAGCGCCGACGAAAGTGCCGGGACCGTGACGGCGTCTGCTACTCGCAGGTATACCGATCGATGGTCGTACGAAGTGAAATTTTAAGTGAAATTTCTAGTTTAAAACTAATACTCTAGGTGACAAAGACTTCTCAAAACAGCCGATCAAAAAGAAGAGTGACGCAATCGGCGATGATCGGGCCTTTAAAAAGCCACGAGTCCGGCGGACCGCAGGCTCGCCTGCTGCGGTGCGCCGCTCTTTTGCGTACCTGCACACTATGCGTGCACTTTCATTAAACAGTGCTCGTTTGCGTCGCCGTTACGAATACATGGTGCAGCGTTAGCTTGCCGTTTTGTTGCGGTTCTCAGTGATAAAATGCCGCGACCGTCAAAAGCGTGAAATCTGTTTTGCGATTCCGAAATTAGTGACCGTAAAACAAAATGGTCGGGCGAACTAAGAGGCCGCTCGCTTTCCTTGTTTGCTCTCACTTTACGTATTTACGCTCTTGCAGCATCCATTCCCAGTTCGCACTTAATAGCCTAGAATGAGGGTCAGCAACGGCCGAGTTCCATGCAAATCGGGTGGGAGGACGAGGGGGGCTTTGAATGCAAAGAGAAAAAATTCAGCGAATATAATAATATTTGACAATAATCTGGCGAAGTGTGAAGATGTAGGGGGGGGGGAGGGGCAATTCAACTGGAGGACGCCAATTCTCTGTTCTTGTCTCGCTGTGTAACTCCATTTGAAGTCAAAACTGGCGTGTCGGCGTCAAGATTCGACGACCCCTGCACTAAAAAAGCAACACAGTCAGTGATGATCGTATGTAAATATTCGGGACCCCGCGCGTGTATGCGGCTGTGTTATGATGTTATAGAAGTACACATCTTTGCAGGCAGCGTGCGTGTGAGTTCGTGCATTTTTTGCGTCCTTTAATAGCGCCTAATTTGTTTATTTGGCGCTATTGCCCCACCTACTCGCTAGTATACATGTACCCTGCCGTTCGTAAATCGTGCTGCGTAAAACGTTACGCAAGAATCATTTAGTTTGCGAAAATACGAAACAAAATTTCAACTCGTTTCAAAGGCGGTGCCAGGCCAGCAGTGTCAGCTGAGTCGGCTGTGCAATTCTTGCGTTCGCTTGCATGCTCCCGCTGAAGCAACCTTTTGCAGTTACCTCAGGGTATAGGATGAGCAGCGCTCCGTGTTTATGCTACTCGTGAACTTTCCTTTGTCGACCGCACGCAAGAAGAAAAAAACTGTAACTGTCGTCAAACAGTTAAACCACCCGACCTGGCGATACTGATACTGTCCCACGCCGCGACCACTGCGACAGCTCGCTCAAAGGAAAGCCGACAAATCGGCTTCTTTTAGCGGATATTATTTTGTTTAGCCTCTGCAACTAGTTTAAGGGCTATTTCATACAGTATGCAGTCATTTAAACACGCCACAAAGCGCCGCAACCAACTTTCACTCTGGCTTGTAATTGAAAACACATGGAGGGCGGCGAGGGTCGTCTGCTTTTGTACTACCCAGAGGCGTCGGCCGCTAGGGGCAATGCATGTCGCCAAAACTCCAGCGCAGGAGGCCTATAGCGATGCGCGCTATTGGCTGGGCTGTATACGCGGGCGTCGCAGGCTTCGCGCCTTAAGCTTGAAATGTTTCGATTCCATGACGATCTTAGATTTATCTACCGGATGAAGAAACGCTGGCGGGAAGTAGAGGTAAGCTATTAGTACACCTCGTATTCTTGTCTTGTGTATTTAACGAAGCAGAGTTGCTCTCTAACTTCGGTCCGCGGAAGCGGTTAGCCCTAACATTTTCGTGACCCATTTTCACCGTTGCTTAGACTTGAAGGGCGGCTTTTTTTACCCGTGTGCAAACAGCGTCGATTCTTGCACCATTGCAGTCCCTTTTATTCGTGAAGTGTTGGTATCCTAGCCGAATGTTTTCGCAGGTAAGAAGCATGGCCTCGCGAGTAGTCGCAGCGCAACCGTGCACTCTTAGCCCGGCGGCTAGGGTTAGGTTGGCTGCCGTGCAGTAGCTGTGGCTTCCTGCATGGCTCCAAATAATTGCGTACAATAGGCTGAGTGATAGGAGCGCGTGTAGCGCGTGGCAGACACTAAAAGTACAGTAATTTTAGTGACCGCCGCGCGTACAGCAGCAGACTGAAATTCTGTCCAGACAGGTTTTTTGCGTTTTGATTGAAGGCAGGATGGACGGAAATGGGACTTTTCCGGGCGTACGCCCCGCACTGTTAAGGGGTAACTACATGTGTCCAAAGCGATGAGCTACGCGGGAAACCTCACTCAATGGGTACAGCAAACAGGTATTTTGGGCGACACAGACAAGCGAAAATTTTTTACACAGGCCGCTGACGGCGGCGAGTGCGGAACTTATTTTCGGCCAGAAGCAGCCCACAAGCGAGCGGAAGCAACGACGACGAAAGGCATTGGCAGCAATGCATTACTTTTTTTCGTTTGTCGCTGTCGTACACTGTTTGTTGTACCCATTACATTACTTTTTTCGCCTCGGTTGTAGCCGTCGCTGCATGTGGTTATTACCAATTTAAAGTTCCGAGTGTTCTGATCGTTAAATAACGAGCCTATTGATTCTCATCAAATGGTGCGATCTGCAGCGTGTATGCCACGAAGCGTAGTCGACAATGAAGAAACAGTAGCTATATGACCCACTAGCAACTTTTCCACGCTGGACTTAAGAACGTATAATGGGCCGTATGTTGCAGTCGGCTGAGGACAAAATGCAACGCAAATTAATCAGGAATTTTAACCTAACAAAAGAGTTATCAGTGCTTAAATTTTGTGCAATGTTTTTATACCGGGAACGATAGCGGGGTAAACAATAGAAGCTAGGGATGCGTAAGCACTAATTGGTTTGGGGCGCAGTGCGTTGGCAGACAGCTGTAGGGCACTCTGTCTGACATGACATTGGCCAAGTGGCACAATGAGCGTGGCTGCATCCAAGGTCAACCGCACATCCGCATCTTGACTGGTGACTGCGCCAAGCAGTGTTGCATTCCAATACGGGTTCTGTGCGTGCTCTCGGCGCAAAAACCTAACTATCACCCAATAAACTTCATTTAACGTTGTCAACCTCGTCAGTTCTTTTTTTCATTGTAGAATTTATCTTTTCTGAACCCCTCTTTCTGCCGATGTAGGAACCACGGGAAGACGCTACTTGCCCGAATATTTTTTTTTGAGAGAGAGATCTCCGAGGCGTCAGCATGAGTGGCCGTCGCATTCAAGACACTTCTCCCATCCTTGGACATCGTGGATGGGTTTCCATTGCTGCTGTCTGTGTTTTGGCTGTTCAGTGCGTAATACGCTTCAAAGGCGAAGCGCACCTTCTTGCTTCTGTAGACGTTACTTCGGCTCAAGCACGGTGCCCTGGTCAGTACTGTTCTGAAGGTCGCCACCAACATTATGAAGCAGTCAGCTCGAACGTGTTTGTTTTTAATACCAGGTTATGCCTGTTTTTAAATCTTTCTAGCGCATCCTCATTTGAGAACCACCCGCCTAAAAAACCCAGTGGGAGTGTTTCTGCGGTTTCCTGTTGTCCCACCAACATGTATCTGTTGCAGAGTTCCCGTGTCAAATGGCTTTGTATCTTTGTGTTGATTGCAGCTTGTAATGCGTTAATAGTAGTCCACGCTGAATTGTTTTAGTCCCAGATTTTTGTTTCGCAAAATTTATTTGTAGATGTTTTTTTTGTATCCTAAATAAGAGCTGGCTTTCCAGTCCATGTGAAGCATTCACTGAAGTACTAAAGCCATTTTGTTTTATGTTAATACTGTAAACTATTCTTACACTGCTGTATTTTTACTGAAGCTTTTCGTGCTAATGCCAGTACCTTTTTATTTGTGGATGTTAATGTAATTTTTATTGTCTTAATTTAATGTTTGTATTTCAGAGTTTTAATTGCTTTGCTGCATTTTTATTTGTGAATTTTTCCTGTATGTATCCTAAATAGGCGCTACATCTCCTGTGTGCATGTGGAGTAGAAACCGTTTTTATGCTGATATTTTAATTCCAAATAAATTGCTTTTTGTGTGAAATTGTAAAATGACCCGATTGTTGTGGTATTTTTTTGAAAAATAAAGTGTGACCTTGTTTTTTATCCTTTTCCATGTTTCAAAATAGCTTGTCCTGTTTTGTTTGCTTGTAACTGCCTATAATACCATCGTAGGAGGGGGGGGGGGGGGGGCTAGTAGCAGGCGGAGCGAAAACACGCTGTCTCCCGGGGAATAGCAGAACGCTCTTGAGGCGTAACTAGATGCTTTCCAAGAGAGTAGTAGTACCCGTCTGCAGTATCCGGGAACGCCGAAACCAATACAGCTTATTCACGCCTAAAGGGAGTGACAGAACGCTGCCTTGGAGATGGCATAGCAATTCCCACATAGGGTTCAAGTACTCCGCTTGGAAAACAGCAAGTAAATCCCACGAGGAGTGTTTCGCCTCTCGTTTGGCCGCCACGCGCTACTCCTCGGAAGAGTAGCCTAATGCTTCCAAAGGGAGTGAAATATGGGACAAAATTTTTTACTCCTAGACAGAGTGCCCAGCACTCCTCGTCTTCTTAGAGTGTATTACACATGGTAAAAACATCGCAAAATAATGACTAAACTATTTTCATCTTTATAGACCTGTGTTCGTAAGTTCACTCCATGCGCTTCACTTTTCACTGTTCACTGCTTATTAGTGCATGCAAAATGTATTTAAAGTTAAGAAAAAGGTGAGCTAAATGGGCAGTGTCAATTCAAGCATAGAAGAAACGCCTGTACACTTGACAGCGCTCAAAATTTAGGATGCTAGAAACTTTTTTCTGGCAGCCAGTGTCGGCCGTGAAATTAGCACTGCTGGAAAACACACTAGTTGAAAGAAGCTGCCCGCAGCTGGTTGTAGAATCCCCGCCATAGTAAAATATACTCGCTGCAGTGTACTAGCACTTCAGATGTATCTCCATCTGTCTTTGTACTCACGCAAAGGTGGATATCGCCCACTTATTTCCAAAGTAAAATTATCTTTGCGTGCATGGACGGGCCGCTGATGACGAAAATGGAGGTTGAGAATACATGGAGACTCCACATTTGCACCAGCAGAAGTACAGGATATATTTACAACAATGAGAGGTGCACCGCACAGAACTGGATGCCTCAATCCACCGCGGGGCGTGCAGCTTGCATATAATGTTGCTCACTTAGTTTGTAAGAGAAAAAATGATCAAATTTTAAACTTAATTTGATACTTGGTTTTTCAAGTGCCCTGAGTTTTCATTTTCTGGATTCCCCTATCGATAACACCTATTGGAAATCCCCTATGAGTCCCCTATTTTTTCCAGATTGAAGGTGTTGTGAAATTTTAAAAGCAGTGATTTTCAGTGGATTTGTAACCTAAACGCTCATAAGGAGTTCGAGTACTGGCGTTGAGGCGGACACAACTTATCCTTATACTGCAAATTTTTGAAGGGACGTTTTCTCGCTTATGTATATAGTTACGTGGTATAAACTAGCCAGAACGTTGGTTATGAGCCCCGGTGCTATATCGTTGTTAAAGAGTCATGAAAACGTCTGCCTCGCAAATATTTCGCAATTTAATATTTTTGCCTGAGAAATGGCAGAATGCTGTGGTGTTGTCGATGAAATTCCGCGTTAAAAAGCGATAACGAATGATTTTACCATATGCTGCCAAATAATGGCGGAGCTTGCACTGGTGGCTCAGGGCTGCATAAACAGCGGAGCTGGCGGCATTTTCGTCATCGTCGGAGACCCGGCTGTAGCACCTCACATTTATTTCCGAACTTGCTGCGTAAAGTTCTTCATGACTGTCGGGCCCTGACCGTTTCTTCCGCGGGATTTTGCACCTCTCCCAAAGTGTACCGCGTTAGCACGCACTAGAATCCGCGCGAAGTCCAAAGCCAATGCCTGCGCTACGCAATCAAACGAAACGCTGCGCGTCCGAATCGCCATAACAGCTCTAAAGGTAATAAAGAAAAAGCTGTGGCTGATTCCTGTGATAGAATTAGGTAAAACACGAAAGTGAGATGTGCAGGGAAATCTGTTTCTGACCACAATTTGCGGGTCAGCGGCTGTTTTGTGGGTGTGCTTCGCGCGAGACATCCTGCTGGCGGGTCGCTTTGGCAAAGGCGTACTTGCGTCATCTCCGTGACGGATATGACGTCGGTAAAATCTTGGTGTATCCCGGCGTACACCACTTTAATAATACAATTTAAAAGCCGAAAATGAACAACCCAAAGTATAACGTACTCTTTAGTACTAAAGGTTGCTTCCCCGCAAGAATATCCTGTTTGCAGGGGTGCATCCTTTATAGCCCGTTTGCTTCGTTGCACTGGCTTCACTTCCGTGATGGATATGAGGTAAGTGATATCTTCGTAAACCCAGGAATATTAAATTTCGTGTTAAAAAAGACATAGCAGCTGAATTGTATAGACGCCGGTCTTTCAACGCCAAAAAGCCAGGTTCGATTCCCACCACGGGAACCTTTTTTTTTTCCAATTTGTTCCACACCGCTGCTCACCCCGTACCCCTCGGGCTATTAGAATAGCCCAGTGGTTAGGTTGCCGGTTAGACTGCGTAAAGGTCCCGGTTTCGATTTCCGTGACCTCCCCAACCACACCTCTTCCTTGAGGCGTGCACTTACAACAACTTGTGGGCTTCTTACCTTTCGCCACTTTCCCTCACACTGCGAGGTTTTATGGCCCGACAGACGGATATTTCTCACTCTACATAGCTCCGGTGCTAAAAGCGGCACACCTTTTTCTGAGTTTATGGCAAGTTCCATGTGTTTATATCGGCGCGTTACCAGTTTTCACGTTGTATTTACCGACGGGGTATAGCTCAAACTGAGCGGGAAAGACACCGTTCACATTTTTGGGGATACCTCTGATTTGAATATTAGTGCTAAGCTTTAGAGACTGCGGGGCGTCTATGATACAAGACGAAATACTTCGCGTTAGACTCGTCGGATGGTGGGTAAGGGGATGTGCTTTGCCACGTGGTGTTGCCGGCAGTGTGTCCAAAGTCCTTACAGGAACCGCAGTATTTTGATGGTCCACAAGAACCATTTTTCAAGTGGAGGTTGTCAGAGGAGTTACAAACTTCCTCTGCCCCTCACGAGTTAGCCACGGGTCAAACATCGTGGCAAAAGGAGAATTCTGGTAGTAATAGGTTGCACGTTCCGCAATCCACTACTTATGTTTTCGCAATCGACACATCAAAAAGCGTGCTAAGGTGTCGTCATAATTTTTACAAGGTAATTTTGAGTTACGATATTATCGCCGTTTGGATGAAAATATTTCACGTATTTTCTTCGCATAGTGTACTGTTGGGTTAGTTGGTTCAATAAAAAAAGCTACAGCGCAAATAGAAACATAAACACACAAAGACGATGGGACGAGCGCTGGTTTTAAACTGAGTTTAATAAGAGAAACCCTCCACCGTTTATACTCACTTTCATGTGAACACGAATAAAAATAATTGAAAAGTAAAAAATAAAAGGTGCGAAGTTTCTCTTATTGAACTTACTTGGAAACTAGTGCTTGTCAGTTCACCTTTGTGTGTGTTTGTTTCTATTCGCGCTGTAACTATTTTTTTAAATTTTTTTCCGTAAATTTTGGTGACCTTTAGGAACAGCGGAACCGCAAATGGAGTAGGGAAAAATTGTCATCTCTAGCGAAAGGTAGTAATTTGCTTTGTCTACATCGTAAGATCAACCGGTAAATAAAATTGGACATTGGCTAAAAAAGAGGCAAAATGAAGAAATGAATTAAAGAGGGAAGCAAGATAGTTTAAAAGGTACAGAGGCCGCCGTTTATTCCCGAACTAGGATATGATTTCACTTTTCGAAACAGAAAACTTCTACTCAGCGCCTTTCTTCGCGCAAGAAAATCGTCCCTTTTGTCGAGTTGTGGGGCATGCATGACATAAGAAGTGACAGCCGGGAGTATGGCTTTTATATAGCCGCTTTGGCAGTCTATCTCAATATAGACATTTGGAAATTGGGATCAAACTACCACCTAATTGGGGCGAGTTCGAGTTCTTTAAGCGAAAGAAAAACTGATATCACGGAAGGTATTATTTTTGTTGTTCTAATTCTAATGTTACGGGTTTACTTGTAGTGAAGTGGAAACAAACGCAAAGTACACATTTCTCGAAAGAGGAGACCATTTATATTTCCGAAGAGGACTGTTTTAAACAAGACGCTCCTCCTCCATCTAAGAAAGAGAAGAAATACCCCAAAATTACAAAAGTGACACATCAGGCAAGGGAAAGAGAGAGATGACAAAGTAACTTAAGCAAGAAGAGAAAATATCATACTGGGTTCCGAGAAAAATGATGTAGGAAAGATATCTTTTATTCGGGCTTGAGTGTTGCTCGCAGCAATCATCGTGCCACTTTTGACAAGGCTGCTATCTCAACATTGCCGTAATGCGCTTAGCGAATTTCGTTTTTTTTTTCAGATTAAGCGGAGTGTGTGGGCGCACAGAATTGACAGAGCACCAGATAGGTTATTGTGTTTATTTTGTAAAAAAGCAAAAACGCCACAATGCATTTCAACATCAAGCCTGCTTAAAGCTTCCTTTCTATCTGGGCGATTTTGTAGAATTTAGTTGAGCGGGAAATCACTTGATTTTACTGCAGTCGCTGCCAATACCAGCAAAAAGGCTCGAAAGAGGCGTAGAACCCCACGCATTGAATCTATGTTATACGTTTTGTTGCACTGCCACTGCCAGGCATTGCTTGGTGTTACCACTACTCTGTAGAATAAAAGGGTGTTGATATCTTTTTTTTTACCTGTGTAGAGTTTTCTTAGCATGCGGAGACCAAACTTTAATAATCTATTTGTTGGGTAGGGTAGGAATCAGAAATGTGTACATGTGTAACACCTCATGGGAACCACAATGGCAAGAAAAGTCCAACTGCTTTATTACTCCGCTCTAATTCCTTTCTTATCTCACTGGCGACAGCAACCTTGAACCTAGGTGGTTCAATGTGAGTATCTTTGCTTACACTGCGACAAAAGAGCTATCAAGCACGCTGACTAGCTTCCAAGCAAAAATGTAAAACAATGTTATAAATAACGTTACAATTTCCTTTTACTTGCCTCGTTTTTATTAAAATTCCGACAGCTTTAGTTGTTTTTTTCCTCACAGTTGATGCTGCAGCTCATGTCCCGGCGGGAGATCAACCTGTGCAAAAAGTATGGCGTAGCGGTGAGCAATAAAATATGTAGGCCTTATGGCAACTTTCTACCTGAGCGGAGAATTCACGCACCGGGGCCATTAGAAAACGTGACATCCTCTTTATTCCACTATATAAATTTATTGGCGTTAATTTGAAAAAAAAAAACATGTAAATAATACCTGAATGTGTGCAAAAAAACTGGGAGGTTGCAAGCTAAAAACCTCCGGAGGGACATTCCCAGGTGTAACATAAAGCCTCTTCCACTGAACCGCTCCAGCGACTCTTCCCAGCTATCACAAGTTTTAGCAAAGAAACTGTTAAATATTCTTGAGAAGAAAACATGGTTTGAAAAAACGACAATATATTACTCTGGTGAATTTTGACCTGCTACTAAGAATAACCCCATTATAGAGCTGTTACACACTATTTGTGTAACATTCTTTTTTTAAACATCAGAGTAAAACTGCTGTAGGCTTCCTAACTAAGTGATAGCTGCAATGAATGTCTTCCTCGAGAGCGGTGCCTTTGTATGAGGCCTAAGGTAGGATACGCGTAATAGCTATCATAATTTTAAGCAAAGAAACTGTTAAATACACTTGAGAAGAAAACATGATTTGAGAAACCAAAAATATATTGCTATGTTGAATGGTTACCTGCTACTAACCACGGCCCCATTTTAAAGTTGTTGCACACTTTTTGTGTAACATGATTTCTTTTTCATTCACACTAAAACTGCTTTAGGGTTCCTGAATTCGCTAATAGATGCAACGAATGTCATCCACGAGAGCGGTGCCTTTGTATTTGGCCTAATTAAGAAAGGATACGCGTCCGTGTTATTGTGCTGGTTACAGACTCTTTGTAGCAGCTGAGCATATCTGTATAAAGGCGAGAAGCTGAAAATCGGAACATTGAGTTTCCGGTTACGCTACTCTATTACAGGGGCCCCCAAACTCCCACTGGCGTTGTTTACAATGGGTCGTAACGTGATGAATACCAATACGCCTACGTTGCTCGAGTATGACCGCAAAGACCCATCTAACGGTTTGAGACGTGACCCACCATATATCTTGACCTAGCCCCCCTCATTTGCATTTGAATTGAATTTCTTCACGTCAGTGTACTTCTGACCGGGTATTGAAGTTGCAGCATCCGTATATCCGGTCATCACAAAGCATTTTTTACGTGCGTTTGTTTCTTCGCTGGTCGTATCTAACAGGACCCCGTCCCCCTTGAAAATGCATTCGGGGCAAAGTGCCCACATTGACAAAGCAAGTGGCGTCCCTTTTTTGGGGTGGGCATTTCCTATGTATTTATTGTGTATTTTATAGGCGGCTGTTATAAAATTGCCATTTGTTCAGAAACATTTATAGCACGGTGTTTATAGCAGCCAAACTAAAAATTCTCTACTACCGGCAAGAAAAATAATGACATCAAAACCCCTATTTTCTGAGCCTTCACAAATCTCCCTACTTGACTATCAAGAAAGAGGCTTTCGAACTTACTGGAACTTCAAACTTGCTTCTGTAATGTCGGTAGTTTGGCGAAGGTTTGCAAAATTATACAAAACCCATTGTATTTTCATCGTTTCTATTTCCCCGTATGTTGTAAAATATAATCACATATAAATTGTCATGCCTCATCTCCTCTAATATCTTATCTCACCACAAGCAGAGAGCAAAAACAGACAGCATCTTTTTTAGGGGTAGGCACCTCCTTGACACCGGAGTGAGATTGTAGAGCACTTATTTGTGACTACTTTAAGTATGATGATGATAGTTCGCTTTTCCTGGTGCAAATTCATTAAAGGGCAGACAGAGATAAATATAAGCAACTTATATACTAATTAGGAGAGAAAGAAAACGTCGAGTAAATAGTCTAAATATAAATATGGCTTCTGTGCAGGGCCAGGATGGAGAGCAAAAATGCTTAAAGGATACATAAAGTGATTTGTCTATAGAACCAGCTTAGAGACTATGGGTGGTATACGATAAGGTGTAACAATTAAACCTCTGAGAAAAACGTTCAAAGGCCGAAAGCGTGGAGTCATCTCTTGAAAAGTATGATGGACGTAACAAAATATGTCGTCTATAAAATTCGTTCAAGTATTTAGGTCGCGTTGTGTCGAGTCCCTACATTGAATGAGGATGTGGATTCCGGATAGGTCTCCACCACACTTGCTACACAGTGGTCTTGCTGGTCCTGTGACCATTTGTGACTGTGTTACATTAGTGTGGCTGATTCGTAACCTTGTTAATGAAACTGATGTGTTTCTGTCGAGTGAGCCAGTTGTGTATCGTGCACAGTGCAGTTTTATTACGTTTATCTTGTTGTGTGTCTGTTCACGCCACTGTGCTTGCGATTTGTTACAAAGATGTCTAATGTGAAGCTTGAGGTCAGTGTGTGGTGGCGTTGTTACGTCAACCGTGTTCCTAAGAGCAACAGGCGCGCCCTATTCGTCTGCCGACTAGTTGCCAGGGATCCCAGTGTGCCCTGCTACCGATTAAAGTTCCAGTTGATGTTTGGGAGCATCCGCGCACATTAGGGAGTTAAAAATAGGTTACCTATGTAGTTTTGCGTGGCTTGTAAGATGACAGTACACGAATAACTCGCAAGACATCAGTATTAATGAGGGACTTTGGAATTGGATTTCCAAGAGCGTATGTGTCATTGAGTAAAATTCTATTTTCTTCTGCTGAGAAAATACTGGTATATATGGTAAAGGTTCTTCAATCATTGGAGTTCGGAACAAGAGCACACTATGTAAAAAATTCTACAGAAATTCAGGGAACATATCTACTAATACCGCGCATTTTTATGCGGCTTGTCTAGTGTGTGAGTACTTTATAGTAAAATATGGCTGAGTTGGGAAAAACGTCGGATTAGCCTTTTTAACATTCCTTTAACAGGCTCTTCATACAATGCTGTCGACCCGCAGTAATAAAAAAAATATTGGCGAAGCTTGCACAAAGTGGCACTGGGCTTGAAATATAGCTGAGCTGGAGGATTTCTTTCACTGAAAGAAACACCCCCTCGCAACGCATTAGGTTTGAAATAGTTTTTTTACATGCTCCTTCGTTGCTTTTCGCACTGGTAGCAGTAGTCATCTTCATATGCATCTATACCGTCGTCTTCCACATGCATGACTGGCGGGCCCGGATGTGTTTCGTCCGCACGATTTCGCAGTTATACCAAAGTGTAACGCGTTAGCACAAGCTTGAACCGGCGGCACCTGGACTCGCGAACTCGGCGTTTGTAACGAGAGCTGTCGTGTGCTCCTCATTTGAGGCACGGACTCACGTGAGCTGTTGTCCTGGTATTTTTTTTCATGCGCCACGCGCTGTCCTGGACGTCGCCGGGCGTTCCTCGAGGTGCTTGTGCTGACGTGAGGGGTAAACGGCGGACTTAAGTATCACCTGGGGTTCTCTGACGACGCCGCACACATTACGGCTAGCAACTGTGCAAGTTCGCTCTTAAAACACGACATAATACTCTTCTAAACTTTCCTACCGACATAAAATACCGGGGCTCTACTGCGCGTCCTGCTCAGGCCATTCACCCGGGGTAGAGCGAATCCATAGTTGCATGCATATACAATGTACCCCTCCTGCAGATAGGCTGCCGGAGCGAAATGACAGACTGATCGCAGACAAGGGCGTCACGACACGCCCAACTCCCGCCCACCGTACGCTGGGGAGAGGTCTTCATAACATCAGTCTAGAAGCATGCGGGACACGCGCCACAGCCTGCTTTCCACCCTTAACCCGAAGTTTAGACTGAGAGGCCCCTTATTATTTTCGTTTTGAATACTGCAAACCTAACCCGTCAGAAGAACTTTTACGTAAATTAAAATCGGGGGTCCATTCGCGGACCATTTGTTCAGGGTTGAAGACGTAAGGAGGAACCGGGAACGTAGCCAAAAAGGTCTGTATCGATTTCTATCGATCGTATCTGTGTCCGCAGCCTTAAGCCACCGCTCAGGGGATTGTTAGTACCACCGAAGTCTGAAATTTATCCCCACTTCAGGATCAAGTTCCCTCTCTTGAATATCGACTTTTTTGAGCCGAGGGGTGTACTGCTTGCCAGAGCCACGTAGATAAAACAACAAATTGCGAGAAACATTTTTTGTCTGTGTTTAGTAGCCCTTTTTTTAGGAATTTCATTTTAGACCGGATCATGAACACCACTAACCGGCTACATAAAATATTGGGTACGCTATAAACCGTTTGTGCACGGGCAAAGGCAGATTGCGAGCAAACGCCTATAGACAACTTAGGCTTTAGGATGGGTCTGAAAATCTAGCGCAGCGGTGAAATGAATCTTCGCCGTGGAGTAGCGGATAAGCGTATTTGACAAGCCTCGCCGCCTATAGACAACGCAATTTTGCCTACTTTTCACCCGGTACTAGAACAATAAAGAACTTATAACGTTCTTCGTAGGCTAACGAATACCAAAGTGCGCGTGTTTCCAAAAAAAGAATAAGTAAATTGACCTGAGAGGAGGAGCTGAAGCACAAGAATCACTCATCTTTTGCGAAAAAATCTGCAACCCCTGGTGCTCATAATCTGGTGGGTATCGGGAAAACCCACAACTCTATCAGTACCATGCATGCAAGTATATCCTGTGACGTTGATTGCTATCCGCAATGCATTATTTTTTCTGAATTCCTCACTCCTTCAGGGCACAAAGGCCAGTTTCATGCCGGGGCGGCATCGATATAATCGACTCTGGACAGCATTTTCAATAGAGTGAGCATAGATGCGGGAAATGTGTATCTTTGGTTTGTCTTTGCAGAAGACTCAAAAAAGAACATGACCAACCTATATATTTCGTTGCTTGCCCAAAAAGCATGCAGAATAAGATAGAATAGGTTCCTTTGTTTCGCATCACAGGGTTCATGATGCTGAAGAACTGCGGAAAAAGGTGAGGAAAAAACAGCTTGAGGCAGTCGCAGGCCCCCACATTGGCACGTGGAGCGCGCATTGAGAACATGCGTAAGCAACTCTTTTACTATAACATGTACCTTGCTACACTACAGTTACACAAAAAATAGAGCCGTATCTCCAACAATAACACAAAAATAGGACACAGGGTTCACAAAAAAGATTACAATCAGCACGGATTGTATTGTAAAAGCTATCACCACCATACGAAGGGATCCAGGTAAGAATTGATTTACACAGCATGTGCCCAGAAGTGAACCTCATTTATTTTATTTACCCAATTGTAGTTCTGGCTCTACTAAACAAAAAAATAAACAAATTGTACTCGTTACTTCCTTCACGCGATGCCAAAAAAAAAGCTTCCCCGAAGTGAACTACGAAAGTGAAATATTTTAACTATATTTAACGTTTTCATTACTTTCGGCATAACAGAAGTCGTTTCGTACTTCCCCTTCGTGTGCGTTTAACTTCCGTGACAAAAGTGTTTAGGCAACAGGAAGCGTGTATAGCTAAGCAAAGAGGAGCCGCAGGGACACTCTGCGTGGAAACGCTCCTCGCGTTCTCTCGTTGAGGTAACACCGGCTTGTATTGTAGCATGTAGGAACAAAAACATCAAAACAAGCTAAACCGGAGTGTGCACGTAGTGGGTATTCTTAGTGATAGATCTATGTATTTCAAATGATGATGATGATGTTGGGAGTTTAATGGCGCAAGGCCGACAAAGGGCAAAGAACGCCAAACAATAGTGATTACATGAAAGTGGCATGGAAGTAAAAGTAGAACATTTCAGTAAAAATAAACAAAGTAAAACACAACGTAATGAAGATGACTGGTGTAAAGGGCCAGGTTGTCAACATGCATGATAAGAAATGAGATGTAAAAATTTTACGTCGGTAAGAAACTCGAGAACGCGTTTGATTGAAAACATGGCTTCGTCTCCTAAGAATAAGGATGGGTGTGGTGGAATATGTCGCGTGTGTAGTTGTGGGAAGTATTTGTGTCGTGTTGTGTCAAGTGCCTTACATTGTATAAGGATCTGGATCACGGATAGAGCCTCTCCGACACCTGCTGCACAGAGGTCTTGGAGACCTCGTGAGAAGGTGCGAGTGCGTTGCATGAGTGTGCCCTATCCGTAATCTAGCCAAGGCGACTTCAGTGTATCTATTACGTGTGTCGGTGGTGTATGGTCCTAAGTGAGGTTTTATTACGTGTAACTTGTTGTCTGTTTGTTCACTCCAGTGTATTTGCCATGTTTTGCGAAGTTGTTGTCTGATGTGGGGTTTCACGTCGGTGTAGGGTAATGTGGTTATGTCTACTGTATTCAAGAGTGTAGCAGCAGCAGCCATTCGATCCGCTGCTTCGTTCCCGGCTATACCACAGTGGCCCGGGACCCAGCAAAGAACCAGTTCAAATTTGCGTACATACACAGACAGAATACCCTGGACGATCAGATTGACAACGTGGTTTTTCGAAGGCATTGTTGACGAAAGGGCCTGCACCACACTGAGGGAATCTGTATAGATAATGGATTGTGGGATGTGGCTTTGAAGTATATGATTGACAACAAGAAGTACACCGTAAGCTTCTGCCGTAAAGATACTAGTATGACTATTCAGAGTTCTAGTGACATTAAGGCCGGGCCCATGCGCCGCGCAGGACACAGAGGTGGCAGTTCTAGAAGCGTCCGTATAAAATTCGGAACACTCATACTTCTGCTGCAAATACAAGAATGCTGCAGAATTGCACATGGTGGGAGCTCGGTTTTCATCTACATGTGTGAAAGATGTGTCGCATGATACCGGCGGTAGATGCCATGGTGCTATAAATCCGTAGGGAACTTTGGATTGCATCTAAAAAGGAGACAGCAAGCTCTGGCGCTTCCTCTCTAACTCTGTAAGAGAAGGGCGCAGAGAACGATGGTCGATTTAAAAGGAGGTCAGTCATGGACGTATCATGAAAAACTGATTTAAAAGGATATTGAGGCATGGATGAAATTTAAAAGCATAAAGGAGATCTGTTTATGCCCGCTGACGTTGTAGGTTCCATTTGTTGCACTCCACATATAGGCTTTCGACCGGGCTAGTGCGGAAGGCGCCACACGCCAGGCGGAGCCCGAGATGGAGCACTGGGTCCAGCATTTTGAGGGATGTTTTACTTGCTGACCCATAGACAACGCTACCATAGTCCAATCGTGAACCTATCAAGCTGGTAAAAACACGTAAGAGAAGTTGTTTGTCAGCACCAAAAGAGATGTGCGACAGAACCTTCAGGATATTCATTGTCTTTAAGCATTTATGTTTTAAAGTTTTATGTGTGGGATGAATGTGAGTTTTTCGTCTAAGATAATACCTAAGAACTTGTGTTCCTTTTTTACAGGAATAGAGGCACCATGGAGTCGAATGTCTGGATCTGGCCGAACGCCACGCCTCTTGGAAAACAAAACACAAGTGCACTTTCCTGGATTAAATTTAAAACCATTGCTATCTGCCCAGCCGGCAAGCTGGTTCACACCAAGCTGCACTTGGCGCTCGTAGATAGACAAGTTACAAGACTTAAAAGATAACTGTACGTCATCTACATAAATTGAACATGAAAGCGAAGGTGGTAGCGCCTTCCGAAGAGAATTCATTTTCACAATAAAAAGGGTGCAACTTAAAACTGCACCTTCGGCTCGCCGTTTTCCTGCACATGAACCCTAGAAAGTGCAGTTCCAACTCGCACACGAAAGGTTCTTTGAGACAAGTAGCTGGCAAGTGTGTTCATCATGTTACCTGTTATGCCGAAGGACTTGAGGTCACTTAGGATGCCTTACCGCCACGCGGTATCGTACGCTTTTTCCAGATCAAAGAATACCGTCATACAGTATTGTTTGTGGAGGAAAGCATCCCTTATATAGGACTCGAGCGCGACGAGTTGGTCGTTGGTGGACCGCCCCGCCCTGAAGCCTGCCTGGCAGCTCTCGAGAAGACCATTGTACTCAAGAACGTACACGAGTCTCCTGTTTATCATCTTCTCGAGGAGCTTGCACAGGCAGCTTGTGAGGGCGATGGGCCGATAGCTAGCGGGAGAGGAAGGGTCCTTTCCTCCCTTCAGGAAAGCCACCACTATGGCCTCCCTCCAAGAGCGAGGAATGTGCCCCGAAAGCCATATGTTGTTGTATAGATGTAGGAGTGTTTCAAGAGTGTCTGGGTGTAGGTGTTGTATCATGGTGTATGGTGATTTTGTCCTGCACCTGTAGCTGAAGGCTTACATGTGCTCAGAGCAACCTTCAGCTCATGAATTGAAAAAAGGAGAATTGTAAGAAGTGTGCGACTTGTTGTTATCACGCAGGGACTTCTTTTCTAGAGATGTTTTGTGTTTCATGAAAGTGTTTGTGTAGTGTGCTGAACTGGACACGTGTTCGAAGTGTTGTGCAAGTGTGTTAACCTGGTCTTCCAGTGTGTCCCCTGTTGTACTAACCAGGGGCAGGCTGTGTGTCTGCTGTCCTTTTAGTTTTCGTATTCGTGTCCAGACTTTGTGTGTGTCAGTGTATGAGTTGATGGAAGTTAGGAAGGTGCGCCAACTCTCCCTTTTCGCCTCAAGACGCACTCGCGTCCCAAAAGCCTTTGCCCGTTTAAAAGAAATGAGGTTATCTGACGTGGGGTACCGGCGAAGGACACCCCACGCCTTGTTCTGGGCCTCTCGCGCCCGCCCGCAGTCCTCGTTCCACCAGGGCCTCCTTGTGGTGTGGGACCCACTGGAGGCCTGGGGAATGGACTTTTCGGCGGCGTCGAGGATGTGCGCCGTGACGAGTTGGGTGGCTTCCTCCACGTGTAGGTGTTTTATGGATGTGTGGTGTAGTTGAGATGTTTGTGTGAATGTGCTCCAGTTTGCTAGTGAATCATTAAACCATTTATGGGAAGATGGACTGCTCGGGACTATACCTATATACATTAATGAAGTGGGGAAATGGTCACTACCATATGGGTCTGTGCCCACACCCCACTCAAGACATGGAAAGTGAACTGCGGAACCACTGGCCAGGTCAAGATGCGAGTATGTATTGTGTCCTAAGTTATGGTATGTAGGCTGTTTTTTGTTGAAAAGGCATGCTCCGGAGGATGTAAGAAACTTCTCTATCAGGCGACCTCGGGCATCCGTTCTGGAGGAGCCCCAAAGAGAGTTGTGCGCATTAAGGTCGCCTGTTAGTATGTATGGTTCGGGCAGCTGGTCAACCAGTGCCTCGAAATCAGAGCTCAGAAGTGCATGATCAGGAAGAATGTAAATGGAGCATACCGTTACCAACCTATTAAATATTATTGTTCGAATTGCTACAGCCTCGATGACAGTGTTCAGAGTGACAGGGTGGCATGCTAATGATTTCCGGGCGATAATGGCCACACCTCCTGAAGAGTGGGTGCAGCCAATCCTGTCCTTTCTGAATACCATGTACCTATTTAAGAAATTTGTTTGTTTAGAATTGAGGTGGGTTTTCTGGAGGCACATGATACTTGGCTGACTGGCATGCAGAATTTCATAGACATCGTCAAGATTTTTAAGGAGGCCTCTGCAGTTCCATTGGATGATGTTTTCTGTTCCCATTATTTAAATTTAAGAATGACTGGAGGTGTGTGGTCGTGTGTGTTCACGTGTCGTCGTTCTGGGCTGTTACTCTTGGATTAGGCTTTTTAGGCCTTTCTACTGGCTTGGCCGTCGGATGCCGCTCCTTGCGCTGCGTTGCAGGCAGGAACGGCGCGACGTCCATTTCGTCATCAGATGTCCTGGGGGTGCCCGTAGAACCGGGCCCCCCGGACATGGTCCCCCTTCGGGAACCCTTCGTTTGATTCGCCACCGCCGCGGGCGTCGGGGACGCCAGAAGTGGCACGGGCGGTGCGGTGACGGTGGGAGCCGATGCGGGGCCCCGATGTCCATCCCCTCGACACCCTCCAACGCACTGGAGAACGGGGAGGAAGCGGCGGGAGTGGAACCGATCCCAACGGAAGAGGTTGGCACCACAACCGCTGCTGCCTCAGCAAACGGCGTGGTGGCGAGTTGGGCTGCCTGAGGCAACCCAGGGGGGGGGGGCGAGGAAGGGACCAGGTCAGACTCGCTGAACTGGGTCCCTGTGGAAACCAGACGCCGCTCCGCCCCTCGGCGAGCTGCGTTGGCGTACCTCCCCAGGGGGAAAGAGGCGAACCTCTTTCGCGCCTCTGGGAAGGTGATGTTCGCAGTTACCTTGATGTTGATTATCGTTTTTTCAGTTTGAAATTTTTCGCACTTGCGGGAGTAGGCTGCATGCGCCCCCCCCCCCCCCCCCCCCCCCAGTTTACACAAGAGAGGGTGTCGGATGGACAGTTGTCCGCTCGGATGGTCATGCGACGCGCATTTTGCACACGTCGTTCGGCCACGGCAAGAGTTTGTACCATGCCCGAACCGCTGGCACTTAAAACAGCGCCGCGGGTTCGGGATGTAGGGACGGATGGAGCAACGAATAAAACCTGCATATATGTGTTGTGGAAGAACTGCGCGGTCGAAAGTCAAGATAATGTGTTTGGTTGGAACCTCCTTGTCGTCTCTGCGGATAGTGATGCGTCTCACGGCAGTGACGCCCTGATCCTTCAAGCCGGCAAGAAGATCCGCATCCGTTTCGTTCAAGAGATCCGTCTCGGATATCACACCTTGCGAGCTGTTGAGGCTTCGATGGGGTGTGACTCTGATGTCTAGATCAGCCAGTCTAGTCTGAGCTAGAAGCTTCGTGGACTGCTGCTTGTCATTTATTTCGATTAGGAGTTCACCAGACCTTTGTTTTTTGCACTTATATGATTTTCCTATTATGGCTTTAAGATATTTTGCGATCAAGAAGACTGACTGAGATGCAAGAGGGTTGGTTGGATTGAGGGACAAGAAATCGAGAGTAATGATCTGGTTCAGGAAATGTCAAAGATGGCAATGAAGGAAAAGATACTTCGGTGCGGCCCCTTTTCAGGGACCGATCACGTTTGGGGGGGGGGGGTTGTAATTACCATAGGCCATAGTATAAAAGCAGGGCGACTGGAGTACTTTCTTCTTTGACCTTACCCTGGTAGTCAAAGAGGTCCCGGAGCTCCCTGCCTGGTAGAAAGGCAGGGAGCCCATCGGCCGGAGCTTGACCAAGGGTCCGACGGCCACCGTTGGAGGTTTCTACCCTTCACCTTAAAAACACATCACCACGGTTGGTCACGGCTTATGTTGGGGGGCTCGGGGTCCGCGGTATCGCCAGTACCGTCACCAAGATTACTCAAGATGCCCCGTGCGGGGATGTATTTCAAATGCGACACTAAATGAATTAGCAGGCGTAATCTACACAGGTTATTTTGTATAGCGCAATTTTCGTGGTCTTTCTGACTCACACTTTTTCGTGGGAAAGGCGCAAGTCAATATCTGATCACTTTCACACCATTTCCAGTCATATGTTTTGACGTTCGCAATGACTACGCCGTGAAAAGTTCAGGGAATAACGCTGTTAAATAATGAAAAAATGTGTACCCCGCTTCACTTGTGCATGCGAGAGATGCAAGATGCTTGTACTAGACATAGCAGCACGTTAACAATCCTCAAGATTACCACAATATGCAACGGCCGTTTAAAAATTGAATACTTAATGGCGGTAGGTAAGGGTTTGGACGATGACTTGGATGATGACAGCAGATCACGATGACTTGAACGATGGGGTTGATGTTGACTTGGTAGATGTTGATTTGGATGATAACCTAATGGCGGTAAATCATGATTTGGACGCAAAACGTGCGTGTTTTTACTCTAACGCCTAGCTGTGAAAACAAGCTATGGCTCTGCCATCCCGAATATGATAAATTATGTTTTACATGAGTTGAGTAAAACAATGCTGCCACGCATAACCGTTAGAAAAAATAGAGGTTTCAGCTTTGCAATATGGAGTAGCCAGTCGGTCCATAACATTGTTTGGATGTCACGGTAGCGCTATATTTCAAGCACATTTCGGTTGTTTACACTTTCGCCTTCCGTCTGAGGCATGTTCCGCTCTTTCCTGTCGCAGCTATGTCACCCATTAGATGTTTTCTGTGTATCACTCACACTAACCCTATATCATGCCTTTTTTGGGCTACTGCGTTTGTAATTGCGCGGCAGGGGATCTTGTTATGATTTGCCGACAAGGGAAAAATTGTGCTTGCATAATAAGATGGCCCGATTTACACAAATGATGTTCGCTCAGGCAAGCTCCGAAGAACCAATGCTCATTTCCGTCGGCCTTACTCCTTCCGGGTGACAACATCCCGGGCCGGCCTTGACTTACCGTAGTGGCATTTTTTGTTTATTGTTTGATGTAGCGGGTCTCATCACGATGCCGGTTTTTCTCTATTGGTATCAAATATATCAATGGGTACTTTTATTTGCAAGGACACGGGGGGTTCAACGTCGAGTTTGCGTTTCCCCTAAATATGCCGCATGGGCCCTTGACCCGGCAGATCTTGACCTTTACAATACCGTGCCATTAGCGTTTGAAGTTTGAAAACATGTTCACATTTGCTTCGTTGGTACACTAGCTATTGTAGCAGAATGTTTTAATGCGAAAACATTCACTGAAACGTTTTGGTTACGACGCGATCGTAAATGCCGCAGGTGGTTTTTCGCTACGCGAAAATGCGTACCCAGAAATGGGAACACATAAGGCAGCCAAAATTAATACCAATCAGAACATCCAAAACACCCGGTATGAGCAAAGAAGTGCTGCTCCACAAAAATTGAATTTCTTTTTTCTAGACACTAGCTTCAGTTCCGTATTATGTTGACAGTTTGAATTGTTTTAAAAATGCTATTGTGCAGACGTTATTCCTGAATTCGAACTGAAACATCTTACATTTTAGAGGAGCTTCCAAAAGTTATTTCATTTCCCTTGAGATGGTCGTCTAAAGCACTGAAGACCAGGCGGACATCAGTGCAGCTACTTGTGAACAGGATAGCTGAAATGTCTGGCGTCTGCGTGAAGCTGAAGCGTAGACCTTTTAGTTCTTTAAGTTCGTCGTAGCGTCTTCCGAGCGCGGAATCAAATAGCGTCGCCTATTTCATGCGTTTGTATGTGCAAACACTGATCTCAAAAATTTTCTGCAAAAAAAACCTGTGTAACTAGGTTAGTTATTAACTGAGTGTCACAAACTCGAGCGTACGACGTCTTAAAGTGCCTTATAAATTTTTCATTTCATTTGTACAGCGCGTAATTCTTCTCGCAGTCGTTCGATTCATTCAGTTCGGTTCCATTCGCCCCGAGACAATATGGAGCTTTCTCGAACGAAGAGACGGTAACACGATCACTCGCCGGCTCGCCGGCGAGAAAACAACAAAAATAAAACTTCCGCCGCTCCGGTTTTTCGAAGCTTCCAGTACTTTCGAGGAGGTGCGCGTGGCCTTGACAGTGCTAAAGAGCGTCGATGATTCTAGAATTGAGAAGAGTGAAGTTATTCGATGACGGCGGTGGACGTATTGTGTTTTGTGCTCTCCCTCTCCGCGCCGGCACGGTTATAAAAAGAGAAGCCGCGTATAAGCAAACCAGCTACGTTTGGACGTCGTGATTGACAACGGCACCAGCCAGTTTGTACATCACACCATCGGCGACCCGCGCCCTGGAGGACTCCAACGTACTCCCGGGCCTCGAATCACCGTGATCGTCTCGGACGGCCTGGCCTACAACTAAGCCACGCTTCCCAGGTAGCCGAATCGCCTCCGACAGCGGTGCATCGTCCGGCCCGGTCGGTGAATATGCTGGGACTCTGTCTCTCATATGCATCGAACTGTTCGTTTTCTTTTTTTTAGGTAACTGCTCCGCGTAGTAATATTCATTTGTTAGCGCTCCTGTTTGTATCATTTTGTCTAATTGGACTGTTTCTTGTATTTGAATTCCATCTAAGTTTGTCTGTCATTATCGATCCGTTACCTCGTGCCTTGTGTTTGTAACTTGCCCTGTTCTAAATATAAGTCTTTGTGCTGTTTGCCGTTCAGGGCTCTTGCTCATTCTTGCCGCTCCGGTCGGCGAAAGCCGCACATCAGACGGCCACCCCCTTTGTCACCTGTGCCCTGTGGATTCGGTTGGGTTTGTTGGCTCTCATGAGTCGACTCCCCATATCTTCTGACAGTGCACCCTAATTTAAGGAAACGGGTGACAATTTGTGGCGTCCGCGACAGGATGTGAGCGGTAGGGAAGAGAAAGAGCCTGGAACTTTTTTGGCATAGGTTGCTACTACCTTTATAAGCGGGTGCTCTTGTTCACTTGCTCTGTGTAGATATACCTAGCTTGAGGCTAGAGTATTGTGGCTAGATTGCGATACATTTGCAATCATGGATTTAGAGAAAATCGTATCGTTGGGCTGTCAGCTGGGCCTGTCAGGGGCCGGATTACGAAAATGGGTCGCGCAGAAAGAAAAGGAAGAAAACGAGAAAGTTAAGAGAGCAAAACAGGCAGCACGAACAGAAGCTGAGAGGAAAAGAGAGAAGGAATTTCGGAGACAACTTCGGTTGGAGCGAGAGGAGAAAGCAAGCAAAGAGGAGCTTACAGGAACAAATGTTGATGCTCAACGTTTGAAGATGGAGTGCTCATCAGCAGATCGGAGCATGAGAGGAGAGAATAGGCGCCTGTGTCTCAGTACCAACCTTGAAAAGGTTAAGGTAAATTTCGGAAACGCGGTAGCGTACCGAAGTAGGACTAGCCAAAAACCCCCGCTTAAATGTTACTCTTGTAACAAGTTTGGGCACATTGCCAAGTACTGCTGGAGCAACTTTAAGAGAAATAATGTTTCCAGGTGTTTTAAGTGCGGGCGGGCTGGACATAAATAAGGCTGCGACATGCTGGAGCAGCAACGATGAAAGGCGCCAGGATTTGCGCAAATGCGCACCTCTCAGGGCACCCAAGCAGTACGATGCTATTGATAGCTCTGAGGAGCGAAAAAAGGGGCAAGAAAATTCACGTTCGTGGGTGCCATTACGGCATTCGGGGTCGAAGACAGTGCCGGTGGCTGAGGGAAAATCTCAGGCAAAACCATTACCGTTTTGCGCTCCACCGGCACCAGCACAGTTATTGTGCGAACGGTCTTAGTCCGAGAACAGGAGTTCACTGGGGAAACAAACCCAGTGTACTTTATGGATGGCTCCATGCGAGAGTTGCCGGTAGCTCAGATCGAGGTGGAGACTCCCTACTACACTGGAAGCGTAACCGCACTATTCATGGAGAGATCCATGTATGACCTCATCCTCGGCAACATCGATGGAGTCAGAGATGCCGACGACCCGGTAACTCTAACTGCCCCAGAAGAACTGCCACCCGTGGAGGTGGAAGAGCCACTTATCGAGGAGCCACACCCCGATGAGTCGGCTGGAGAGGCAGCTGTGGCTGCCGTGTCTCAAGACATGAATAGGAGCACAGAGATTGTGCGAAATGAATTCCATCGGAAAGATGAACTAAATGACGAAAATTCAAGAGATGAGAATAGTGGCCAAAGTTCTAACCGTGAGAAGGCTAAAGAATGCCAGGATAGCTCCGGAGGCGAAGAGGCGGAAGTATCCGCAATCAGCAAGGAGGAAATACCTCCAGAATGGTGCGAAAGCGCACCACTTCAGACCTGGAAGGACAATGATCCTACAGGTGATGCGGAGCTTGAGGATGGAGATAACATCCCGGTTGTGGATGCCATCACGACGTCGGGGCCGAACCCTCTAGACGAAGGAGTACCCGATATTGCGGGGAGAGTGCCCGAGGAAACCGTCGTCTTTCCGAAAGACACGAGTAGTTGCACGCTTATTGTGCAGGAAGACCCAGTTCGAGAAAGAGAACTCGCTGGGCAAATTAGCGCGACGTGCGTAACTGACAGCTCGAGGAGCAAAGAGACCGACACTGCGGTCAAGGTTGAGGTCCCCGTGCGAAGCGGGGCCACACTACACATACAGAACCCGCCGTACATAAGCGTCGGCGACGATTCTGTCACTTTAGTGGTGGGAGAGAAACCACCCGCTTTTTCGAAAGAAGAACCCCGATTCGATGCCTCGGAGAGAGGCGAAGCCGTGCTCGTCGTAACGCGAGCACCGGCGAAAGCGAAGCCGGCTCATTTCCGGCGATTAGAAACTGCGGCCCTTACGACGGAGCCACCTCGGAGGAGGAGAAGGAGGTCCGAAGGGCACGGAAAGCACAAGCCATTGAAAACCTGGCTTACAAAACTAGACAAGCAAATGAGCTACCAGAAGAAGGAGTGCAGGTTTCGGCTCAAGAGTAAGAGAAAACATCTCCACAGCCATTTGTCTGGACGGACAGGTGTAAAGAAACACCGGTCAGTTACTGCAGGAGGAAAGGCGAGGGAAAACCAAGTCGCTAGACGCTCCGATGCTCGCCAGACGAAGGCCCAGACACGCAAACATTTTCGCGAACCCAGTATCACGGCGAACACGAAAGAGTTTGTCGCTTCGCGCGACATTTGGGAAGGAACTTGTCCGAACAGAATTCCGCAGGCGCAGTTGCGCAAGCGACCGATAGGCACGGGCTAAGCATGAAGAATACAAATTCAGGTATGCAAGAAAGATATCAGTGGAATTGTGTAAGACAGAGTTGTATTTTCACGTCGAGTACTGTATACTTGAACGTTGTATTTATTGTTTCTCTGTCGTACTGTACGCGAAACTTGTACTTATTTTGTCAGTCTGGCTCTACAGTGTATATTCACGTACTAGTTGCGTTCTGCGTAAATTTTACTTTCACTGTTCTATAGTACACATGCCGTGTATTATTGACGTTATTAGTGGTGACATTCGTAAACTTTGCGGTTTCATGTGATTGTTTGTGAACAGCATATTAGTTATGGTTCTTATAAGTTTCATTGTACCAGTACATTGTATGTATTTCTGAGTACGGACGTATGCTCATTGTATTTGAGCCTACGAGACCTTCGCACTGCAGCGCACGCTGTATTTTCATGAGTTTCGCACTTGTAATGACTACTGGCCAGACATTTATTATGGGCACTGGCTTAATTCGAATGCTAGAACTTCATTGTTCTTAAAATTATGAGTTTTCCCTAGGATGTGTATTTGTTGAGAAATCTGCGCCAAACCGCTGTTCTCTTCGCGAATTCTGTACCTGTCATTATTCTTATGAAGAACATTGGGCTGTACTTGAATTTTTGTTAGTAGGCACAGCCTCTTTTGTTCACTAAGTGTGAACGACGCCTACGCACGACTTTGTGAGTTTTAGGAATATTATTGCATAATATTCTGAAACTGGGGGGCTGTGTCACAAACTCGAGCGTACGACGTCTAAAAGTGCCTTATAAATTTTTCATTTCATTTGTACAGCGCGTAATTCTTCTCGCAGTCGTTCGATTCATTCAGTTCGGTTCCATTCGCCCCGAGACAATAATGGAGCTTTCTCGAACGAAGAGGACGGTAACACGATCACTCGCCGGCTCGCCGGCGAGGGAGAAAACAACAAAAATAAAAACTTCCGCCGCTCCGGTTTTTCGAAGCTTCCAGGACTTTCGAGGAGGTGCGCGTGGCCTTGACAGTGCTAAAGAGCGTCGATGATTCTAGAATTGAGAAGAGTGAAGTTATTCGATGACGGCGGTGGACGTATTGTGTTTTGTGCTCTCCCTCTCCGCGCCGGCACGGTTATAAAAAGAGAAGCCGCGTATAAGCAAACCAGCTACGTTTGGACGTCGTGATTGACAACGGCACCAGCCAGTTTGTACATCACACCATCGGCGACCCGCGCCCTGGAGGACTCCAACGTACTCCCGGGCCTCGAATCACCGTGATCGTCTCGGACGGCCTGGCCTACAGCGAAGCCACGCTTCCCAGGTAGCCGAATCGCCTCCAACAGCGGTGCATCGTCCGGCCCGGTCGGTGAATATGCTGGGACTCTGTCTCTCATATGGATCAAACTGTTCGTTTTCTTTTTTTTTTAGTTAACTGCTCCGCTTAGTAATATTCATTTGTTAGCGCTCCTGTTTGTATCATTTTGTCTAATTGGACTGTTTCTTGTATTTGAATTCCATCTAAGTTGTCTGTCATTATCGATCCGTTACCTCCTGCTTGTGTTTGTAACTTGCCTGTCTAAATATAAGTCTTTGTGCTGTTTTCCGTTCAGAGCTCTTGCTCATTCTTGCCGCTCTGGTCGGCGAAAGCCGCACATTAGACGGCCACCCCCTTTGTCACCTGTGCCCTGTGGATTCGGTGGGGTTTGTTGGCTCTCATGAGTCGACTCCCCATATCTTCTGACAGTGCACCCTAATTTAAGGAAACGGGTGACACTGAGAAACTTTATGTTATGCTATTGCCAACCATTTCGATTCGGAACCTTCAAGTGGGTTCACGGCAGAAGTGGCCCGAATCACTTTTTTCGGGTTAGTTGAGTATCTCTGTTAGGCTATTCATCTTTTTTTCTCTCGCAGGTTGCGGGTATTTCTCTGCATAACGTGATGTACAACATATGGCGCACCTAGTGGGGCAATAGAGTTATTTCTTCTTTGGCGCACTGAGCTCTATCTTTCGATCGTTTAGTACGTTGTTTTCCTTTATCTTCTCAGATGTAAATCCGCGCGTTGGCACGACAGAAATATTACGATGAACGTCAGGAATACATTTCTTCCTTTAAAAAAGTAAAAAACATGAAGGGCTGAGAGAAAATCTGCGTTATAGTTAAACATTTTAAGCAGCGCTCAATGAAATTTCGTGGGAGAGAGATTTAGTCTGGGCTGTCAGCTACACGAGATTAATTATGGCGGTCCGGCGCTAATTGCGCGAAATTAGTCATGCGCACGGTTTTACAACCGTAAGCGAATTTTGGATGTCGTTATTTCTTTTGGGATTTCTATCCGCCAGATGCCAAAAGTAACCACAGCCGCTGTTTTAAAAGCTGCGAAAAACCTGAAGGTATTTGACATGTGTATAAAACTTCGTAATGACGAAAAAAATGAGGTGACACAAAATATCGGAAAAATATGGGACTTAAAGTTTCGCTTGGGTGCTGTTGAACACACCTTCATAGAAAGGAAGTGAGCTCGTGTCTGGTATAAAGGAGCAGAGATTTTAGAACCGTAAAAACAGAAAGTGCCCGACACAACAATACTCCCTGCTCGACCCGCAGAAAGAGATCAGGTGAATTAAAAAATATTTGCTAAAAATGGCGGGCCAGATTATATGAAAACTTCTTAACACTGCAGAGACTTACCCGACAACGTTGTGCAAGCGTTCCCTTGCGTCTGTGACTCAGTTGGTGTATTGTTCTGCCTAAACCATAATGTTACACAGACAACAAAAGCGATGACACACACCACGTACACTGCAAACTAACGTTTGTTCATCTTAGGAAAAGGAAGTTTAACACAGTGTTGAGCTCAGGTTTAACCCTCTGGTAAGTAAACCCTCTTCCAACGTGATTCCACACAAACGCTTAACAAAAAAACTACAAAACAATTGGCAGAAATGTGAAGCATTGCCAAATAATGCGTAGCATTGTCGGGCTTCTTCTCTAGGGAGAGATTTCTTTACAGCCAAATATGGTTTTAAGTAGCGAAAGGTTTTCGAATATTTTATTCCTTTTATGTTTTCTTTTTTTGTTTTCGCCACTGATATAAACATAGACCACAGCAGCGACGAAGCGGCTTTACTTCCCTAATTATAGATTTTATTCGAAGAAGCAAAGCCTACGCATAGTAGACCCACTTACGCTATTCCAACAATTTTGGAGACTTTTTTGCATCTTCTTTGGTTTTGGGGCGAGATGTATAAAATGCATATTTTTTTATTCCGTAAGATCCTTTTTGTGAAAATGTTAGTTTACTATTTGCTGTTTTTTGTTTGGGTATTCAAACGCCAATTTAATAATTACTGTTTTTTGTCGCGAAATCGGCATTTCTTCGAAAGTGGAGAGTATTCAGAATTTTTGCCTGTTTTTTGCAATATTTTCATGTATCCTGAACGTTTTTTCGCCGTCGGATTTTGTTTATAACCGGGTTTTGAGGGGGGATACCATGCACATTTTTCTTTTTTACAGAGCATTTTTCGAAATTTGTCAATTTTTGCTATTTTGTGGTTCTTTTTAAATTTTGTTCGACCAACTATCTCCATTTACGCTATTATTATATAATATTTACAGTGTAATTCTACCAGCAGCGCACGCTCAGTGGCTAAGGCGTTGCGCTGCCAAGCACGAGGACGCGGTTTCGGTTCCCGTCCGCGGCAGCCGCTTTTCTGATGGAGGCAAGAAGCGAGAACGCCTGTGTGTACGAGCTTTCGCCGCGCGTTAAAGATTTACGGGTGGTCAAAATTAATCCGGAGCCTTCGACTGCGGCGCGCCTCATCGCCTGCATTGCGTCGGCGCGTTAAATCATACAATTAATCAATCACTGTGTATTTCCCCCAAAGCTCCATTTTTTTGTGAATATGCAGGGCATTAGACGGCTTCTCACTATTCTCGCCAATTTTTTATTCATATTGGGAATGTTTTTTTGCAGAATTTTTGTTCATTGATCTGTTTTTAGGAGAGATGTAGAACATTCATTTTGTTTATTTTTTTCAAGGCCTTTTTCTGAAAATATCATTTTGTGTAGATTTCTTACTTTTTGGGTTTTTAAAGCTCTGTTTCAGAAATTATCTCCAATTTTGTTATTATAACGATTGCCGGTGTTCTGTATACAAGTCTCCATTCTTGTGGCTGCGGGGCTACTGGCTGCGGGGGTTAACTTTAAGACATTAGACAACGACAGTGGAACTTTGGAAGCAGAACCTAGTTTTTGTTATATTTTTATTCATTCAGCCTAAATGCTCTAATGGGCGTTAATTAGGGGCTAGGCTGAAAAAAACACACAACAAAATCAGCAACTCTCATGAAAATACAAATTCAAACACATTCATTTTGAAAATGCCTAGTTGCACAATAAAGGTATACAGAAAAGGCGCAATAGTTAGCAAATTGCAACCAGTCCATGTACACGTTCGAAAATTACACACGCAATGAAAAACTATTTATACACCGAGAAATAACTGTGACTCATTGATAAATGTGTCTCGGTCATGAGGGTGACGATGTTACCTCGAAGCTGACTTCAATGACAATTAGTAATTATAGTGAAGAGAAGAAAATAGGTTAGTACGTGCGAGTATTGGCTGAACTCTAAATGCATCATCCATACGAGGAAAAAGGCGACCAGCTTGTTTTATGTGCGAGACAGCCCGACAAAACTGTGAGCGGCAGTCTAGAAAACCTGATAAAATGCTATGAAGCGGTGTTGTTGTAGAGGTGGTATTCCCGGGGTTTTTTTTCATTTCTGTTATTCTTGATGTTCGCAAGTAGTTTGCGAGAATGAATTGGCAGTTTTAAGTGCGAATGCACTTTTTAAGCGAGCCTGAATCGTCCGCCGCCGTCGTCCGCATAGCAACAGCTGCGGGTGCGCGCGCTCCTCGTCTTCCCTAGCAACGGGGGAGATGGGCGCGGGCTACTCTCCTCCTCCTCTCTCCGCTCAGTGACTGCGGGTTTTGGGCGCCTCCTCTCCACTTCGGGCGGGAGAGCTTTCGCTCGCGTAACGGGCGCTCCGGATTCCGACGCGTGAGGGCGCTCGTGTAGCCCTCGCCGTAACGGCGGGCGCTACTCTCCTCCTCCTTTCTCAGCGGAGTGACTGGCGGGTGTTGGGCGCCTCCTCTCCACTCCAAGATCACGATATCCACCGTAATCGCGCAATCAACAACCGTGCATTCGCACTTACACACTCTCCCCCTCGGGGAAGTGCGAGGGAATTTTTTTTGGGGGGTGCTTAAAATTTATTCACGACATACGACTGAAGGTGTTCCAGATTAGTGCTGAATATTCCATCTTTGGAACACCAAAAGATTTGTGGACGTGTTAGCAGCTCGGCGTCAATGCACAAGAAACGCCAGCCTAAAATAGGCTTGCCATTTTTTGCAAACTTGCTTTCCTGCGCATACGGAACGACTGCGCTCCTTGGCCTGCCGCAACATAAAAGGCACCGAAAACGATGCACCCCTAAATTCACCGAAAACGATGCACCCCTAAATTAAGCGGAAGTGCACAAGGAACGCGAGTCTAAACTACGCTTGGAACTTTTCGCAGGTAAGAAATATAGTATCACGTTTTCTACCCGCCTTGTCGTATTCGATTGCGCTGCTGCCGAATTCGCTGTGGTGCTGTCAGTATTTGGATGGGAAAAGACAGCGCAAGGGGTGAGATTAGCCAGGTTCTCAAAAGGATGATACAGACGCGAAGGACATGCGTGAGCTATGATCGGTGCTTGGCAAATCCGCACGCGATCTAGAGACACAACTTCGTGAACTGAAAGAGTCTGTCTCGTTCTACACGAACGCCTGCAATGGCGTCAAGATGGGGACTAAAGAAAAGAAAACTGAGACGAGACATCAATGAGCTTGCCAAGCAGAACAGGGAGCTAAAATCTGAGAATGGCAGGCTCGCAAGTGAATGCAAGGAACTAGAACTATACGAACGCCTTCATAACCTTGAGACTAAAGGCGTGCCAAGCGACAGTGACGCGCTCACCGCCATCCAGCAAACCGGCGAGAGCGTTGGCGTCAAAGTTGATAGCAGGGATATCAACACCTGTCACTGGGTGCCCACAAACACCTCGGATGCAAAAAACATAATCGCACAATTTGTTCACCGCTGCAAACGAAAAAGCCTCTTTACAAAATTCAGCAAGAAGAGAGTAGACACCTCTGTTTTAGGCATTCAAACAGAAGATAAAATCTATTTCAATGACCACCTGACTCAAGCAACCGAGGCTTCGCTTTCCGGGGTGATCAGAAAGAAAAAAGAAGGGGGGCGGAACTTTATTTGGACGGCTTCTTGCAAAGTGCAAGCCTGCTTAGGCAAAAAAGCGAAAAGCGTTTAAGTTTACACCAGTGCTGACCTGGACAACATCGCATGTATTATGTAAAAAAATGGGACTTAAACCGGACAGTAACTATACGATATAGCGATTTGGCGATGAACTCAGAACTTAGTGGTAACTACGACAGCCCCGAGGAATTCAGTCGTGAATTCTGCACTCCTGGAACTCCATTCTTATTCATTCGCGTCGATATCAAAAGTATAAAAACAAAAAGGTGGCCGTACACCTTTTCTTGAATCTCTTAATTAGCGCTACGACATCGTTGCCTTCTCAGACACTTGAATTACAAATCCTAATAATGCGCCATGTTGGAATGCCTGTAGGTCCTAGTTTGAAGGCCATAAAACCAAAAGAGGCGGTGACTTAACCTATTATTTTAAAAAAGAAACGGCTTTTTAGGTACTGAATCTCTTTTCCTTTATCTCGGCCGAAGTTGATTGTTTGGCGGTTAGGTTATCGAAACTGATAGTGCGACTACTTTACCGGCCCCGCAAGGCAGAAAACTGGACTTTTTAGAAATTTTAAAGAGGTTGTTGCCTGTCTTCAATATGTGAAAAATATCCTTGTTTCGTATTTGGTGACATTAATATTTATCTTGATTGTAGTGATAACTATACGAAACACTTGAACGCTCTATTATGTACTTATGGTGCTGCACATCTTATTCATGGCCCACGTGATTAACTACGCACAGTGCTACTCTACTAGATGTATGTGCAACAAACATCCATTCACAAGAATGTCCCAGCGGTGGGCTATCATGCGACCTGAGCAATCATTTAGTGGTATTTTTTCTACTGTGTTCCTATGCTAAAACAAACACAAAAATAACGAACGGTATATAGTCGATGGAAAATTATCAACGAAGACCTAGAACTATTCCTACGCTCTATTGAATGGGCGGACTGGAATCCTGTTTACCTACAATGGGATGCTAGAATGCCTGTGATGTTTTTAGCGCACATTAAATTATTGTCACTGTGCTGCTTTCCCGCTAGAAAAATGTACGTCGAGCAAACGGAGAAATTTCGCAAACCAACGATGAGCTCAATCCTACGCGCCACAATAAAAAACAAAGAAAAAATTATATAAAGGGTACCTTCAAAAAATGCGATGCAGAATTGTTTACAAAATATAAAATACCAAAATGTGTTGACATCAGTTCTTAAGAAAGCGAAGTAACAATATTCTGGTACTAAGTTTGAATTTTTACAGGGAAACCCTAGGAACGTGTGGGACGAGGTTTACAGGATAACCGGGAAAATAAAAACATCACGAAATGGCCACAATTACACCAGATGTTAGGAACGTATGTAGGGAGGCCATAGCTGATGCAATTTGTGAACGCAGCTTCGTATAAAAGCTGGAACGAAAACGATGATGCTGACACTACGACATCTGCCACATGTATTTCTGAGTCCATTTTTTAAACCTACTGATTCTAAGGAGGTAGAATCTTTGAAAAGGAAGCTGAAAATAAACGTTGCAGCAGAAATTGATGACATCGGGCCGTCCGAGATAAAATCAATTGCACCGTTTCTCTCGGAACTTCTTGCATGCATAATAAATCTTACCTTAAGCAATAGCATCTTCCAAAAAAAGTTAAAAGTTGCAAAATTCCCTCCTATATTTAATGGTGGTGATCCACAAAACGCTTAAATTACGTCCAAATCCCCGTGCTAACAGCACTATCTAAAAAGTTTGAGGGTGTTATTTTTGAGTACTAGCTTCTTTATTGATATACGCGGTTTAACAACAGACAGCGAATGTGGCTTTCGAAAAGGGCGATTGACTCAGCAGGCGCTGCTTTTATCAGGGATACAATATTAGGCTGCATGAAAAATCGAAATACACCCTCGGACTGTTTTTAGTCATTAATAAAGCTTTTGACTCCATACAATATGACCTACTGCTTAATACGTTGTTCATTTGTCGGTGTACGTGAAATTGCATTTGAACTTACTAAGTCCTATTTGCACCACCGTTACCAAACTGTGGTGGTTGGTGGTATAATGTCTTGAAAATAATGTCGAAACAAAGTGTCCCCCTGGGCTAGATTTCAGAAACGTACCTCTTCCTTGCATAAATACATGATATTGTTTTCATACCTCATTCTCCAAAACTCATAATGTATGCAGAAGACACGAATTGTTTTTTCACATCTACTCATCTTACGTGACTTGAAAGCAGCGTTAACGGCTACAAGCGACGCCTGTCCAAGTGGCTGAAAGATAACAGGTTACAATTGAAGGCCGAAACAACCATGTACATCAAATTTCGCCCTATAAATAAACCGGTAAGAAGTACTTTCACAATTACGTTTACTAACCAGCTTCTTGAAAGGGTTAGAGATCAAAAGTTTTTTGGAGTGTGGTTTCATTAGAAATTATCACGGAAAGCATACGTTCAACGCTTATGGACCGAATTGGCTCGAACAGTAGGCATTCTGTACAGGTTAACGTCTTTAACTCCGCTTTGGCTAAACAAACTTCTTTACCGGTGTTTCTTCTATTCGAAGCTGTGTTATGAATTACTGGTCTGAGGAACAACAACGTCAGCCAATTTTAATAAAATAATTCTGCTACAGAAAAAAGTACTTGGATGTTTTGAAAACTATCACAGAAACTGCCAAAGTCTGCAAAAATCTCTTCTGTTTTCACGACATATATTAACAGCAGATCAGCTGCAGTATTTTAAACTGCTTCAGTACATACAACCAAGTAAGCTTTACATGGCGGGAGTAGATCCCGATTCTCGTTATTCAGTACCACAAAAAAAGAGGAGAATGCCGAAAACCAGGACAAATTATAAGAAACACAACTGCAAACCAAACAGTCTTTATACTTAATCAATTAAATGGTAATATAGATTTGACGCGCTCGGTAAGCGCGTTTAAACATCATCATAAATATATATGGCAGCCACTGGGTCTTCACCATTTCAATTGATATTGCCTACCAATGTTTGTCAACGTGATCTAGATGACATTTCTTTTTCTTTATTTTTGTGAATGGCGTTACCATGCTTAGTGAAACCTTTTACAAATTTGTATAGATTTACACTGCATCACGAGGAAATGCATGTAATGTTGCTGTAAACTTTTCTATCATGTTGCTAGCGTTTTTGTTTTGTATTGGTTGTATCAGCCGCTTTATATTATATAGTGAACTTGCTTGAACAATTGTGACTGTAGCTTTTTTGTTCATGTTATTTTACGAGACCATTTTTTGTGAACTTGCTCTGTACAATACCAAACTGTCTATCTCTTTTCTGTAAAATGTACACGCACGGCTGCTGAACTGCAGAAGGGCAGAGACCTCGTCAGGGAATTCAGCCTTTAGTTTCTGTCGATGTAGCACAGTATGTATTTTGGTCTCTTGAAATACAGTTTGAATGAATGAATGAATGAATGGATGAATGAATGAATGAATAAAGGTTGTGTTTAATGAATCAGAGGGACTTAGATGCTTTGATTTTTATTATATCGATATGATGATTCCAGGTTAGATCGGGCGTCATGGTGACCCCCATGAATTTTACCATTGTTACGACTTGTACAGGCACAGTATCAATTTTTATTTTGCGAAAAGGAATTGCCCTGGATGGCCCGCACGGATACGCAGACAGGCCAAAGAAAACTGTAACAGGGATCTGACATTCTAGCGTTTGTTAATGTTATCGGGTTAGTTTTGGCACTTTAGTTCCATCTGGAGACCTCTACAGCATTTTTTGCAGTGGTAAATGTCTGGTTTCAAGGATAACGAATCTTGGGTATTCGTAATTTGTTTATAAATAACCCAGTTATTGACAAATAATCGGCAAGTACGACAAAAAAATACTGTATTATCACATATATTTATTAAAAAGAATATAGGACCGAAGACTGATCCTTGTGGGACAACGGAAGTTACTTGAGGTAAAGTTGAAAAATGGTTATTAATGGGTTGGTGACTCATACCGGTAGGTTAGGAAGTTATTAATCCACCGGTTAACCTTAGTCTTGATATTAAGAGCAATATGATTTTTCATCAGGCGGATGTGATGAACCTTACCGAAATCCTTGGCGAAATCTATCGATATAGCATCTATTTGTGACGAAGTATGTAATGCATTATAGACACCAGTAATTAACTCAAATAACAGAGTTTCACTGAAACGCCCTTTCAAAACCGAATTCACTAGAAAGAAAGAAGCTGTGTTTTGTTAGGTAGCTCATTATGGCAGATGATATTGTGTGTTCTAGAAGTTTGCATACATGCTGCTTTACGAAATCCGTCTGGAATTAAGAGGCACAGATGGGTCTCCTCACTTGAGCAGAAGCGCGAATGGGCCCAAAACGGCCGAAAACCGCCGCCGTTTGGGCCTCAAATTCCACTTTCCTCATTCGCTTTTAATTCCTCACGATTGAACAGCAAAATGCCCTGTGGAACACTGGCGTGAGCCATAACACTTGTAAACCATGAAAGGCTTTCTAAACGACATTTGCGCAGGTGTACTTCACGACAAAGTATGCGCCCATCACCGCTTGCCTGTTTATGCGTGCAGGAGTTGGAGCACGAAGGAGGGGGCGCGCACGTGCAACTGAGCTTCATGCCGCTACCGATCACGTGCCCCTTGTGCTGGTGCGAGATGTAAACCTGCAAGTCTCATGGCTCAAAGCGCCCAGTCAGCTGTCGATCGGAATCGAGCTGTTTGAGTCTGGGGTGGTTTGTTACACACAAAGTAAGATGCCTCTGACGGGGCAAGAAAATGAACAGTCAGATGTTTCTCCTCTGGAATAAAGCTTGAGGTCTTGCAGGATTTACTTCTATACGGGACGGACGCAGGTCGTTCGCTTGGAGGAACAAGAATGGGAACTGGAGGAGCCTTGGACCGAACAGAAGCGCGCATAGAAGCAAAAAACGGAAAGCCGCTTTCGCTGCCGTCACCACCTAAGGTTCCAGCTCATCGAGTAGCTACGGATCCTCCCCGGATGAAAACTAACTTGCCCGCTTGGAGCGGTGACATTGGCCAGCACTACTTGTGCAGCTTATGAGGCTTTCAGGGCAACATTTTTGACGGATTCGTTTACTTCTAGGCACACGCACGTAACCGATTGCCGATTTATGCGTGCATGGATTTGGGCGGGGGGGCGTGCATGCGCAGAAATAGGTTTTATGCCCTTACAGGTGATATGTTCGTTGTGCTGGCGGGTGGATTTAAGATGCAAAGCATCCCTTGGTCGACCCTCTGTCATACCTCAGCGTCCGGCGTCCACACCTCTTCTCCTCGTCCCCCTTTCCACGCCAGCTGTGATAACGTTGCTCTCCTCCACGACACTCGGCTCGTCTCGCGCCGGCTCAGGAAGACACCGGCAACACTGTCACTCCAGGAGCCCTAACAGCTGTGATAACGCCTCTCTCCTCCTCGCCGCTCAGCTCGCCTCGTGCCGGCTCAGGAAGACACCGGCAATACTGTCGCTCCAGGAGCCAAGGGGAAGCGTGTTCGTCTCGTGCCGGCCCAGGAAGACACTGGCGGCACTGTCACTCCAGGAGCCATCTCAAGGTCGGGGCTATGTGCCTCCCGTGTTGTGGCGCTATCCACACGCCCACTGCGCATGCGCGTCTCTCGCCTATTCTCCTCTCCACCAGCTGTATAAAAGCAAGTGCGCGCGCTGCGCGGCGTTCAGTGTGCTCCAAGACACCACCTGCGCCGTTTCTGCTCCGGTGTGGAACCTACACAGAACCCCCATGCTCTGGGTCACCATATAGTTCCCTTCGGGGAGATGGTGTATTTTTTTACGTGGACGTCCAATGGCGAAATGCAAACTCAGCGATGTCTTTTCAGTGGTCTGGCGAATTGATGGTCGGTGTGGTAGTAGGCTGCAGGATTAAGCGACTTGGTATCCATGCAGTACTTCAATTGCGCAAAAAACTATCGAAGACAGGAGAGAGGCGACACGAGACAGAGCGCACACTTTCAACAAACTTTTAAGAAGAAATCACAGATTTATACTGCCCACAATCTCTCCTACACACTCATCCAAAAAAAACAATGAACAAACACCTCCTTCCCTCGGTGCATTATCACACTCTTAGGGCACGTGCCGCTGCTATTGCGGTTTCATGATAAATCGCTGTCTTGCCCAAACAAGTACATCTCTTTTTCCATAAGTGCGAGGGCGGGAGTGCTTACACAGCTGTTCCCAGCACGTGCTATTTCATTGGCCTCAATAATCTCGCGGGTCCTAGTTCCTAGATAAAGTTCCTAGATTTGAAGCTTCATTTCCTCGCAAGCAGAACGTGCTGGCAGTAGGAGTCTCGGGCTGAAAACCCTTTACTTACTTATTCTTCGGGGCATTCAAAAGTGGTGAAGCGGGGCGTAGCCAAGCTGTGCTTCAAAAACAGTCTTAAAAAATATGCGTTCACAAAATGAATGAAAGCCTAACCATGCAAGTTGGCCGCCTTGAGCGAGCAGGTTTTCCCGAGCACATTTTGACGGCTGTTGCGCATGATGTCCTCAATGAATCAAAGAAGGGTCTGCGTGAGCGGGTCTGTGAAAATGAACAGCAAAAACAAAAATATGCAGTCATCCCGTACAAGCATGGGTTATGGCACCGGTTAAAAAAGATTGGAGCGACAACTAATGTCAATATCGTGTTTTCCGCACCCCTGAAGCTTGGATACTTGTGCAAAAGGAGCTACTGCAAACATAAAAAACCACCTTGTGAAGTCAAGCACAGGGTTGTGCTAGTGTATGTGATTCCGTTAGACTGCAAAAAGATATACGTGGGGCAAACGGGGAGGTGCATCAATGATCTCCCGCGGGAACATGCCAACAATGTGAAAAATGCCAACTCATGTCTTTTGGCTATCCACTGTCGGGATTGAAAATATACCCCCTGTTTGATAAGTGTTATATTGTAGCATGAACAAGAACCGTCCCACCCGCGATATCATTGAGGCCAATAAAATAGAACGTGCTGGGAACAGCTGTGTAAGCACTCCCTTCCTCGCACTTACGGAAAAAGAGATGTACTTCCTTGGGGAAGACAATGATTTATCCTGAACCTGCAATAGCAGCGGCACGTTCCCTAAGAGTGTGATAATGCACAGAGGGGAGGAGGTGCTTCTTTATTGTTTTTTTTTAGATGAGTGTGTAGGAGAGAGTGTGGGAAGTATAAATCCGTGATTTCTTCTTAATAAAGTTTGTTGAAAGTGTGCGCTGTATCTCGTGTCGTCTCTCTCCTATCTTCGCTAGTTTTTTGCGCAATTGAAGTGCAGCATCGGTGTGTTAATCGAACAGTAAGATGCCTGTGACTCGGGAGTGAAACAGCTCAATAGTTGTACGCTAGAATAAAGCTGGGGTTCTTCCAATTGTGATTCGGATAATTAGCTGGGATGTACGCTCAATCGCAAATTACAAACATGTGGTTTTCCACGCATTCCGTGGAGTTCGTGCAGCTTCGCATGTCGTCCTTCTTAACACAGTAAGAGGGCACTTATTTTTTTATTTAAAGTAGCCCTTTCAAGGCACATGTTTCTTTCGCAGATAATTTGTAGCCTTTAAAAACTTGGTGAAGAACGTTAGAGTTATAATTTGATGGCATAGTATCGGTCTAACATGCCATGAATGGTGATAACAAGAAAGCTATACATAAAAGCTAATAAATAATTTCAACTATTAAACTTAAACCTTTCGGGGCAAGCTAGCAAGTATGGGCTCAATTGTTAAGATAGCGTTTTATTGCGACCCTGTTCTATCTTGCTCCGTTTACTATTATACCTGGCTCTTGTATAACTCTGCATGCAGGTAAAAAAATTCCGCAATTCATGTTAGGCTCGGTCAGAAGGATGTGTGACACATTTGAAACAGGGTTTTCTAATCGCTCTTCCAAGGTGAAGAAGACAGTAGTAATCAAATATTTATCTTCCTCAAGCACTGGCTGCATAGGCGTGCAAAATTTGGTGCAGTTCTTCATGAGACTTCATGTAGAACTGCGACCCATTGGCCCTTGAGTTTGTAGTCCCCCACTCCTTCATAAATTTGAGCAAGCGTTAGGCATCCCTACTTTTCCTATAAAATCCCAGGCCATCTCAACTGACGCGAAAACGAGAAAGTTTAGAAGCATGCAATTAATAAGTAAATTGGAACATTGTGAGTCTCTCTCTTGCCACACGGCGCGGGCTAATCGGGCGCCGGGGAAGCGCCGGTGAGAGGAGAATTCATGCGTTTCCTGAGGCGGTGGTGCCCTGTCTTGCGTTGAACCGAATCTAAGCAATTCGCATCCCATTCTGCCCCAGTTTGCGGTAGTGGCAGGGGTCAATGCGAGCGCACTGCAATACCCGCGGCTCGCCCTGGGGCCTCATGCTCGTATGAGAAGAGGATTTATTATAAAACCAAATATCAGCACGCAGCGGCTAGTGGTAACAGCGCTGCCCTAAAAACTGAAAAAAAATCCAATCAGTTTCCAAGTACTGAATCCGGGCAGCCTACACTTTGCACAATAATTGTCTATGGTGGTGAAACAATTAGGCTACTCTGAAATCAATGCACAAAAAAAGTTCACATGTGTTCAAAGAAAGAGTTCAGAAAATCGTTGAAAGTCAATACGGCACAATAGTGATGCTCAGTATGTTATTCCCGACCGCTAGGAAACGCGTGGACCAGCGTAATAAGAAGGCGTCTTCACCTAGAGCTGCCAACACATTGTCTAAGGGATTCATAAGGATTGACCGTACACGCCACAGCAGTGGAAACATCGACCGTTGCGGCTGGGCACGACGACACGCGGCACCACAATTTCGCCATAATACAAATGCCCCAGAGCACATCAGGAAGTTCACCACCATGTCATTTCAACGTGTGCTCATTCTAAGTGTAAGACCAAACAACCTGTTTAGCACAATCGAAAACGTTACCGCTACACTACACTAAAAGAAGGCATGTTCCAGTGTTTCAGTGTGCCCGCATTGCGCGCACCGTGAGAAACGCACAATGCCGAATCTCGCCAGACGGTCACACGTCGGAAGAACTTGCCAGCCACGCAACCATCCGAAATCCCTAAAATCAGAAGGAATGCTCCATGATCAATGAAGTCCCGGCACCACGTATGTACGCCTTTTATTGCTTCGACCGAACACCCGACCCGATCAGGCCTACCGTGGGTACTTGGTGGATCAGTCGGTGGGTACTTGGGTGTAACACATATTATAACACGTCTACAAACAGCTTGTTCATGTACTTGACGATCTCTGAAGTGGACAGCGAGATTTGCACTAATCCATTATACACCTTTCTTTTATTGTGCGTTTTGTTGCAGCGCCAGGCCCTGGAAAACGAGTATCTTGTTGTTTTAGCGCCGCGACTATATGAGATGACGCCGACGACGATAGGAGACGCCGAAATCCCAAGCCCTTAAGTGGCTTCACCTTTAAAACTGTTATGAGGTCACACTAACACTAGAGCGAAATACGTAAATAATGGTGAAGCATGGTGTGGCCATCATCACTGGCGTGGGTAGGGTGATTGATGATGATGATTATTATTATTATTATTATAATATTATTATTATATTATTATTATTATTATGAGGATGATGTGGCCAAGAAAAACAAAAAAAGCCGGAACTTCAGTTGGCGC
Organism: Haemaphysalis longicornis; assembly: GCA_013339765.2. Taxonomy (NCBI): domain Eukaryota; kingdom Metazoa; phylum Arthropoda; class Arachnida; order Ixodida; family Ixodidae; genus Haemaphysalis; species Haemaphysalis longicornis. Next base: position 159,041,792 of record CM023449.1, on the reverse strand, counting down.
TATTGATTCGAGCTCTGCGTGGGTCGAGAATACGTTGACACGGAGAAGCTCTTACAAAGTGTTGTTATCGGGGGCTCGGATGTGGCTTCAGTGGGGCACAATCTAATACGCAAGGGCGGTGTCCGAGTTTTGTGGGTGGTTGTGAGTTCCCCATTAACAGTCCGTGCAGAAATGTAAACTGATTAGCATAACCATAGACTTGTACACGACTTCCTTTTCGAGCTGACAGTGTCACTGGAAGGGGAGAGGGGTTTATGCCTTGGTGCCAGAGTTTGGAGCTCGGGTGCCCGGGTGGCAAAGCGGATGGTAGCTGCACGGTTTCCCTTTTCCCTTGGCGGATTCTATATGCGTTGCGACCTTTGTATATATTTGGGTTGTTTTTATGAACAAACTTCATTTGAGTACGACCGCTTGCCTGTGTCACCTGCTTGTTGTCTTCCATTTAGTTTTGAGCTGTGGGTAGCATTACGCAACGCCGCTCGGGTGGATATGCCAGCATGAGGGGCGGCCATATTAGGAGTTTTGCTTTTGAGGGGCATGCTGCGGGTGCAACTACAAGAAGAAGTTTGCGACAAAGACAGCGTAAGTTCTAAAGTTAAATGAAAGCTTCTGTGCAAATGAAAACTTGTTAAATTTCGGTCAACTGCAGTGGCCTAACACCTTATTGTTCATTTCGTCCAGGGCAGGTTCTTTAATGAAATGGTATAGTACGCATGAATATTATAAACAGTATGAAAGAATCCAGTGAAAAACTCAGGTACTGTTTCATAATGCAACCGTTCGATTTTAACCTTAGTTCAATTGAACTAAGGCTCACGTTTACCTGCACGCGCGCCTTTTCAGAAAAGACCTACTACAATGTCCTGGGTGGGGAGGAGCATACCATAGAGACCCTCGACATCAGACCAGGAGGTCGGCGCTTCGTGCGGGCTGCTTCACGTCGGATCCTGTTCCTTGGGGCGCCACTGCACAAACAGTGCGGAGCCTTCGAGTGGAGCCGACATTGAAAGTGACGTGGGAAGAGTAGCTCCATATCATCCTACGGATATGCAATGGCTTCTGCGTTGCAGATACGCAAGCGAGACGTACGCTGGCTCAGGTGGTGCTTACATCGACCGCATGCTGGGGCGGTCTGATTGGAGCTCACTCAAGCGCAGCCCACGCAGATAGAAACGCTGCACCATGAGTGCCTGCTAGGTATCACGGGCCTGCTTAGGCACACCAAATTAACGAACTCTACTGGTCTTCGAGGGTTACTACTCTATGCCATAGCGTAGAGGAGTGGTACAGAGGACAGCCTACATCCTGCACATTGTACTCAGCTTGTAGAAGCGTTAACTTGCACAAACACTCGATAGACGTGGCTGGACATCTATCCCTCTGCATCAGCAATGTCAAATGTATACCTTTGCGTCATTGTACCATCATACGAGTCTTGCAATAGGCACGTCCCTGTTATCACGGCCAGTGCTAACCGCATGCTCGGGCATATCACACGAAACTTTTCGGTAAACTCTATAACGTACGCGTTCATATCTAGTAACGCGGTTAGTATCAACGCTACTACATTATTTACGTTGTTCGTACCATACCGGAATGCGGCGTTTCGGTATTGGACCTTCTTACAAGCTCACTAATTGATGCATATGACGATGTACATAGCCACGCAACCTGTTTTATTGTTTCGAAGTACGACCAATGATACAAAGTAAAGCTCCTCAAAAGCTCGCTATCACTGCCGCCACTCTGATTGCCCAGGAATAATTATAGTGTGTGCCTTTTCGTCAAAATATATAAACTCAATTTCTTACTTTCAGAGCACATTATTATTTCGACAAAATTACATTTCACCCCACATTGATCATTTCAAAAAAATTGGTGTTTCTTATGACGTACTGCGGCCTAGTTCAGTTTCTGTATTCCTAGAACACCGTCGGAGTGGAACCAAGTATCGTCTTTCTTGATGCTTGTTGTCGACAAATTTAGGAAACAACTGACCGAATGATTTGCGTTCGGTTAAGTTTTCATGAGTTGTTTGACTTTGTTTTTTTTGTTCTAAATATTGTGCATATGGTGAGGTTTGTGCTATGAAATAATTTTTTTTGTGCCGATGGGCGGCATTTGTTTGATGTTTTCCTTTGTTTAAATTAATTGGTCGTGGGCATTGTTCACAGCCCTGCTATATTACAAGTGGCTGCTATATAGATTTCCTTTCATTTCATCGCAGTCACTCCCTCGCTCTTTGTATGTAAAGCCTTAGTTCAAATTTTCTGGACCACGGCTTAGGTTTCTGGGCAACAAAGATTTTCAATGCTAAAGCTGAACGATCAACAGAGACCACAATATTTTATGACAGAAAGAACGACAGGTGTTCTCTCGGACTTCGTGGCATAAAACGTTTAAGCCTCGCTGATGAGGTCACCTGTACTATGGATTTTTTTTGTTGCCTATGCCGTTATGACAACGCCTAGAAAATTTTGACAAAGGCTCTAGATTTATTTTTGTGCATTGCCCCACTTCCCGCAATAATGCCGAATGAGTCGTTAGGGTATCTGAAAGAATAAATAAATAAATAAATAAATAAATAAATAAAAAATAAATAAAATGCGTAAATAAAAAAGTAACTGCAAAAAGAGCCATTTTTATTTTATGTCCGTTGAACTTCGGCCATCCTAACAGAGCTGTTTAATACTGAATTCGAATGAACACAGCACACTTCAATTTCTAAGAGAAGAAGAAAGGGGGCTGAGGAAATAAAAGAGCACCATCAAGAGAAGTTCAGGTCCCGTCAATCCACTTTTACCATTATTTTAACGCTGTGAAGGCGTTCAAAGACAAGTAGCAGCTCGGCGTAAATATAAGGGTACAATCTGGAGAGGTTTGCCTGAGAAGGGCAGGTTGTATAGCCTTACTGCTTCTCGTTATTTTTGTTTCTGCATCTTCACATCTCCGAGAATTCTCCGGCATTCCTGAAACGTCAAAGATGTTGCTTGTTCATTTGTATACCCGAACCGCGTTGTGGATATACCGACCTACGCAAAACGGAAACGGCGTTGCTTCTTAACTAGCGAGCTACTGCTATCACGAGACGCTGTCGGCACCATTTACGCCTCGGGCTTCCTAGGAGCAGTGGGCAGGCTTAATGCCGTGGAGAGAAAAAACGAGTGCATTCGTGCTGTGGATTTCTTTTTGTTGTCACCTGCGTTACTTCGTGCCCGCCTAGACAGTCACGGAAGCTTAACCCTATGGAGGTCCCTTTTGGCACCAGCGCTCTTGAACAACTTTCCCGTGGTATTTTCGCGCGACGGTTCCTGTGAGTCTCGTGATGCCCCGCATGGAGGAAGAGCGCCGTAACACAGTCCCAAGACGCTTATATTCTGAATTCTCGTTTAGTGTAGGTTATATGGTTCCGAGGAAATGGCTGGCACAAATGTTGTCAGTAGCGAGCCGTCCTGGGCAGTGTGCAAGCAATAGGGAATGAACAAAAATTAAAAAAAAAATATTTCCCAATCTCCCTTTCACCTTCTCCTTTCTGTAGCAAAATTCAGAAGGAATTTATCTTGTCTTCTTAGTGCTGTACTGTTGCATGTAAATGTAGGGCTGTTACTTGCTTTTCCAAAGCATTGCTGCAAAACAAATACTACTCAAGAAAGACCGAATGGAAGTGCACTCATTTGTAAAAGCCGATATATGCCAAGTCAGAACCGCAGATCAATTCGATAATGAATATTTACAGTTATATTGGTTTGAAGGTGACTGAGCTAGAAATCTCCAGACACATGATGTTGGGCACAAGCAATAAAACTTTCAAAGTACTAGCGTGAGATTGTTACACATGCTGAAATGCGTCTTTCATGTGAGACATAGACATCTCTATCTGAATATGCGCGCTACAGCAGCACCCTCTAACACTTTAGACAGCTAGTTTTGTCTATGCGCCCACTACGCCAGACAAAGTTCATACTGCAATTTTCTGTTTAGAACATGCACCAAGAGCATTCTTTAGCAGCGACGTTCTTTCCTACAACTGAGCGAAATATTGCTTTATTCTGTCATATAATCACATGTAGAGAGGAGTCATTGTCTATCTCCCGATTTATTAATAAAACTTCTTGGTAAATTATCTCCTCGTTGTCACTGCAGAATCGATTGTGAGTATAATGGAAAGCTAATATTTCCCAATGCGCTTAATACTTCCATGGTGGGCTCTGCGAACAAACGATTCTAGTGCCGCAATGTTAGGTTCAGTGGTTGCAGTATGATTCGCACTTCCGGGACTACCTCTTTATTAGGCAACGACTTTCCCACGGCAGGAGTATCGAGCGGGACGCAGTGTGCATAAAAATCGCTGGCTAGTGGAAGTTAGCTGTCTGAGGTAGCGCAAAGTATGATCCTCAACCTCACCTGCTTCAGTTCACTCGCAGCCGGACCTTGCGAGCCTTGGACCAAACTGTGGGCTGTATGAGTGTGTTTCCGAATTCTTATTTGCATAACAACTATTACGCATCTATGACCAAGCTAAATCAAGAATAACCTAGGACCACAAAAGTGAATGAGACTATTTTTTCATCGCTGAATTTAAGCAAATGTGTCATTGTACTGCTTTTTTCGTTGTTTAACGCGCCAATGTAACGCAGGCGATGAGGTACGCCGTACTGGCGGGCTCCGGATTAAGTTAGACCACCTGGTGATCTCTAAGGTGCGCCGAAAAAAATTGTGCTGCATTGCACATTGAAAGCCATTGTACTGCTTTCGACACACAAAAAAAGATAGAGAGTGACGTACTCGCACCAACAAAAATTTCCGCTTTGTTTATATTTACATTACGTTGCTTGAAAACTCACTTTGTGGTCATGAAAGTTTGAAAAATAAAAAGAAATGTTTGGGTAAAGAAAAACGACGTTCGCTCTGTAGAGCAAAGGAGGTGATTATTGACAAAAAGAGCCTAAAGCGCTTAAAACTCCAACGCTGGCACGCTTCGAGAAAAGTTTCGGAACAAGTGCCCAGGCATGCTTGTGCCCAGGCAAGCCCAGTCATTCAGACTGGGCTTATACGAAAGGGTGGTACATGCGGTATTTTAATTGACGCAGAAGGGGAAGACGCCATCATTCAGAAGAGTGATTCGCATACCAAATACTTGGACCATAAGCAGCGAAGCCTTGGTGTACGGTTGGAGGCTTGTAAAGTTTGCGGCTGAGATTAAAATGCTGTTTATTTTTTTTTCTCATCGTTCATCTCAACCATAGAAGCTATCTACTAATTTTCAGCCTCGTTTAGCACATATTATTATTATTACAGTGACGGGAGGGTGTATAAAAAGTGAACTTGCAAAACAGGGATAGTTAACACAAAAACAAGAAGAAATATTCTGAAATGTCGGTGTATTTTAGTCTTCCAGAGATCCGGGAAAATTCTTCATTTGGGGAATTGTGCTTGGCGCTGCGTTTGAATATTATATAATAGGCACCAAGAACCACCCGCCTGTTCAAAATCACTGCGTGAGCAGATGGAAACAAATATTACGGTAAAGTTATTTTAGTGTAATTACGTCAAAGTTTTGCTCGTTGTAGAGACGTTTATATGTGCGTGTACTTCTGCAGCGCAGATTACTGAACAACGCTGTTTTGAAAATTGATAGCAGGTTTTATAGAAATATCAAGAGGAGGACATTTTATAACACTTTTGAATTGAGAATGGAACTCTTTTGGATAGTTTATAAACACAAATAATACTAATGAAACAACCAGACAATCAAAAGCAACAGTCTGATGGGTCTCCGGGGCTCCGGGACTCCGTTTTCTAAATTGGTGATTACCAATTAGTTTGTGCTTTAAGAGGTGTTACAAAAGGCGAAAGCAGCAACAGGTTCTGATAAATAGCCATAAAAGTTCCCTCACCTTTCTCGCAATTTTCAAACATACTAAACTAACTGGTTTGTATCGGTATAAATGGGACGCACTAAGCTCACATGCTGAATTGTTTCGATGTCAACGCTTGTGTTGCGTGGTGATACAGCCCGAAGCTAGCTCATCAGGATGGCTATGTTCAGCTGTCTAACCCTTCCAAAGACGCTCCTCTCCGTTTTCGTTCTCCCGACTCACGTCCGTGCTGCAGCGGCAGCGTCCACCGCTCTAGTCCGGCCGTGGCCGAAGCTGCTGCTGCGTTCGGGACACCGCCTGGGAATTTCAGGCAAAGGATGGCAGAATCTCTGATTTCAGCCTTTGTAGGGCCATTTGTAATAATTCAAGTGACGTCGCATAGGCAAATTGTTGCGGCTTTCGTTTAAAGCTTTGCTTTCCAACCACCTTCACAGCGTAGATTGGAGCCATTTTTTTGTTTTATTCTGTATTATACCAATCATGCAGATTGACACTATTATTACTGCTAAATATATTTGCCAATTATGCTTTTCGGCGCATGTACATGCCGTTACACGGCTGGATCTTCTTACGTCTTCGTCGGATTTCAGTTTATATTTTAGAGGTTATTGTGTCCCTAATAACTTTATCCGGCTCATAACAATGGGTTTGGTTGCAATATTTTTATTTGCAGGTTTTAAAATTGTATGAATGTTTTTATTTTAAAATTAACCGTCGTTGAAACTAATTTGACAAATAAATGGGACAGTATTTAAATCAACATTTTCGTGCTACTTCGAGGCCTTCTATTGGTTGTGGATTTTGCTATCGCTTTATGACTATCTATGTGTTCTGTGGTTTTCAAAATTTAATCTTTATCGCCTCAGGTTGGCATATGACAGGAACATTTTAATGTGAATTGTTCATTTCTCTTTGTGTATTTCTTGTTTTGCATTTTTTCTGTTCGCCATGTGCACTAGCTCTTACAGTTAAGAACGTGCCCCTTATTTGAATTTCATTTGTTTGCGCAAATCAAGATATTACCCGGTTGATGCTTGGTGTACACCGATGAGTGCCTACGCAATAAACACCGTGACGGAGCTGAACGTGGCTAAGCTCAACAGGTGCTACGTCTGATGGCAAAGCGCCTGATTGACGGAACGTCGTCTCCCCTAGCTGGTACACATTGCTTCCTCGGATTTTTTCGAAGACATCAGTGTACAGGCGTACGTAAACTGCTCCAATACGTATGCTTTTTTTCGGAATGCATCTTAGCTTGGCGTGAGTCTACCCACCCTATTGTTTTTAACTTAGTTTTATAACCTTACTACAAAAGTGAAAAACGCAAGGACAACATGCACCTATATTTTTAATGTTCTAGATTGCAGATGAAGGAGCACACTAAATGATTGAGCCGCCGTCTCTCATGCTATGAAGGTGAGGAGACATTATGGGCTACTGGTAATGTCTGTCGCTACGGAAAAACTCGTATTCAAATTCCTTCAAACAATTTGCAAGTTGGAAAAATCACGTTATTTTGCTGTTGGAACTGAAGGGATTTACACACGGGCAAAGGCGTTTGGAAGCTGCAAAAGTTGACATTGAAGTAGACATCAGTAGTCCACTCTGTATGCCCTGCCATTCTATTTGTCTGGACCAAAAAATGAATATTTACCGAGTGTGATGCCAAAAAGAACCAAAAAGAGGTGTAAAAGTATTTAAAGGTGAAAGTGACTGACAAAATAAACCTACAAGCAAAACTAACATTCTTCATTCTATTGGTACACGTAGAGCCGATGTGGCAACGCGTTGAGCAGCGGGGATTTCAATGACATTCGCATCTCTTTGTTGACGAGAGAACGGATCCAATTGAAAATATACGTCGGTGGACAAAACACGGTTATGCTATCAATGGCGCATTCCAAGAAAGGGGGCTGATGCCCTGTGGTTTGGCGCCGCCACGTGGCTGACCTGAGGCGTTGGAGAAAAGGATGGCCCGTGGTAGGCTCTTTTTTAAAAGCAATATAATAAATACTTTTATGGAGGTTGCTGCTTGGGCTACCTGCACGTTTCTGCATTTAGCGTCTTTTCTAGTACTTTAGGTAGCTTAGAGTTATTTTGCGTTTTGGTGTGAAACCAGACGCTAACTAACGAGGGCGCAGGACCTAAGCAGCAGGCTAAATGCCGAGGGATGGATGCTTTCAGTTATAATAATACAAATGGCGGCAAACTGACACAGTAAGTTGCTCGCATATTTATGTAATTACCTGACACAAGTAATATTTTTCTTCACGAATATTTTTTTTGGAACCAAAGTTTGTTTTTCTGGGAAGAAATGCTGAAAGCGACAAGGGAGACACCATCCAATAAATCCTCCCCCTCCGGCCATCTTTACTGGTGTAATTCTACGAATAAATTTACAAGGGGAGATTTGATATCTTTGTTCATAATATAGGCATGGGTAAATTTCCATAAAACAATGTGCTGCTTTCAAAAAAATACATTATTTTGTAATAAACGTCAAATATACTCCGGCTGACAGTTCCTAGTGTCTGAAAAAATCACGCACGCAGCGTTGCAATGTCAGGTTTGTCGTTACAGCCCCTGAGAGAACTTCAAGGCTGTCGAAATCCGTAAGGGTACACCTTGGGAATGGTGCCATATGCACAATGACCAACAGTTGGTGCCATGTGCAGATAAATTGCGATGCTCAATACTGATGTCCTGCGGCAAACTCTACGTAGAGCAGACGGGCATGTGCCTCTATGTACACTTCTGAAGAAACAGCAAAACTTGTCGAAGGCGGTGTGCAGCCACGCCGCGACGTGTGGCCGGGAAAACCATTCCTGTAATTGGTTCGCTGAGTTCCACGTCTGCTTTTCATTAGCCTACAAGCCACCGTCTCTCGCATCACCGGAAACCGCGCTTCCAGTTTTGCACACCAAACTTCTTTTCCAGTTGTTTGCAGGTCAGCGGTTGCGGCTGCTTCGCGCAGCAGCCATCACAGCCGGCAGCTTTCGCACACGCCGACATCGCTCCACCACTGCTATGCGTGACGTGTTGGTTTGTCGGCGGTCTCTGTGTCTGAAGATGGTGGATGGACGAGGAAGTATGCGCCGGTAGGGGAGCTACATACCTGACCTTCAGTCGCTGATTCTACCACTTTCTGAGACGGAGCAGCTATGCGCCATCACCGACAAGACTGTACTTCGTGCTGCGCTGATATTTTGCGCTAGGGAGTATGGTAATCGTCAGCCAATATTTTATTCCTAATATACTCATTTGCACGTTCATCAGTAGCCATCGTCGCCTTGCAGGCGTCCTACTCTTATTCCTAGGTTTTCAGCGGCGTTAGTAGTTCGAAAATACTTCCTTTATTATTACAACGTTTTAGGATCAGAGGTGGAAAATAACAAAGATTGTGTAAGCAGTGTTTCTGCAGCAGGGAAAGCAGGACAGTAATTGAAGATTTTTTCCCGAACGTGCGAGAATCTCACGTGACTTGGCAAAGAATTCCCTCTGACCGGTGCCGTGCCCTGAAGTTCTGCGCAGGGCTATGACAAAAAACCATAGCGGATTCTCGCAGAAATTTTGTGCCGGCTGACGGTACACTTCGAACGTGTACCGCAAGTGACGTCTTCGTTCTGGAGTATTTTTATTTATTTATTTATTTATTTATTTATTTATTTATTTATTTATTTATTTATTTATTTATTTATTTATTTATTTATTTATTTATTTATTTATTTATTTATTTATTACCCTCAGGGCTTACAAGAAGCGTTATAGAGGGGAGGGGCTACATCAATAGTGGAATATAAGGCACGTTTATAACGTGATGTGTGCAGGCGCAAACTAATTAGTACGGATATTCAGTGTCGTAAAGTCGATACAGCTGAACACGTTTCTCAGGTGTCTTAAGGCTAACATAAAAATCACAGGGTATCACGATGGCTTTTTCCGGTGGCCCAAGTTCATCTTCAGCCTGCCTATGTTTTTTGAACAGCAGCATTTCATTATAGCCAATATATTTCAGTTTATTTTATTTCATTTATTTACTCTCAGGGCCGCAAGTCGTTACAGAGAGGAGTGGCATTTTTAAAGGACCAAAACGACCAAAACATATAATATTAGTAACAAAAATTACAAGAAGTCGCACACCGCGGACTTGAAATGAGCTGGGTCGGTGATAGGGATGATGGAGGCGGGTAGGTGGTTCCATTCGAGGCTGGTTTTGGGGACGAAAGAGTAAAAATGCAGATTTGTTTTGCATATGGGTACTTCAAACTTGAGCTTATGATCAGTCCGGTGCGAGACATACGATGGTACTGAAAAAGTGCATGTTTTAGATATTCGTTGTAAAAAAATATTTTGTGGAACAAACGCAAACACATTCAATGTTCTGCCGAGATAATTCGATAAGTATGTTATATGAAATTTTAAACTTTTACTGAAAGTGCACTACACGCACCTGGGTGTTCGTTACACAAGGCCAAAAAAAAGTCAATCGTGACTACATTTTCTTGGAGGTGGGTGTAAGTCAAATGGGTGGAAACATTTGAGCTAGAATTTAACTCAGAGAACTTGAAAACTGGGAATACAATTTCTTCTTGGTTCATTTTTTTACAAAGTTTTCCTAAGTTTTTGTTGCACACATACTTCTACGTAACCAATGCAGCTTACGCTACAGAAGAATTGTACTTGAGTTTTCTAATTCCATTTTGGGTAGCGTTAAGGCCGGTGTTTGTTTGAGAACTGTGTACGAGCACGATTACGTAATTTACATGATAACCAAACACCGGCGTGTGTGTTCGCTTCCTATAGGATCCAGTGGGAAGGGATAAGCACTATACGCTGCTGCGAAATCTTGGATCCTGGAGAATTTATTTAGTGGCTGTAGGTTGTAGGATCAACGATCCGCATTGAGATAAATGATTCGTTAGCACTAGGGTGCAAATTTGCGACTTTCTCTTAGAACAATAAAATGCAACAAATGTTATGTGCATCAAATGTATCTGTGTGCGTATGCTCATGTTTCCAGTCAAAACATATCCTATGCCGAATCTTGCACAGTAGGAGGTAGAAACATTCTACAGGCAGCACTAATGCGTGTCCTCGTTGAACACGGTGAATCTAAGGTTGTCGAGTGACATCTCGGTTTTCACGCCGAGAGCGCACATTGAACAGGCACGCACATGCAGCGAAAGTAAAAATACAGGCACTGCTTAGATGCAGCCGTCGCCTCCTTGCATTTCCTGATAGCACGCGCCCTTACTCTTTCGTCCCATCTCCCTCTCATCACATTTCCCTTTGGAACGAACAAACCATTCAATGCTCTTTACACCGCAGCCGCATGAAGCGTTGGCTTGACCTTGGCTGAGCTTGAAAGTCAGGTCGCCGCTAGGAGGAACGAGATGTTTTTTGGGAAAAAGGGACCGTATGCTTTTCTGAAAATATGGAGGCCGCATGAACAAAATCATGATGGGAGTGAGCCCCTCCCCTCGTGATTTGCCTGCTAGAAGAGCGAACTGCGAACGTGCAGAGTGCCCGTAAAGCCAGTAGGCTTCCTATATAAATAGAAGACATGTTTTTCAAAAGACAAAAAAGAAACTTGCTCTTTGGTCTGGGCACAGAGAAAGCAAAAAATAAAACCTGGCTAAGCAAAATTTCGTGTTCTTCAGCTATTCAAGGGTGCCGATAAGAGAGACACTGATTCCTGTAAATCGCCCTAAACCGCCATTTCCGTTTAGAGCTTGTTTATTACAGCCTTTTCATTTCACCTCCTTTGACATTTTGCTTTTCACATTTAGCACAGCGGGAGTGGGGTTTCAAAAATTGAAACGAACCATCAACAAAAAAGTCGCAGCACCCATAAAAAGCTGCAAGAAGACGCTTGAATAGCCATTGCCGCCGAAGCTACAACGCTCTTTCAAGCACACGCACCGTACGTAGCCCCTTTCAACGGCCATCTTACGCTCGTAATCGAGAATGTTCGAGTGGCTGGGGCCGGTGGCAGCAATTCGACTATCTTTCTGAACACGCCGGTAGGGCTTGAAATTGCTACCCATAAAGCATAACGCCTCTGCATTCGCGCACGCTGTTCCAATATTTCCTCCGCTTTTTTCGATGCACCAACAAGGTATAGGGAGATTTAGCGTCAAGCAGCGGCATCAATTGCACGGACAGGAAAATAAAAATTGACATGAAAATGTTTTTTTCCTCCAAAACTACGCAGAAGAACTGATTGAATACCGTGTTCTCTTGCTGTGTGAGGCCCTTGAGAGTGTTTGGTTGGAAGTTTATATCACAGTAATATGAGCAATACTTACGAGCATTGAACTACATTCCGGTCTACTGTTTAAGTATAATTTGTAAGAGAGTGTCACAAGAAACCATGTTTGTGTCTGCTATGGTTTTAATCTCAAATTATTTTACACAATTAACGTTCCTATTTCTGGAAAAAAATATCTTTGAAGACAGTGACCGCAAGTATACAGGCCACCTTGGAACCCCCTTTGTCATTTTTTTCTAGGTCACGCTGACCGTGGCAGGAGCGGGGGCGTGGCTAAGTAGGACACTGCGCTTGCCACAGTCGATTGATACGCGGCCGCTGCGACCGTTTATCGAACCCGAGACCTAGGGCTCAGCAGCACAACGCTATAGCTACTGAGGGTTGTCACTGTCGGCCCGCTGCGCGGCTAAAAAGAGAGCGAGGAGAGCTCTCGCTCTTGCCTTCAGAGTGTAGATGGCGCGAGAAGTGCAGAGCGAAGTGCTCACAAACTTCCTGCGCTGAGAACGCGACCCCACGCCGCCCTTATCGCGCCAGTCACACTACGAAAGCAAGAGCTGTAAAACAATAATTTAGGGCAGAGGTTGAATTTATTCCCAGCATCAGTGTTGGCGGTGCTGTAGCGTTGAAGTCACAAGATAAGCAAGACATAACAATTAAATGGGCCAGACCCTCCCCTGTCAGGGCTCTGCTCATAGCGCGCAGCAATGTACACTTGAAAATGTCATGCACAAATGCAGTATTCGCTTAGATATCCTTCCATTCGCAACATCTTAGAAGCCATGGGGGCCTATTTTTAGGGTATTATCATTGATATATGTTGTAAATATGCTGGTGGTTGTTACTAAAAGCTGCCTTTGGTATTTTTTTGCTTGTTGGGTGCAACCGCCTTCGATGTGCCCACATTCTACATCAAGTACTTACTCTCTTCCGTACGATGCTGATACAGCAGTTGTGTGGTTGCACTTTAATTCAATCATCACGAAGCAGACGAGTGAAAGCCTTTCCTTGTCTTCGAGGGTAATCATTCGTGTGTAAAGCTTTTTGTACATGGGCACCACGCGACGTTTATTGGAGTAAACGTTCCTTTTTCCTCTGACGGATATAGGCGGAAATATAAAACGCTAAATGGAGTGTGCCCTGGGTTCTCGGTTGCTGGGGCATTTATTTATGAGTGCGTAAAATTTTGTTTGAAGACAACACCTGAGAGAAGCGCGAAAATTGTTGGCAACACAGCTTGTGGTTCAGGACAGTATTAATTCTCACCGAAGAAAAAAATTCACCCAGGATCTTCATGGAGCACGTCGAAAAAAGATTGGAAATGTTCAGTAAAGAAACGAAAGAATATACCTACAAATAGCGATCATACAAGTCAAGAAAACGCCTTATTGAACATGATTAGGCTGGGCGTTAACCTTCGCAAATAAGAGTTCATGTGTTTTAAGCGGCACAAGGGGGTGCTCTTTTATGAAGAAGATACTCAGCCGGATTACTTTGTATATCTACCGAGAAAAAAATCACGCTAAGACGTGGGCAAGACAGTAAATACTGCCCGTAGGGGACAAAGCTGCAACACCCGTGGATAACCTTCCAATGCTAACGTGAAGGCGCGCATAGCCAAACCTCGTCCACAAAAACTTCAATACCTCTGTCCACTGATAATCAGGAACAAATTAGTATATAAAAAACCACAACCATTAGTTAGAGACGGTTTTATTTTGGCACAAATGACACATATAACTCAGTCTCGTACAGCGCGCACTACTGGGTTCTTGTGATTTATTAGGTTATCAATATAGATAATGTAAAAAGGCCGCTTTCCAATATATGCTAATGTGTAGCGCCAAACTTGGAAATTAAACGCATTGGGAGGGCAACAAGGTGTGGCGAGGATTCCGGCCTCATTAAGACCCTACTAGGTAGCAAAATCATGAAATAAGCGCCCAAGAATACTTCTAATGTCACTGACCATGCTAGGATTTATGACGTTTGCCTTTTTTACGCTCATTTACGCACGACCTTTTAACGCTCATTTGAATGTAACTACCCAAAAACGCTCTTCTTCATTGATAGTTAAGATTTCTTTGGCACATGGGCAACATTTCCCTTTCTTGCTATCTGAACCTGAAGAAGTTCATACTAAGTATTATTACAATTCCCTACCCAGTTTGGATTGTTAGCGCAAATGCGTATCAGCGTTGCCAAGCGATGACGAATTTTCTCATTTAAACTTCTCAACACTATTCTAAATAAATAAAAAAAAAGATTACGCCAAGATTGAAAGCGTTAGTCAAATTGCCACTGCAAATGGTGGTCACTACTGTCAGAGTAATAAAAATGCGTGCATTAAACGTTTCCAGAAGTCCATGAAATGAATCGGCAACATGGTGCCAAGGAGGACTTTTAATTCGAGGGAAAGGTGAGCAACCCATAAGTTGTTGGCGTTATAGTCTGAGTTCATGTTTCACACGACCTAATCCCACCTGGCTCAGAGAGATTAGTAACGGGCAACTGATACACTGAATACACCTAGTTGAATACACCTATTTGAGGGCCCACTGCTGAGCGAATTGCAACAGTGCAGCTAACGCGTGTCAGAATGGGCAAGGCCGTTACGCCTAGTACGGTTCAAAACTTCTTCGGGCGTGGAAACCCTCAAGCCCTTCCAACTTCCAGTAATGTGCTACTACAGGACCTGCGCAGTGCGCGACACCTTCTGCGGGAATGTTCGGCGCTCAGCGGTTATATCAGAACGCTGCCTAAAGACACCTGGCCCGCTACGACCAGCAGAATACGAACTTTCGGTTAATCCACTTAGGGCCACATCTCGCAGGAAGCACCTACTGCACACTCTGCTTATTTTTATTGAGAAGCCGGCATTGAGGGCTGCTTGCAGCTGCCGTTCTTTCCTGTTCTCTCCACTGTTTACTTCCTATCCCACTTCCGACTCCTGACCGACGCCTCGTGTCATGTCAAGGGGACTTCTCTCCCTCTTTTTTCAATAGACGTGTCTTCGTTCCTTAGTATATATGCGGGGATCTTTCTCTCTCCTGTCTTTAATGAGTGGTAAGACTCTCTTTCTGCAGAACCGTTATCACTGCCGAAAAAAGCACATGGTCTTAATAAGAAGAGAATAAGTTAAGATTTGCCGCTAAAATACACTACAAATGAGGAGTTCATTCAAATTGTATACATAAAAAAATTGTATTTTTGGACTGTAGGGATTGGTATTTCTTTAGTCAGGAGAAGACGTAGCATGACAGTGGCGAGCAGGCATACAGCGGCCGGCCTTGTGTTGCTCCTAATGTTTGGTAGGATAAGGTAAATGACTTTGTTTCTCTCCAATAGACTGGAGGGGTTGTGGTTCGGCATCTAAGTGGAGTGGTAGGGAAGAGCGACATGACCGACTTTGGTTTCAAATGCAGATCTTGTAGAACAGTATAAAAATTTGGAAGGGAGTGCTCCTCTTGTCTAGAAACCGCACCATAGCGCGTGGAGGATCCGTGGCTTGCGTAGAATTTGATAGCAAAAAGAAGTGGCAGCGAATTACCTCAGCTCACCCTGGATATGCAAAGCGGGAGGTGAGTTTAGCATGGCTAGGTCTTGTTTTCACGTTGGTAACTTTGGTATAGGTGTAATTATTCTACTTGGGTATGTAGTCATCGTTACGCCAGTTTTCATGGAAGTGCCTAGGTAGGTTTCCTAGACATGAGTTTGATTACGCGTGGGTAGCCACGCATCGGCTCATAAGCCTCCCGCTCCAGCGCAACGCTAAGACAGCAAATCCTCGGCCTAATTCATGACAGAGCCCGCGCTGACTAGGCGACCGCGGCGCTCCTGATAGCCATGCGCGCGCCAAGTCATGGGGTCAGGTGGCAAAGCTGCGAAGACTCTAGGTCCGGAAATTTTGGCTGACGTTGATATCGCCTCCTAGCCCTGTACACGTCGTTAGGTGCGTAAATTTTCTACTCACCATATTATGGGTTTTTTGGGACGTAATTCTTAAATCGGTCGGCCAGGATACCTATTTGCTAGCTAAAGACGATTGCGTGCATCAAGGAGCTGAAAACATTGAGAAAACCAGAAAAACACGAATTCAACACAAACAACATTTCACCCCTTAAGGTGTCGTGTAAGGGAAATTCCACGGAAAACGCTGTTGGAAATATGCGTGGGTCACTTACGTTAGCAAATATCCATTCGATATCTGTAAGGGCCCGGACGATAAGGCGTTTCGAAAAAAAAACAACTTTAGACGTTTTCGCTTCTTAAACGCGTACGTTGGAACCAATAAATTTATATTGAGCGCATGAAGCACCATAGGAATGTATTCCCCACATTCTCGATCGTTAGGTGCAGTAGTTTTATAGGGCGCTGATTTTAGCTTCTCGACATTTTAACTCTGTTGGGGATGTAGTTGGAAAAAAATCATTCTAGCCCTTCTGCGTCTGATAGGGGAAAATTTGTTGAAAATTGATTTTTACTTTTTGTACCCTAACATTATGAGCAGAAATCAATTTGATATATATCAACGGGCCAAACACATATTACTAAAACACAATTTGCTCCAAAGTGTGATTTGTCCCAAGGTTTGTTGGTTACGGCCAAACCATGGAACTACTGTGTAGACATTTGTACAGTGTACATGTAGCAGTAAAACTCTGTCTAATCTTTCAACCGGAATACGAGATACTGTGAAATTGGTTAGAACACAATTCACTAAGTTATTCCGAGAAATTTTGAAAAATCTAGCATCATTGATTGCCAACGCCATGATGTAAATTTTCTCCCGAAATATCAAGTGGCCGTTGCACCACTTTTGGATGACGGTTGATGAATCCACAAGTTCGGATTCTGCCCTCCTCTTTTCCTTTGATAGGCTGGCACAGTTATTGATGAGATTTTTTTAGTTACAGGCTAATGGGCTACAGGGAGGCCCAGACTATCGGGTTTGCTTGAAGGAGGCTGTCGGGTTTACTAACGGCCGTTAAAACTCTAACGCGTGTTGGGAGACGTTGCACAGACAAATTTAAGTGTTCGGGGGCTGTTTTTCTTTTCGTCAGAAATTATTGCTATACAACCATGCTCAAACACAACAAAATCGGAATGAGGAGCAGGGCTGCAAGCTGTACTCTAAGTAATGTTTGGGATTCAGCAGGGTTTTTCGCGATTAATAGACAAAGCCCAAAATTATCTTTTGCATTATAGCCCGTTCCATTTGAACTAATACCTCTTGTTACTCGGTAGGCTCATTTTCTGAAATCAATGAATGCTCTTTGTCATTGTTGCAATCTACCAGCCACGTAAACGCCGGGAACAACCGAGGTGACAGCCGAATCTTTTGGGTTCTTTTATCCCATTCTTCAAATATATTCGTTACCCAATAATAGGCCGAACCAGCACCTTGACGATAGATAGTGCCTTTGCGCCATTGTTTTTCATCCAAATCTTTTCTTGTGATAAATGCCGTATATTAAGAGTTTTTGAAACAACTGCAAGCGCACATGACCGCCAATTTCACTTGTTTCGTTCTGTATGTGGTGACATTAAGGTTGACGTTGTTTCACAAGACGCATCTCTCGTCTCGACACAGCAAAATTCTCATAGGTATTTTGCCCGACGTCTCCAAACTGTATCCGTGCCCTTCGATGCCAACGATGGGATACGCATCCTGCCACCATTGATTTCCTCAAAGAAGCAACACGGATTCCCGTTTCTTCAAATGTGCCTGATCGAATCTGTCACCTGCGTCTGTCAACGCGGAGGATGTTCTTTTGGAAAGACACTAGTCGTCAGTAGACGGAGCGAAATGTTGCATGCCCTTCAAGGGCTACTAAAGCATTTTCTTTTGGCGTTACGATCGCATGCGCCTAGGAGCACCGCAAGACGGCGCAACATATAAGATAATCACTTTTGTGCCAATCGCTACTCCGCGTAAGGCGTAAAAGTTATAAGTGTGAATCAGTTGACAGCAATTTAAAACTGTCAGTTTTTTTTTTGTACTTGACGTGTCTACAATTTCTTCTCAACTTTTTGCAGCCAAGAGTCAGCAAGCAACCAGAGGTAGCCAGCATAAATGCATGTATTGGGCTGCTTATGCAAATTCTCATCTCACCCGAAGAAACAAATCTCGCATACTTTCGTTTATGCACCTTCCTATATTTTTACTCAGACATTTCGGGAAGCTTTTGTAGAAAATCGTAGTTTTTTGTTCTTGAACTTGATTTGCGCTTTTAAACTTTTACGTTTGGAGAGTTCATCTAAACCTTCCCTTTCAGCATTTTTATAGTGTTTCTTTTCGCGCCCTACTTTTCTTTAGTTTGCCCGTTCATATCCATGCTAGTACCGTCATTTATCAAAACAAAAGCTGTATAAGCCTCATCTTTCAATCACCTAATCGTCATAAATAAAAAGAAATCGTTAGCACCCAACGTATAAAGCTGCTTAGCGCGAGGAGTTCTATAACACTCGGTGTCCATAATACGGACTCCAAATCAGAAGCAGCGGCAAGTAATCGTCCGCGCCAGTGCACTGCAGAAGAAGTAAGAGGAAGAACGCAGTCGGACAAGCGAAGCGAATTACGAACATAAACGTGAATCAAAATGTACCAAGCTAAATCAACGTGGGTTAATATCGATCATTGAGCCAGATAAGTAGAGGAAAACGGAATTTTGTAATTAAACAATTTATTAAAAAATAAACACAGAAATAAAAGGTTTCATAAGCAAACAAAATGGATGATTCAGCAATTTATAGGTAGTTACTATAATAAAGACGACAAATTGAAGCGGATAACATTAGCTAAGTGTAGTACCTTATTGGGCTGAGTAATTAGTATAGAGAAATGTGCACTACCAAACAATCTGGACTGAACGTCAATGTAGTGGCTGATGTTAAAATAGCTACGCGAGAAGTCAAAGAAGGTGTGCGCTGACCGGCGGCCTGACGGTAGAAAAATAATGCGGAAACAAAGTTTGTCATATGTTTATGCGTAGGGCATCGCCACTGAGGGTTTCGCCTTCAGTTATTCTTGAGGATAATATAGCCGGCATACATATAGAAGGGGTAGTTGCAATACGTGCAGAGTTCTTTTTATTCTGGGACATTTGAACTGTACCAGCCGTATAAATAAGATCGCACACTTTGGTCTGGCGCAAATGCGCTTAAGCAATAGTCCATTTGCAGAGGAAAAAACAACACACTTGCGAAATATAATTTTCTGGTTGTATGCTTGTGAGAAAAAATCCTCACATCGATTTGTTGTTGTTATGTCCTGGAAACACTGTTCCATAGAGAAAAGATAAAATGTTTCTTACTGGCTTCCTCTATGAAAATATCGCATTAAACACACAAAGATAGCTTCTCTATGATAGTGGTCGCTTGATGTTAGGAAAAGTGGGGTAAATAACCAATACACCCTCCGGATATTTCCTCAAAAGGTCCTTACCCGACGTCAACTTTGCATAAACAAACAAAACAAAATATCCAAGCTCTGCTTCGAGTTTCATGCATCGTTTCTAATGTTTTCTTCAATATTTTAAAAGCTTTCCTTCCCACTAGTATCACGCAGTAGCAGACCGCCGAATATTTGAAAATCGTTGTGAGATATTGATTTGTTTGAGGGGGACGCACCACTATGTGGCTGTTTTGTGCAAATTTGCGCAAAGATATAGCCTTTCCTTGCAGCTGCTAGAAACAGGCTACAGCAAACCAATAAATATCAAAAACTTCCCTGAGCGTGCGGAAAATGTTTCATGCAACGCTCTCGTGTCAAGAACTTTCTGCGATCATGATGAATTATGAAAAATTGCCCCGATAAATATGGAGCGGACGTGCGACAAAGGACGGAAAGATGCGAAGATGATAGTTCGCTTCGCCCGTCCTGGACTTAAAGAACTATCATACAAAAGAAAGCTTGGAAAGGAGCGCTGGTGGGGAAAAACGCACACAAAAACTGAGGAACTTTGCAGGCGGAACTATTTTTTGGTATGTTCGCCTTTATTATATAGGCTTGCACTAAAAACCAAAAAAGTAACTAAAATTCTTGGAGTTCAAAACACATTGTTCCGTAGAGTAAAGTTCGAAAATGCCTTAAAAATACCTGTGATTAGAGTCACAAAATTTAGTTATTGTTTTCGCCATAATTACAAATTTTAATGCCTCCACGTGACAAACGTATTACAAAAATGTTATCATAGAAGGTTGGACTTCTTTAATTACGTTAAAAGCATATAATAGAAAATTGGGAGGTTTTGCAGTTTGTTTGGCGTCGCAAAGTTATTTTCGTGTTTCTTTACCATAACGACCACACATCGTACAAACACAAAGGCAACCGATTGCGGAGAAAGTTTCGTGGTTCAAATTTCAACCTATGTTTATTACATATCCTTTTCTTTTAGCCAGACCGAGAGAGAGACAAAAGAGAGAAAGAGCGTGAACGTAAATTGAGCGTGAGGTGTCCCTCACGCCTACCGCGCAAAAAATTTCTCACCTGAAACAGTTCGGCTGAGGTCAAGCCCATGCCACTACAAGTGCTTCACTTGGTGAGTGGGGAACGGGATGCCAATATTTGATATGTACAAATGAACCACTAATCAAGGTGGACGCAAAGTTTCAAAGTAGAGAGGGATACAACAATACAAAACACTGTAAATAAGTTCCCATTCAGCGTTTGCGACTAATTGTTGAGAAGCGCAACACAGAGAAAACTTGAGAAAAGATAAATTCTATGTCCTTAACCCAATGCTGCTGACGCCCGGCCGAAATGCATAAACACATTTTACTTACTTGTAAATGGCCGAGAAAAATTTTGGGATAGCTTGTACAACCCATAAACAACTAATCAATCGGTTTAAAAAGTATATAAATTCTGTTCATGTGTGTTTAGTTCCTTAAGTATTTTAACCCGGACTTTTATGAGCAATAATGGAACCATGGTGCTGATTTTGCGATTCCTGAAGTTACGTTATATGGAATATTATAACATTGTTCGTTGTCAGGGTTGTCAGAATAACGTCTGACAAATGGAATTGTTTACCTGAATCTTCGATGCTTGTTCCGAACAAAATTATACTCTTTTCAATACAACGCGTTTTTGATGACGGAGAGCAAAACCTTTTAAAAGTATGACAATATTTCTGGAACAACCAGACGGTTCAAAGCCATTTGGGAAATGCCAATAATCTCCTTATCTGGTCTATGGCTGTGTGACAAATAAATTGCACAGGGCTTGTATGTCAAGATGTTGCTACTTAGGTGAGGAAATTTGTTTTTCGTCGCATATGGACACGCCGTTCCCGGAGGATATAATGTTTTCTATACAGCATATAAAATACCCCAACGATCATAGAATACCACTGCTTTGCACTTCCTGAATCTCAACACTTCAGAAACATAACGCTTCTTTGATCAATCTGATCAACCAAAAACCCACACAACACAGTCTTTGGCAGCTACGGTTTCACAAGGAGAAAAAGTATACTGGAAGCCGAGCAAAGCAAAAGCATCAAGTCCTGCTGCTACACGTGTAAGTATAAAATGTGTTTCCTCTTTTCTAAACAGGCCATCCATTATCGTATTGTTAACAGAGCACAAGCGCGCTTTTCTTGAAGGTAATACTCTGCAAAAACATCGTAGCTTCAACCAGCAAACACACAAAACATACGAAAAAAATTACGCCCACCTCCCCTCGCGGGAACCCTGGTGTGATGCGACGCTGAGGAGGGTTCAAGCGCAAGCGGAGAGCAACCGTCGACCGAAAAGCCGCCGAAGAGCGGCACACCGGTTATATGCTCAGCGCGCCCGAAGGAGAGGAGACCGCGGAGAGAGAGAGTACTGCACATTCCCAGCACCGCACGCAGCGCCGCCCACCGGTGGAGTGAGAGCGCGCTGGGCCGCACACCCGCAGATGTTGAGAGAGAGCTAATTTTTCATAAGGGTAATTTTTAACGAGGGCCGAAATCTCGACAGACGGCTTTTTTTTTGTTTGCCTACATTTCAAAAGCGGCCACCGCAGCCGGCCTCAAACACGCGCACTTTGGCTCAGCCGCACTTTGGCTCAGTCGGATTTACCTATTAACACGAGGCATAACTACAAAGATGCAAACACAGCAGGCACTTAGGAATTCTATGACTTTCGTGACAGCATCAGTAAAATGGCCAAAGACGAGTCAGGCGTGCTTAGATACAGGTGATAAGGGGTTGAGTACCGCGATCAATGGAATGGAGTTTAAAAAAAGTATGGTGCGAAACGTCGGGTGTTTGCCGGCCTACGTATAGTGTACGCGGCAATGACTAGAGGATGTCCGAGAATCCAGTTTACTTTCACTACATGCGGCACACTTTTTCAGAGAAAAAAACACAACCGAATGTGTTGGTTTACCTTTGTATGGCCATAACAACTTTCTGCAGTTGGCTCAAAATAATTTCAGTTTTTGCCTGAAATCGAGACGCAGGCACCCTCAGCATATAGAGACGTGCTGGCGAGTACTTTGGTGATATGAGCAAAGGAGACGCTAAGAAAGACTCGAAGCGCCACCTTTTGGAATGCCTGGTGGGATCCCAAGCCGCCGCATGGTGCCGTCATTGGTGGTTTGCAGACAGGCCGTTTCATTGAATAGACGTACAAGCGAGCTCCTATTGTTAGAATACAACATTTCCGTTCAAATAGTTTATGGGAAACGCTCCCAAAAGCAATGTTCATAATAAAGCTATTGCAATATTTCTTGTTGCCTTTGCAGATGAGTGTCTGAGTATGACCTCGTCAATATTACTGCCTGCTCTGTACCTAACGTATATGGGAAATGCGTATCCCGGTCATCTAATCTCCAAACGAGACATGGTAGCCCCCCATTTTCTTCACTAACATGTCCAGTGCAGCTAGGTAAAGTAATAAACATGTCGGTAGTAGCTAAAGAATGCTGATGGTTACCTGGGTGATATTGCGGAGAGTAGGGAACTATCCAGCGTTATGAACGTCACCTGTTCACAATGACATGCAGGAAATTGTATACGACTGCTGGAGCGTTGCTACTAGGACATCGCAGAGCTGAGTTGGTGACACCACCGATGCGTGCCTAGAATGCAGGTTTACAGAAGGTAACACTGTTACTTGTTGATGCGCAAGCTATAATTGGTTTTCCGCGCGACGTAGCATTCACCTTGAAGAGCCTGGTTTACGTACCATGATGTGAAGTTTTTAGGACTTTGTTTAAAAGTGCAAACTTGCTAACAAAATCGAATACTTTCAGCGAGCAGTGCGATGCTATCTTTAACAGCAGTATATAAAAACAGCAGAAGAATTTTTCACCGAGGCTATTATATGCACTGTAGGCGTTTATTTGACAACGAAGAACCCACGGAAACTTCACTAAATCTGCTCCAAATGTTTCTAAGCTATTAGAGCGGCTTCATTGAGTAATGGTCTCAACCTCGCCGGCAAGATGTCTCTCGTCAAATTGAAAATTCCTGTGGACTTGCCGGTACTATAAATAGAAGTTACAGCATTTGGCCATTTCGATTCTTTATTGATGGCAGTGCATATAGCGGTTGCAATCTCGTCCCCCAGTGTATCCCTTGAGCTTTCTTAAGCTTCCCGCCTATCGCGAGGAATTCTTTTCTATGCGGCTGCTTTGTCCTACGTGGTTCTGGGAGGAAGTCTTTGGCGTCTATGTGGGCTGTTGCGCATATTACAAACCCTGTTCAAGCCCCAGCGAGTGGTAAACTGACCAGCAGGCCCCACTGCTTAGGCTCGTTATAGAATTGACACGCTGGCTCGCCGCGCGGGAGCCACGTCACAGTGGGTAGGCCGTGCAAAGCCTGCTCCGACGAAGAGCAAACGCAAGCCTTATGAAACATACCAAAAACAGAAACTCGTATCATTTGCGCTTGGGTGAGGCTCAGCGGAAGGGCCAGGGATACGACTAGCTTGGTGAAAGGTTGGGAATTTGGT
Organism: Haemaphysalis longicornis; assembly: GCA_013339765.2. NCBI lineage: Eukaryota > Metazoa > Arthropoda > Arachnida > Ixodida > Ixodidae > Haemaphysalis > Haemaphysalis longicornis. Next base: position 159,017,695 of record CM023449.1, on the reverse strand, counting down.
TTGACATGAATTTTACAAGAGATTTGCAGTTTCACAGGGTTGGATAAACTTCGCGTGCACCCCTCGTTCCGGGAGAGAAGAGACTGGATAATGTTTGGCATTCTACAACCCGTCGCGTTCGTGATGCCAGTGACTCCTTGTTTTTTATTCAAAACCATGCACACTTTTGGACGCTTGCGTAGATATGTTGGCGTCAGAGATGCTGTATTGGTTTCAAGTAAGTGCGATAAAGTTGGACGAAACGTGAAACTGGTGACATAAAAGCTATTCGTTGGATTATACAAGCGGTGACCATTATGTGAAAAATGTTTTTTGTAATAAATGTCTGCATACATTGAACACCTTCGCGCAGGCAACAACGCTTGAACACTAAATAACGGCCTTCTAGCATTACAAATTTGCGTTTGAGTCTATCCGGCCGCTTAGGTGCCTTCACAACCTCAGGCACCGGGAGATTACAGTGATAAAAGATGGCATATATAATAAAAGCTTTGGCACTAAGTAAAAAACACAGGAAAACTGTTTTTCCGAGTAATGCGCCCTATTGTGCGAAGGAAAATTGGACATTCACATCAATGCAGCCATACGGCTACAATGTAGCCATACGGTTGCATTCAGGTGGATGTGAAACGTTCCTTCGCAGAAACTTCATGTGGAAGAAAAGAGTCCAAGTCCAAAAAAAAAAAAAGAATAACTCTATTTACATGTGGAGTTTCCTCTTTCCTTCTGTCGAAATCTTTTCTTTATTTTCATTATTGGTCGATGCAACCCTAATGCGCCCTATTATATTGAAGTTCCGCGAAACCGAATTTAGAACCCAAAATAAATCAGAAGCGCTGTTATATCCGTCATAAAACCAAACACGCGGAGACAGAAGACAAGTCGACAATTATAGCCAGATCATTAAGAAGTACTAGTAGGTGTGGCAAGGGCGTGGCCCAAATCACCACACTGGAGACATATACTGCATAGTTTAAGCAAACAGGCTAAAACAGGCCACAAACGACGCCTGTTCATTCTCTAACCCTCCATATTCACCAAGAGGCAAACCATAGTCGCCACGTAACACCGTAGCTCCTTGCCAATTAGTAATATCACTTTGGGGATCTTAATACTGAAGCCGCTGCTCAACTTCCCACGCTTGCACGTCGGTTTTTGTAGCTCTTAAATACAAACTCGGTTTCGTTCTTTACATAATATAGAAGCTAGGTAATTTTGCCGAGCTCTGAGCGTCGTGCACTCAGTGTGGGGCGAGCATTTTATTCCAAGAATAAAACTTCGAGTTTGCAGTTCTGCAATCTTCTTCACGTGTTTGGGCAGCTCCTCAAGGAAGTGCCTGTTTAACACGGAGGGTTCGAATTAGGCGCGGGCGTGAACAAGGAGAAATAAATGCAATAACAATAGTGGGTAGAGCATCAATATTGTTTATTTATCACTTATATACTAAGGGATAAGGCTGATAATATATAATTGCCACAATAACAGCAACACAGCTAATTTAAATAGAACAAAGGCGATCAGAGGAGTAGCTGAGTGTAGCGGTATCTGGAGCAAGCCTACTGGGAATGCGCATTTCGAATGGTTCCCCTGTTAACTGTCCTGCTTCAGAGGCTCAATGCTTTATCTATCTACACGCCTTCATATAAGCGGCGGAGCAAATAAAGCAGTGGAAGTGCCACTATTCTTCTTCCGGGCGACAGATCTAAAAAACGCGCTAGCTACAGAAAGCTGAAGGCAAGGTCGTGGAAAGGTTTTTCAAATCCGCAGTCATTCACACCCGCCTGCAACCGTGTAAGCTCTCAGTTGAATGCCTGCTACAGCATGGTGCGTACCTCAAACAAGTTGTTCGGACATTTCTAATCGAGTATAAACCGCTCCGGCAAACTGAAGCTCAGTAGGAGAATACGCCTCTAATACTAGCCAAGACTTCGTCGGGAAGGGCTTGCGTCTGAACATAACATTTAGTTCGTCTTGATCAAAAACTTACGAAGCCGACCATGCTACGCTGATGGCTTTCAATCTGAACTTTAGAGAGCAGGACTGCAGGGAGATTTGCGAATTTTATCGGCTCCACGGGGTTCCGTGAGAGGCTGTTTTTTTGGAAGTCGATACTGCATCGTTTATCTGCACTGAGCTGTCGCACCCAAATTCATTTATTTCTTGCGTTTATTTCGTTCCATTTGCAGCTGGTCTGTATGTAGTCCTTCCGGGGGTTATAAAATTCAAAAATACGACGGGAGAATAAAACGAAAGCAAAAGGTAACGCGCGCCATCTCCCTAGGAACAGAGGTGCCCGCAAAATGAACCTCAGTGCAACAAAAACGACCAAAATCGGCAACGCAATGACCGGAAACGATAACAAAAAAGCTTGTGCCAAAATCCAAATGCAATGACCGATATAAAAACGCGAAACCATCGATCGACCGAAACTAGACCGTTTCATTTTGGTTAAGGTTTACCCGAACGCGGATGTTTCTTATACGTTTTTGCGGTTTATTCTTCTGCCATTATCGGGACCTAGTACGTCTCTCAATGGCTACCCTGTTCTTTATAAAAACGAACTACGCGCGGCCTACCCATAGCGCGAAGGCAGGGGACCAGACAGAGTGACCGCATCTGCATGGCGGCGTGAGGAGAGCGACGATGCTCATTGGCTCCGATTGTGGCATGATATAGCGCAACACTTGTGCGCGCGCCCCAGCGTCGGCTGACAACGGCGAGCGATAGCGCAGAAATTATAAATGTGGCTTTAATAGTGCAGTTAGTTAGTTGGAAAATTATTTCTTTACATTAGAATAATGTATCTCCTTAGAAAATTAACATGCATGAAAGAATCCGTTTGGCGAATGTATTTGTTCGGTAACCATTGAATGACAGACAACAAAGCTGCCCGTTCATTTTTTCGAGATCTTCAACAGCCCATGCTGCCTCCCTGTAGAACAAGACATTCCCATTCGGTAGTTACGTCGGTCGACTTGGTGAGTAGAAGTTGTGCCTCAGTATACAAAGACATTATGATGCCCTGGTTACGGAGGGTCTTGCAGAGAAGGGTCTATGCTGGGATCATCGCCTAAATAATTCTATCGGCACACTATAGACTAGCCACTGTAACTTTGTTTTTATGTCCCTAAGTCATTCTTTTCCTCCTCTCAGCCGTTTAATAGCGTGTCTTCACGGCTGGTTCTTATTCATAGTTATCTACAGCATAGCTCAAAATGCTAAATCGTGATTGGCTGTGGCGACTTTAATTGGGATCAGCCGCCAAAGCCCATTGTCACTATGGTAGCCGAAACGCCACGGTTGTTACTGCAATACAGCGGGACAACTGCGCTGTGATAAGTGGAAGGGACAGTGCTAAGAATCGGCCGCCGTTTCCTGTGCCTTAAGGTAAGCTTTGCTTTTGCGTAGAAATGTCACTGAAGTGTGACTGATCGACAAAGAAGATATCTCACAACAGACATGCCGAGAAGGCGGAGAAAAACAGTTCTTCCGCAGCATTTCAGGCTCCCTGCTATGCAATATTTGTTAACTCTTACCATATATATATATCTTGTTTCGTTAATGATGCAAAGTAGCATTGAACAAGACTCCACCGTTTAATATCATCGCCAAAATGAACTGTATTATCTGCGCAATAACGTACCCTATTTGCAATTTGTGCTCAATAAAATGAACAAGAAATAGAGTCAGTATCGCACCATTATAACCCAATTCCTACGAAACGACTACTTGAGCGTCTATAAATACTGAGGAAACTTCACAGCGTAACTACACCGCACGTGTCTCTTCGCATGATCATCCAGGTGTGCAGAATTTCGCCCTCCAAACAGCCCCCCCCCCCCCCCCAGTTTTTACACATTATATGTCATCGTAGAGTGCCTCAGCGTTTCCTGCTGCCGCGCTTAAAACACTCTTCTTTTTGCCATTCTACTTTGGAAATTCGGCTTCGCCAAATTCGTCAGCGGTGACAACCTAACGGTTGAAAAAATTGTATATGAGCATCTTTATTCGAAATTCAACGCGCTGTCTAAACGCACAATTGAAATTTTCTATTGTCTTCGTCATCAGGTTTCATGCATTTCGGATTGTTTATATAGGACCTTCAAGTTGAGCGAGGGTATAGAGCAGGGCTACACAGAAAAATTTACGCCGTCACTTCGTGGGTACCGCGTGCCAATGACGTCACGGCGCCCCTGAAAGGGTAAAAAGAACCCGATAATGTTCGTGCTGATCTTCCAACTGGTGAAAATATTCAGCTTTCTGCAAAAGAAGTAAAACCTTTTTAAACATACAGTCCAAAAAGTACTTCACTGCGGCGAAATGCGCGAAACGAAGCGGAAAGCGATATGCCATTTGCATACCCGCATTCATCGTCCATGGCCTCCGCTCCCAGGAGAAGGATGGCAAAGACGTCCACGCACTTAAGGTGGGCTTAGTCTCACCCCCTTCGTGCCATGTTTCCGGTATATGTTTTGTGTTATCTGAAGAACAGCCTCAATTTATTTTTGTGCTTTTAAACCTCGTCAAAAAACCCCTTATAGTATTTATGTTTGTGCTCGAGACGCTTTATTGAACAGAAGAAATGGAATGCAATATTCGATGCTGGGACATGCTTCCCAAAAAATATTCTCCTTAAAAGTGTCGTCACTCCAAGTCATTGTTCGCTTCGAGTCAGCAGCACAAAACCCCACACGGCTCAAAATTACATCTCTTAATCTTGTATAGGTAGCTTGAAAGTATTGCGGTATGGCTCTAAAGCAAGTCCTGTTTAGTGCAAATTATACTCTAATATAGCGCCATTATTTGCGTTATATGCAGTATAAAATAAGCAGGGCACTGCGAGGAAAAAATAGTGTTTAGAGCAGATGAACGCGTACATTGTTCCTGTGGCTTCCATAGACAACCAACAAATAAAAAAAATTACAAATGGTGCAATACAAAGTCTTCTTAAGGCTTAACTGCGCACAACAACAGCGCCTACTCATTTGCAATGGTACATTAAGGCTTTTTCCAACTTTTACTACACAAAGACGCCAGAGAAGGCACTCAGTTGCGTCGCATGCAGCCCGGCTACATATCCTGACCGCGGTTTATCAGCTCGGGAACTCTCTGGATCAGATCTCCGTGCCGGGAAAGTTACCTCGGGAAGCTACACCAATCATTCTAGGAGACATTTATTAGACCGTCGTCCTAATGTACGCAGACAGACTTGCACTGGCATCAGTCCTGGTTTTGGCCAAGGCTGTCATCCCTTCTCCTCTTACTCCCGATCCTCCTTTCAAGCAAGCGTGGCTTTCTTTCATAATATGAGTTGCCTACCAGTAATCTTTAGACGCCGGTTGTAAATGCAGAAGTATTAAGAAGGAAGCACGCGGCGAGAGCGCTCCCAAAGTTCGCTGTACAAAACGAAATCGAAGAGTAAATAGTGCAACACTTCCCGTCCCTGCGTTTTCAAAGAAGCACTTGCGACATCAAGACACCTTCACACATGTCCACAGCGTGACGGAGCAGCCACAGTAACCAGAAACGCTGACGAAGAGCTCAGTTCAGTGTTCAATTTGTTATGCTGGTTCCCATAGACAATCGGTATGTGTTCTCTCGAGTACGATGTACATAACCCCGCGCCCGGCTTCAATGAGCTCTCCTTGGGATAAGGGAAAGTCGCCGAATCTATACTTTCATGTCCGAACTGCTGTTTTTTGCGATATTTTTTTGCGGGTTAATAACATTGGATGGACAGACCCTTTATTCAGCCGCGTTACTTCCAGATGAACGCCACTTTGCGATTAGACCTTCACGTTCCTGCACGAGTGGGGCGTCTAGCCTTGTTTGAAAGTTTTACGAAAAAGTTGTGAAGCCCATCTGTTTCGGTGGATAACGACTGGTTTTCTAGGATGTATACATCGGGTGGTGTTCAACGATAATTTTGTTGAAACATTCAAGCAATGTGGTGCATTTTGCTTACATCTGCGTGATCACGCCGTGCATTTCACCACATTTTTGTAAGGTTTAAACAAGTCTTAATGTCCCCGTTTCCCTTAATTGGGTACGCTGTCAGAAGATGTGGCGAGTCGAATCAAGCGAGCAAACAATCCCCACCGAATCTACAGGGCACGGGTGACGAAGGGGGTGGCCGTCTGATGGGCGGCTTTCGCTGACCAGAGCGGTAAGAACGATTCAGAGCCTTGAACGAAAAAACAAAAGACATATATTTGGACAGGCAAAACACTGTACAAGCACTGAGGACAATTGGACGTTAACGATAGGTAACTTAAATTAATACAAATGCAAGAAACAGTTCAAATACCAAGGGTACAGTAATACAGTAAGGAGCGTTAACAACTAATATTACAAGATAGAAAGGTTAATTAAAAGAAAGACAGTTCGATGCATATGAGAGACAGAGTCCCACAATATTCACCGACCGGGCCGGACGATGCACCGCATGTCGGAGGTGATTCGGCTACCTGGAAATCCTGGCTTCCTCGTAGGCGAGGCCGTCCGAGACGATAACGGTGACTCGAGGACCGGGAGTACGTTGGAGTCCTCCAGGGCGCGGGTCACCGATGGTGTGACGCAGAAACTGGCAGAAGCCGTTGTCACATCACAACGTCCAAACGTAGCTAAGTTGCTTCGGCGCGGATTCTCTTTTCATAAATGCGCCGGCGCGGAGAGAGAGGGCACAACACACAACGCGCCAGCCGCTGTCGAGCGCACAACTTCACTCTTTCTCCCTTCTGGAATCATCGGCGCGCCTTAGCACTGGCAAGGCCATGCTCGCCCCCTCGAGAGAACTCGAAGGTTCGGTAAAAGCTGAGCGGCGGAGCTTTTCTTTTGGTATTTTCTTGCCGGCAAGCCGGCGAGTGGTCGGGGTTGCCGCCGCTTCGTTCGAGAGAGTTCCAGTGTTTTCTCGAGGCGAATAGAACCGAAACTGAATGAATCGGACGACTGTAACAAGATTTAGGCGCTGTACAATATAACTGAAAAAAACTATACGGTACTTTTAGACGTCGTACGCTCGAGTTTGTGACACTAAAAAAAACAAGCAAACGTCAATGAAAGTTGACAGCAGGCTGGCTGTTTGGTACGACGCCGATTTCCGGCCCTGTCGCCTTTTTGGACATCACCTGTCATAAAAACGATGGGTAGTTGAGGCTGCATAGGGAACTGAACCTACCATTACTGTTTTCCTTTCACCTTTCTTTCTCCCAAGATCGCTCGATCCTCAAAATGTGAACTGTTCGGGAATGATGGCAGAGCTTTTCTAACGAATGGCGGCTCCTTTTTTGCCACCATACTTCTGAAAACATTTGGTGAAGACAAAAAACGAGTCAGGCATTTCGGAGTTTTTTGTTTGCAGAAGAAAAAACTGAAACCATAATTTTTCGACAACTAGTGCACTAATATTTCCGGAAGGAACTCACAGTTACGCGACCGTGCAAGGAAGTATGTGCTGAATATAAATGTAATAACCTTTTTGGTTATACGTTTATATCCAACACACCTATAGCTTACACATTGAAGTACGACATCGTTTTCTTTTCTTGTGAAGTCAGATATTGCCAATTAGGATTTTGAAGGTACTACGCCCGGATTGGGTCGCCCTCACTGTAAAAATGGATGCGCGCAAAAGAGAAGTTTGGCTTTCATAGTGATAAAAAATAACGTTGGTATTTGACGAAGATTAGTAAAAAAGAAGGCACACAACGTAATCCGCATAGAGGCAATACAGCAGTGCCGGATCACGCGTGGAAATAGGAAAATGAAATGAGATAATGATAGGCACACAATGTAGAAACGAAGACAAAGCATAAATAAGATCAAGAACAAGCATCTTGACCACCCATATGAGACCCAGCAATTTGAAATAACAGAGTTAAAGCTTCCACCAGGACCTTGGAAACACCATACGAAAGTCAATGAAGTTGTACTGGCAGTCTGAATGGGATAAACCAACCAGAAATAAATTACATCCATTCAAATCCTATGTATCGGAATAGAGAAGTTGTACACGCCGAAATCATTTCTTCTAGGTCGTTTTGTGTCGGCTGCATACAGGTCACACTGTGCGTACATATGGCTTCCCGGTGAAAAAAAAACAAGAACCCATCTGTGAGCACTGTGGAGAACCTCTTACTGTGCTACATATCCTGATAAGTCGTCCATGCCTAGACACGCCACGCATTAGACATTTTAGAGCTTTATACTTTTGTATACATTTACACCCAATGCTTTTGCTTGGCGATGAACCAATGGTACCATTGACTGAAGTTTTTAAAATTTTTAAAGACACTGGCTTTGTGAACCGGTGTTAGCTGCTTCATCTCACGCAACAGTTTTAAAAATAATCATTTATATATATGATACCTGGATCACATCTTTTAACCAACATTGATATCTTCTTACCTTGTGTTTGTTTGGTGCATTATAACAGAAAGGTTGCAGCGCCAATAAACCTCAACTTCGTCATCATCATCATAAATGAGGTAGTAACCGCTCACGTTGATGAGCCTCTCGCGTTAAAAGGGCGTTTGCTAACTTCCCATTCAGACAATTATTCCCCCGCAGTCGATGCGGCCATCCTGACCATCCCTGTCTGACAAACGAATCCCGGCGAAGGAAATTCGTCATTCGGGAAACATGAACGATTTCAGTTCCACCACACCGACGGTCAGCGGCACTGGAGGTAGGTGATACACGGTAATTGGCTGGCGAAGTTTGCTGGCTGATTCTGTAAGGGTAAATGAATCAGACAGGAGCTTCTAGCATGATACAGGAATACTGAGAGGAGTGGAAAGCACAACTTCTTCACAGGGTTGGAAAGAGACAGAACGATGCGGCTCGTCGTAGTGAGGCTTCGGTTTTCTTGACAGGCTTCCGTGTTCAAACGGGCGAGACTGCGGCAGTGAGCCAGCAGAGAAACAAACTGATCGAAAAGATTAGCTGTTGAGGAATAGATGAAGGGAGGAAAGGGGCGTCAGGTATGAAAGAAGCGGAACGGCCATACACAACAAAAAATAGAGAAAATTCAGTGGGTTGTTGTACCGAGGTATTGTTGGTTTATGTACAAGCGGTAAAATGGTGTCCTAATTGGTGTGTAAAAGGAAAGCACGTACGAAAGAGTACTATGGTAGCATTAGGCCAGGCTGTTTGTTTGAGGGTGGTAGCTGTAAGTAGTTTTATGATCGGTTTCAACGGCTTGAATCATGACGGAAAGGAGAGTAGAAAGCAACGTTCGTCCGCGGTCACTGATCAGGACGCGAGGGGGACCGTGCCGCATGATGATGGCTCGCGAGAAGAATTGTCCAAATTCGGAAGTGTAGCCAGAGCAAATAGCAGCGGTTTCGGCATAAAGGTGGCCACTTCTTTGACAACCCTTTGATGGCCTGCTCGAGTGAGAGAAAGGAACCTCTACCAGTCAAGGCGGACGACATGGCAGGAATCTAAAAGACGAGGAAGGGGTGCAGCGTCCCCACAGCGGTCGAAGTTAGCCGTCTACAGTGTTATCATAGTTCACATAAAGCAGCATATTTGGCGGCTCCGGTTAGGAGGCCCCACCAACAAACAGTAACGGTGTTTCATGCGGTCGTATGTCTTCTGAAAGCAAGGTGACCAGAGGTAGCCTATTCATAGAAAGTTTGTAAAATCTGTTGCCGAAAATAGCGAGGAATGACGGGACCCCACACGTCGCCCGCAGGGTGGTAGTTGTAGTAGTAAAAGCAATCACCATTCAAAAGTCTAATCTTTTTCAAGTTGTCGGCGTGAACGATTGTTGTATGGTTGAGCTGAACCGTCTTAAAGTCAATAAGATTGCGGCGGAACGTAGCGGATCGCTGGCGAGACACGAGATCAGACGGGAGTTCCGTGCTGACAGGCTCCGTGACGGGAAAGGGAGGGCTGCCGCTTGATGAGCAGACTATAAGCAACTGTCCTTTCTTAGGACAGTTGCCAACGTGCAAGAAAGTCGGCATTTGCATGTTTCTTACCGGTTTTGTATGTTACGGTGAAGTCGTTCTCCTGTAGCCGAAGTATCCAGTGGTCAAGGCGTCCGGTAGGTTTTCATAGACAGAGCCAGTAGAATGCGTGGTGGTCAATTAAAACAGTGGAATGAGGCCTGTAGAAGCTATGACCGAAACGTTTAATACACCAAACGACACCGAGGCGCTCCTGCTTGGTTATATACAGTTTTTACACGGGCGTCGAAGCACGGATGGCATAACCAACTACTTGTTTCAAAGTAGAAGCGTTGCGTTGCAAGAGCACAACCCCAAAAACATGGCTACTTGCGTCGTTGTGGAGTATTTTCGGAGCACTTTCGGTAAAATCGCTGACGACAGAAGAAGCAAGGGCCTGATTCAGTTTTACAAACACTGTGTCACGTTCTACAGACCGGTAAAATGATGTATTAGAATGGAGGAGTTTGTTCAGTGGTGAAGCAATTGTCGAAAAGTTGCAAATGAAACGGCGAAAGTACGGCACCAATACAAGGAAGCTCTGATTGTTCCTGACAGAGACGAAGGGGTAAATTTATTTCAGCCCTGATTTTGTCGGCGTCGAGACTAATTCCGTGGATGCTCAAAACATGACCCGACACTCTGATAGGTTTACTATCGAGAAGTGATATTTTGGTGTTGAGTTGCAGGGCGCCGTTGCTGCGGCAAGTTAAAGTTTGATCCAGCCGTTGGAGGTGCTCTTTATTCGTGGAACAAAGATAAAACTGTCGTCGATGTACCACAGACACGCTTTCCATTTTAACCCATTTCAATCCACAAAATATTCACTGTGCTATCATTCGTCACATCCTTACCGTATCTGTCTCACACCTACCTTGATGAACTGAGCGGGAGTTGGTTCAATGCTATTCGATGTTCTCGCCTTCGCGGTATTCGCGCGCCAGTCTCCTGCGATAGTGCGCATCCTTTTCTTTATCTTTTGTTTCTTCTTTTGCCTGGAACCGCACAAGCGGGACTTCTGATCCTTTTGTGCATGCTTTCACCTCGCATGTCCTGTAGCCATTCTGCGAAATTCTCAAGGCGTCGTTTTCCCCTAGGCGGCTACTATTTTAGCTTACTATCGTAAACCCTAACCCAATAAGCATTCCTAACTAAGAGGACCCGGGGTCTCGGGTAATTAGATATATGGTGTCTCAAATGTACTTGCAGTTTTCTTTGCTCCAGACAATGAGGGACATGTATAAAGAGTTTCAGTGGTTGCATGAGGTTGGAACCGTTCTGCTTATGCAAACTTCTTCTTCAGGTGTCCTCTTAATTTCACTCCAGCAGGATGAATCGAGGAAGAAGCGGGCATCTGTACGAGGCTTCTATTGGTGCGCATGACACCTCGAGACTCTGCTTGGGTGCGTGACGCCGCTTGACTTTGGTGGCCAGTTAGAGCGACGTCAGACGAGCTGCGAGAAAAAACTGGGCTTCTGAAGTGGTCTTCACTTATAAGAAAAACTACAGGATTTATTTGCTGACATTCTTGCCGCATCCAAGGGAAGAGGGAAGCGTAGAAAAAAATGGAACCAGTTACAGTTGACATTCGACGCCATAATGAACGTTGAACAAGCGCTTGGCGCCTGACTCGGGCGACGCAGCCTCACGGGCGATACAGTCTATAACCTATCATCAATTTTTAAGCTAAAAAAGCAAATGCTGAGATTTTGCTCGTAGTTTTAGGAATACCTTCCCGTATAAAACTGAACACGAAACACGGTGAACGACATCAATATAAACGTTCGGCGAAAAAAAAAGTTGACCTAACTTGAAACACAATTTGCTGCCAACGTTGCGTTAACTTTATCGTGCGAGGGTGAAAGTTTTTGTTGTGCAACAAAAACACGAATACGAAATGCAACAAACAGTGACAGCGCTCCAAGATGTATAAAATTGTACACGGCGGTATAAAGCGTAAGTGTAAGAAAAGGAAAAGATAGTCTGCAGTACTAAAGCCAATACACTTACCATATGTATTATCATACAAGATTATCAATTCAGACCCTGAAAAACCTGATTGCATATACTAAAATCGCTTATGGTCGCAGAAGTATAATAGGTGCTGCAGCTGGTTAGAACCTATATTCGGTAACGATTCTCGAAAAATAGTTTTCCGCATTGAAATACTTGTTTCGAAAATATTTTAAGGCACGCGTCATACACGGTCTACATACTGTAAGCATATAGAGGCTGACCGCTTGAGAAAAAGTTATCTTAAATAACTTTTGCTTCCTTATTTTGATGTGTATGATGAACTCTCCAAAACAATAACCCGAAATTGTATAATTGAAATAGGAAGACTGCCAGTAGAAATTAAACATTCAAGGACGACAGAGAGAGGTAAGTATGCTTAGAAACGCTGAGCTGTCATGGCTGCCTTTGCTTACATTATTAAGGGTAAAGAAGTGCTTTGCTGTTAACTGTTCCTTGTAAGAATTCTTCTCGTTCTTCGTTGTTAAGTGATATTTCTACGTCCAACTGTTTCGAACTGGTACGAATGGGTTGTAATTCTATGCGCAAAGTGAAAACCGGTAATAAAAGTATTCCTGGTTGCAACACTGTCTTTAGCACGCATTTTATAATTAGCAACTCATTATTTCTGCGTAAGTAATATTCGTATCTTCGCCTCTCCTGACTGCTCCGAATACCGATGCGAAATGTCGACGTGGCTTTATAGAGAAATGTTTTCTGGTTACGTTGCTTTTACCCAGGAGTATCGCCGTTGAAGTTTGAAAACGACCGCAGTGTACTCACGCGTTGGTGCCGACACAACCATTTGGATGGTTCTTTCAAAGGGGCATGAACGCCGCTGATTGGCTTGAAACCAGCGCTAAGTATAGCTTCCGGGCATAATGAATTCCAGAGGTGCGCGCGTTCGCAGAGGGATCTTGCAGCGCATGGTCAGCATGAACCGCTAGTTTGTAATGAGGCACCCGTCTTATGACCTACGTTTGCAGGCGACGTGAGAGTAATTAAGGCCGTCCTGCTGACGAAGGAAGGTTACCTCGGACCCATCGCGTATTGGCGCATTTGAAGGGGAGATTAAACCGCAAATATTTTGGTGGAAGATCTACCTTTTTTATTGCTCCTAAGCGAGAAAAGAGGTCATTACCTAATGTGCAAATAACACGCACGCCTTGAGGGAGTTTCGTTCGACGGTAGACGGAACTGTCTTTTGGGTGTAATACGATCATGTTTACACTTCCACACTTAGGTTGTTCCAGAAGGTTAACGTTTTTTGTGAATTAGCACAGAGATGCCCCAAGAGCGAACAGGAACAAATGAACTAGAAGCATTTGTTTAAATAGCTTGCAGTTAGGATTTCTTTTATAGGCAATTATTATAATCATTGAGGTGCTGAGGGACTCTAGATTGTATCAACAACATCTTGAAATCAGTAACGTAAAGAAAGGCCGCATCACGAAATATGCTTGCCTCATGCATACTTGCTAACATGGCGTCGACAAACAACAATAACGTCATTTTGAAGTAATTCAAGATATTCAGAAGCTGTTTTAGACACACGGCAAAACCCGAGAAGCAGGGTATAAGAACTGTAAATGGCTATGCTTGACGACATTCAGCTTTATAAGGCATTCCTTTCAACCTAAATGTTAGCGTAACCCAGAACGACAGAGGAAAAAAATACTGGAACTTCCCTTAGAACAGCAGCTTGCCATCAACTTTACGCATTACCTTGGTGTAATGCACAGGATAACAAGGGCGTGTGATTATCGGCAAGGTCTTCGCAATTTTGGTCGTTCTAGGTCGATCAAGAGAAATACATATTTGCCTCTCATAACGAATAAGTGGTATTGTACCGTTACCAAAGGGGAGTTGCGGTCACAATGTAAAGCTTTATTTTTATGGTATATAAATTGGTATGGTACCCAAGGAGTGAACAGGGTACCATTCAATAACAAGGAATGTATGTGACAAATTTGCATTAGAAAGAAACTCCATCATTCCGACTTAAGCGCTGTTGTGGTAACGTCGCATATTTCGCAAACTACACAAACCTTTCTACTGCTGCAGGCAGGGAAACTCATGAGATTGTACAGATAACGACAAGTTGAAAACAAATTGCGTGCATTGAAGCTAGGAAAGAGAGAGAGAGACAAAAACTTTTATTTCTGGAGAGGCTCAGTCCTAGTGAGTGACCCTTAGGTGGGACAGGTGCCCTATTGGTTGTCACGAGCTTTAGCTTGGCAGAGGAGCTCCCGGTCACCTCCAGCCAGGTAGTGGGAGGGTTGGGTAAACGGAGCGGTGGTAAACAGGGGCATTTCCAAATGGCGCGTGATGTGGTACCTCTAGCGCCACATGCCGGGCAGTTTGGGTGGGGGGATATAATGTGAGATAGATGTGCTGGACTGTGTTTCTGGTGGGAGGGAATGGGTTTGTAATTGTCGCCATAATCTTTCTAAGGGTGGAAGGAAGAGACGTGTGAAGGGGAGAATAGTTCTAGCCGCTGTAGGCGGTAAGTTGTGGAAAGGTCATTAGAGGTAAGCAAGGCTTCTCGGGAGTTTCGTGCGCCGTGCTGCGAGACGTCTACTTCTGGTGCTCGGTAAATCAGTCCTCGAGCAGCCAGGTGAGCTCTTTCCGCACCGCCAAAGCCCAGGTCGCCGGGGTCCAGTGGAGGATTATGGTCTGGTTGGGAGGGGGCGGAATAGGAGAATTTGGTAAGCTAGGGAAGGAGATGGGTCCCTGCGCTAAATTTCGTACGGCCGTCTTAGACTCAGAGAATATGTGAGATGGGGGTGGTTGGTGTGTTATGGCCAGCGTAAATTTTGCTTCTTCGCCCTCGTAGGCGTGGGCTATGGGGATGGTGGGCGCCGCTGCTCGTATAGCTCTGTCTCGTCTTATAATAGTCGGCAGCAAAAGTTGGTCGGTGTCTGTATTCTGTGGCGTCCACGTAAATGGAGTCAGGAGATGGGGGATATAGACGTAAGTGTGCCAAGGCGCGGGCCCTTCGTCGGGATGCGTGGTGGATAGGATGCGTGTGGCGGGAGAAGGGGCAGAATTTCGAGATTTTCATGGTGGGATTTGGGTATATGGTCAAGTTGGGAGAGGGTGGCTGAATCAGTGAGGTTGAGTTGGTGTAGGAGGATAGATCCTTTGGGGGTTGCGGATAGACAAGCGATTTGGCTAAGACGGTGTGCTTCGAGGAGCTCGGGGATGGTGTTAAAGGCGCCAGTTAAGAGGAGGCGGATTGTGGTGGTGTTGGGAGGAATAAGTGCTGCTCTGTACACCCTGCACTGTAAAGCTTCGAACTTGTTCAGTTTCGCCTATCTGAGGGATAAATAAGGTAGAGAGTACGCGATGCGTGATGTGAAAAGAGCTGTAGCGAGTTGTAATCTGTCTTTTTCAGCGGGACCCTGGCCATGTGCAGTGATCCGGCGGATGTGTCCTGCTATTTGTGTCGCGTGTCGGCTGAGTGTTTGTATTGTGGAAGAGTTGTCTCGATTTAGCTGTAGGGTCAGTCCGAATATGGTGAGGATTGGCATAGGTGTTATTGTCCGTCATGTACCGGTCATTGGCCGGCCAAGGGCAGCCCGGAGGTGTGGGGGTAGGAGGAGTACGTGGGACTTTTCAGGAGCATGCGATAGCCTTCCCGTCTGGGCAATGTTCTGTGTCGTATGCGTGGCAGTTTGAAGGGTGGATTATATGTGGGCATCACTGCCATGAGTTACCCAAACTATACCCATAGTTACCCATAGTTACCCAACTGTACCCATAGGTACCCAAACTATACCCATAGTTACCCAAACTATGAGTTACCCAAACTACTGTGGAGGGAGGGTATCTTGGAGAGTGCCATAGCGAGAGAAATGACAGGTATAATAAACAGTGTGGAGACAAGATCGAATCTTGGGGAGTGTCACTGTACGAAAGGTGAAGGATTTGGGTATTGTCTATTGCCGAGCTTAAGTGTTGCTGTCTTTTCAGTCGAAAAGGATTGAATGAAATTTAAAAGAATTGTGCCTACTTTCAAGTTATTCCATGAAGACAGGATAGCTTAATGTGAGATTCGATCAAGAGCTTCCGTTAAATCTATGGTAAGAATTGCCCAAGTGTCTCGATCCGGGGGTGTTTTAAGCAGTTGGTGATACATTTGAACGTCTACATCGTTGATTACAAGATGTGAGCGAAATCCGAACATGTCATGGAGGAGGTGCTGTTCATCGTGGTAGCGACTGAGGCGAGATGCGATCATCTGGTACAAGACTTTGCACATGCACGAAATGAGTGAAATGGGACGTAGGTTGTGGGCTGAGAGAGGCTTGTGAGGCTTGGGGATGAGTGTTACCCTGGCATGCTTGAGTTCTGGTGGTAGGTGCCCGGTTGGCCAGCGGTGGCTGTAATGGTCGGGGGTATGTTCGTGGGAATGGGATTCAAGGTTTGGGAGGGTGGTGTACGTAATGCCGTCTGGCCCAGGTGTCGTGGTTCGGGTGAGTGTATGCAGGTCAGATTGCTGCTCGATGAAGCTAGGAAAACTAGGTTTATTTCTACGCCTTGTGGGCCAGTGCCTTCCACAACCTGCGCACGCAAACACAAAAAGACTTAACTGGTCACATGACAATTACTCTGTTTCAGAACAAAACACAGGCCCTCGTAATACTTCCACGAAAAAGATGCCATTCGATTTGTTAGATCAGACTAACACGGAATACACGCGTATTCATATTATGGAAAAAGAATCAACATGTATATTTCACGTCAGTGAGGCCGCAGTGATGTGATCACAAAGATAATTCTTGAACCTAGTATAGCCCTGCACTGTGTCTGATGTTGAGGCCCGTGCCAGGCCCGGGCCCTCTTTATGAAGCCCGAGCACGACCCGGGCCCGTAACACCTAGCCAGGGCCCGGCCCTGGCATGGGCGTCTATAAGTGCGGCTGGCCTCGGTCCGGCGCGGGCCCGTTGTCTCAAGCCCAGACCAGGCCCAGGCCCGGTAGTTTATTTTAAAGCCTAACGAGTGCCCTCCTTGTGCACCCATGGCCACAGTGTTCAAAATTGTGCTTGCTGTCAAAATGCCGAAATTGAATAATAAAAATATAGTTATTGATATGCGTAAGAGTGCTTCGATATCATTAAACTCTAAACGTGAATCCTACACGTTTTCTGCAAATAACACGCTGCAGATTTTTGTGGTGACATTGTCTGCCACAAAATTAAACAAATGTCTCAGATAAGTGTGCTTAGCAGAGCAAAAAGAGCGTGCCTGTCTCCTACCCTTTTTTTATAGCAGCAGTAATACCATACTAGTTAGGATAATACAGCGTCTGTACCGGGCAAGTGTGTGTTAAAATTATTGTCCTTTCAAAATAAAACTAACTGCTCATTTATTTTTTAAGCCAGTGGTGGTTTATGTGCAGCTTTGCCGCAGCATGCTTTTCTAATCCTCACTTACAACAGGGCCAGCTGGGACCCCCAATAATCATCCCTATACAGCTGGGAATCCACCTAATTAAAAAACTGGGACCTCGAAATTAGGAGAAAAGTTTCATAACCACACTGGCACGCTAATTTACATTAGGCATGACAGCTGCCATGACCTTACATGGGGGTTAACAAAGAACTGTCACAAGCAGCGTTCCAATTATTGTGCGCCATATTTTACATGATGCTCGATCACTGCAGGAACTATTTACTCGCGATGGCACAACCAACCTCGGCCAAAACCATTTGAATAGAGCATTACGGTGTCTTCTTTTTCGCCACGAGGCCTCAGCAATGAAATGAACACCACGCTGATCACTTCTGTCGAAAAGTGAAATGACCCTAGAAAGTTTGCTCTGGTGGTTACCTAATTGCTAAAGCTATATCTACACAAAGTTTTTAATGTGCAGGTTTGCCAAGAAAAGGTTCAGGATATATTCGAACAATAGCAGCTGGCACCACTGATTTGAGGCTGCTGGTAACAAGACCAGTAGAACACCGAAAAGCTCTTATAAAGCACTGTTCTCGGCTAATAGAAAGACGACTGCCGCGAGGGTCATTTGTTATGCGAGCACCGTGCTCCAGTTTCTATGAGGTTATGCGCCCCCGTGCACAATTCGACCGAAACATATAAATGCCTTGGCGTGTCCGAGTAATTGAACACGGCTGGCCTTTCAGGAAGACTGCGTCATTCGAATAGTTCAACCATAAACACAATTCTGCTTGTAGGTCAGCATTCCAAGTTCAGACGTTTTGACGGCGGCTTTGCTTTTCGCGTCGTTTATCTGAGCATGTACACTGCTGTGAGCCATTTTTGGCTGTTTTTTCCTGCGCACAACACGCTCAATTTTTAGTATTTGTTTTTTTTATCCAACAAAAATTTCACCCACGGGCTCTCAAATTAGAGATAAACAGGTGTCTCACAGGGATGCTGTAGCCCCACAAAGCACAGAAGGTGGTAACACTGAGCCAAAAATCGAAAACAAACGTTGAACGTATGTGTACTTATAAACCTAAACAAGAGTGGCGCGGAAGAAAAGTGCTAGACGAAAGTAGCCGCTACTACTAATTCCGACACAAACAATTATTCCTACGTACCATTGTGAGCATTATTAACGGCCACATGCATTTGTTTGTATGTTACCTTATCACGAAACACCTTCAGTATATGATTAATCGACACGTGCTTATGGTTATGCTCCCGCAAAGAGAGGGAAGACATTTTAGAACTGTGGTGTGTGTGGTCAGTGGGAAGGTTTGGTGGCTCAGAGCGGTGGCTCAGAGGTACAGCACTCGCCTCGTATGCGGAAGGTACTGGGTTCGAATCCTGGTGGCGCCGGCAACCCTACCGGTTTCTTTAATGGGTACAGGCGTCCCTGGTCGAGTGCGGACCCTTGAAAGGGGAATCCACGTCTGGAAAGCTGCCTTTACCCTATCGAGGGGCCCCTGACCTTGTCCATCTGGCGGGGCCGTCGGCCATCATGCCGCGTTGCGCCATTGCCGGGGGTGAAAGAGTCCGGCGGCATGCCCTGCCACAGGCGGTTGCGAGTTGAGCGTCCACCGGGGCTGTGAAAGACACCATGTGAATTCGTGTTACTTGGTGACGCCGGGCACCTACCGGTAAAATAGGTACGAGCGACTCCCCGGCCTGGCGCTCGCCCTTGTGTGGGAATACAACGCTTGGGAAGTTCACCCGGCTTGCACGGGAAATCGCCCCTATCGAAAGGGGCGGCTGGGCTCTTCCCGGCTGCATCTGTATTCTATCAGGCGGCGGCGCTGGTTGTTTGAAAACGACAAATGGCGCTCTCTCCCGTGCATTGTGGCAGGCGTGGCCAGAAAACCGTGTTGCGCTTCGTGCGTGTTTGATGGGCTCTCACATTCGAGCTGGCGACGAATAAAATGCTGCCAACAGGAGTGTCGTCGGCGCTCAGTAAACCCGGTGCAGAACGAAATTGAATGCTACACAAAGTACGTGAAATATTGCTGAGAAACTGAAGTTCTTTGCAGATGTTTGGTTGAAAAAGAAGCTGTGCCTTTGAAAATACAACAAAAACTAACCACCCGCTCCCCTAATAAAAGAGGGTTCGCGCGAAGCTTTGTCACTAGACAGCATAACCCGAACCACAACTCCGAACACCGAACCAACCTTAACCAAACCCAAACCTTTCTTCAATCAACCACAACCACACCGCTGAGAGAACACAAACCAAAGCTCACCAAACCATCGATAACAGCGTTCGTTCCAATGGCACTGCAGTAAAGAGGAACGCGAGTCGAGTATCCAGCTTGCGTATTTACAATTAGCCGCTCATCTGGCGTGCAGTATCGACTTGAAACGGCGGCTTCCGAGGCAAAAATGAAGCGCAAGGATCGACTCGAACACTTCACATATAAATACCGAGTTCGAATGGCACGACCGGATAGACGTCGGCTTCATAACAAGAGGACCTGACACAGGTTCGATTCCGAACACGGGAAGCGATTTGTTCTTGAGACGCTTGATTTTTGGAATACCACTACGATCTTCTACGACACAAGCGAGTCAATATCAGCGTCGCTTGAAACGTATTCACTAATCACGGGTCCAATCAGTCACAACGGGAATTTTCCGATATGCCCTATGACTACGCATATAGTCAAAATAAAAAATTGTCTCAGTCAGCACAGTAAACGAAACAAAAAACATTGTCCAGTTCTCTCGGCGGGTAGCAAGTTCACGCAGCTCATTGGCAACCACCTTCTCGATAGGGTATAACTACGAACCACAAACTTTGACGTTAGTCAAAAGAGTACTACTTATAATATTTGAAAGGCTTTGCAGTGTTTTGTAAGTGAAAGACAGCGATATTCGAGGTAAAGTTTCTGTGCCCAGAAACCACCAACGCGGGAAAGCAAGTCTTTCGGTGTCCGCAAAAATATTGGTTTTCTGAAGGCAGACTTCGCTTTGTTTAAGCATCACTATTCTGTACTTCACCAAATCGTTTAACATAATATTTTATTTCCTGCATCAATGTTTTTCCAAATTGGCAGGATCACAGGGTTTAAGGGCGCAAGAAAAAAACGCGGACACTAGAAGAAAAACGAGCAAACGAGCAAGACAAACGGAGCGCTTCGTTTGTCTTGCTTGTTTTTCTTCAGTGTCCGCGTTTTTTCCCGTGCCTTTAAGCCCTGTGATCATGTCCATCCAACTGGCCCACATCAAGCTGTTGCTATTCCAATAGGCAGATTTTTTGACGTGCTAATCATCTGTACTATTCTTTCTGTGCTTCTCTTTCCGTTCTTTTTTCAAATACATAGATGAAACACGGCTACTGGGATATTGGCCCCATGAGATAACAACATACACCCCCGAAAACAACACCCAGAAACTTTTTCCAGAAACCATGTGAGAATGGATGCATTTGTCGTGTAGGTAATGCAATGTGCGAATCATTCTGACTTAAGCGCCGCCATTCGCCATTTTCAAAAGGCACGACGCAATCTTATTCGACTAACTTTGAAAAGCCACCTTTTGTGCAATCAATTCCGTTATCTGTTAGAACGTGTTGGTTGGGAATTGCTCTCTAGAAAATATAACATCTCCATCATTAGCGCACACTGGTTGAATCATAACCTCTCGTTGGGCAACGTGCGTTAACGAGCTCCTAACGCACCAAGGGTCTCTTATAGCTGACGTGGAGGCAAACTTTGAGTAGAATAAAACAAAATTGAAGACGAACATTTCGCCTTTCTTGCTTGAAAAAAATCAGTCGCTTTTCTAGTCATTTTTTTAATTTTAAAGTTTATTCTGCAGCCTCCTTCTACAGTAAAAAGTCCTACATGTAAAAGCCATATTTGACAGATTGTGCACATCGCCTTGTTTTGGAGTTTTTTGGACTGGTTTGTAAAAAAAGTTCGATATTTTTGTTTTGGAAACATCCAAATCACTAATCCAGAATCCTCTAAGGGGCAGAATTTTTTGACGTAAGCAAATTAAAATAACGCATAACCGCTATAGTTAGTTTTATTCAAGAAGCGTTTACCTTCTCCTCTGCGTCACGTACATATAGCGCAATGGCCACTACGGTATACTGAATTTCTTCTTTTTAGTGTACATTTCACCTTCTTGCGCTATCTCAAGGTCCTCCCCCACCCGGGGTGTTGTAAGGTATGAAATATATTTGGAACCTTCACCTTTCAACTTCATATCCAATCTTCACAGCAACTCAAATTTCCACGGTTTTGCTCAACGCGGTTAGACCCAATTTTATAACACACATCTAAGAATTGGCATGTTGATTTTTTTGCAAGCCGATGCAGCGCTCCTCTGCTGTCATATCCTCGCTAGACGCTTCCAGACGACCTATACACTCCCAGACACTAAAATAAAGGAAGCCTACTACACGTCACAGGAACCTGTGCAATTACATCGACAAAGACGTTATCTGTGCGTTATTAGGCTTCGAATCGCATGTTTTATTCCACGTCGTTCACAATGTTTGTTGCAACCTGACGCTCTCTTTGTTGGGCTTTTTGCAAACCAATAACCGAACTCGCTTCTGCCTCCAATGTCGAAAATAAGCCCTGCGTGCGGTGCGTTTTTCAGCAATTGTACGCGAAGTACACAATTAGGCTTTTCTTTGGGTGTCGATGAGCTGGCATGGAGGGCAACAACCAGTTGTGAGAGGACTTCGATATACTGTGTATGCCAGTCAATCTTTCGAAAGATTCAGGGAATATGTTGAGTCGCGTCATCGTAGAGATTTTTGCTGGACTTCTCATGCACCAAGAGTTTCTTACCACTGATGGGGAGTTAATGGGGAAGGCTGTAAAAAGTAATAATACAGATCAGGGGCGAGCTTCTTGAAAAAACGCCTATGTCAAAAATGTATTAGAAAAAATACGAAAGGGATATTTTATTACAGTATGAAGCACTATCGAACAGAGAATTTTTCCTAAAATTTTTCTAAAAATAGCAAACCCTGATAGAAATTATGCCAATCAGTGCACGAACCGCACCTTGTTTGCACAGGCATCACCTGGGAAAATGCAGGACAATGCTGTCGAATTGATACACGGAAGAACATGAACAACCGAATTTTTTAGGTAGTAAAAACAGGTTCAGAGAAAAGAACTGGATATCTTTTTACAGTATCAAACAGCATCGAAAAGAGAAAATTTTGAAACTTTTTTCGAAATATATCCAAAGTTGACATAAATTCGCCCAACAACTTCACAAATGTCAACTGGTTAGCACAGGTCTCACTTGAGAAAATTTAGAGCAGTGCTGTCGAACCCATAAAGGAAGAACGTTTATACCAGAACTCCTGAAATTCTCGCCTATCCTGCGCTAACAGCTGATTGGGGTCTTATTTTTTTCTAACCGCTATGTGCCAACAATTTTTACATAAGCTCATTAAACCGACTAGCACATAAAAAGTCTGAAGAGCAAGCTGTCCGTCAGAATAAACAACCCAGTGGAAAGGGCCCTGTGCTTCCTCATAAAGCAGTCGTGTGGTCCGTCAGGCACCTGTCACTGTTTCGGAGCCGAAGGAATATGGAAGGTCGGGCCAACTTAAACAACAGGCGTGGACAAGGCTTGCAATAATGTAGAGAGGGTGTTTGAATATTATAGTTTAGATTGTTTTCTTGTCACTTTTCGTTGCAGGAGTGCCAAAAACAACGCATTTCAGCCTGGGTGCCAAGTAAATTGCTCTTTTTCCCTACGAGCTCTTCCACAGCCCTCGTTGTTTGTACCACCCAGGGCGATTGTTTTGATTTTCATTGTTCTCACGTAGCGGGTACCGTGTAAATAAAGTAGAGTGGGAATGCAAGCACAATTTGTTACAAGTTATCGTCTAAGGCCCACTCTTCCCTTACAGCAGTCAAAAAAACACGTAGCGTTGCATTCATGAAACCACAAGCAAGAACATAACTTTTGGCAGCCGAATACTGAGTGGAAATGGTTGAAAAATGCTTAAGGGAAACGGGAACCTAAAAAATTTTTCTTTTGCTCGGCAAATAATTTAAACAGATACTTGTAATAAACAGCACTCCATAAATATTCTTACTTAAAGTAAACATTTATTTTTTAATACAGTAGTTATGAAATCCTGCATTTGAATCTCGAGAAGACCTTTTTAGTATGATAACCAAATATTATATACAGAAATTACTCCCACCTCCCCTCGCGAGAACCCCTTTGTAGATGCGACGCATAGGGGGCTCCGTTGTTGTTTCTGTTAGGTTGATTCTCCCATCGTGTGGAACGTGCCGTGAACCCCCTGCCGCGGCTATGACGCAACACAATCCAACTCAATCCACTTTAATCCAATCCAATCCAATCCAAGCCAAGCCAAGCCAAGCCAATCCAATCCAATCGAATCCAATCCAATGCCCCTGGCGAGAGAGTGTTCGCTATCGAAGAGGAGAGGGGGTGAGCGGCGGAGAGCGCAGCTCGCGCGACGAGGATAATGGGGGAGGGGTGAGGACGGACAACAAGAACGCCGTATGGAGGGACAAGGCGAGTGAATGAGATGCAGTCGCGTCTAAAAACAAGCTTTATAAATCTTCACTTCAAAATGTTTGCTTCCTAAGAACGTCCCGTGTATAAATTGCTAGGTACGTTCCCCACTTGGTATAGCATTTGAGCAAACTGTTTTTAAAAAAGATCGGCACCACTGCTTGAAAGTAACAATTTTCTAAGAAACACTGCTTCATTTTATTCAACAGTTTCTGATGGGTGGACGCTGCAAAGTCGCAGTCTAGCTAGCAGAAGCGAGCTGGTAAACAGCGCCAGTTAAGTGTATGTATTTTGTTTTATCTTGATCATAGGTGAGCGAACGATTTGTAACATACCGACATGAGCGAGATATTTTCCCTGTTATTGCACAACATATCTAGAGCAAGTAAAGTGTTCTTCAAATAGGCTGCTTTTTGCAAAAAGCATTAAAAATGAGTATAAAAGTAAACACGCAAGATTTCTTTCCCGTCCTGGGCTCTCCCGTAAAGTTTTTCATTGAGGATTTGCACCCCTTTTTATTTGTAGGAAGCTTCATATAACGTTACGTGAGGCTGAAAATTTCTCTAAGATATTCATATACTAACTTGACCCACGCAGTACGCTAAAAGCGTTGAGTAACCTCTACATGTGGTAAACAATTAACCATAAAAGATATGTAACTATATAACTAATACACAAAAGGGGAGCTATTGGTAATAAAACTAGTTCAAGCCTGGGTGTCCTGATGCCAAAAATATGTGCCTTAGGGCCGTCTGAACATCTCTTATTTTATTGGATGCTTGTTTCAATTGATGCAATATGTACAATTACTAAACCAGTATAGGATATGCCAAACCACTAATGTCTAAGAGTTTCCAAAAACTGCGCGAGATAATTTTGGGATAACATGATAATTTATTTATTTACAATACTGCCACTTTATTACAAGACACAAACAGGAGGGCCCCACATTTCCATTACAGTCAACACTAACTACATCCTAAAATGCGGCATTGAAGCAGTACAACTGATAGCACAAAAAAAAACGAAAATAAATTATATTATAGCACAGTTGGTACACCTAATTTTTTTTATGCCTCCCCCGGCTTGGTAAGTCGTAGTAAATTTCTAACTGTATAAGCAATCTTCTCTTCTACACTTCAGTGTTTCTATTACGGAAGGAATTTGTTAAAGGAATCTGTCCTCTAAAAGAAACAGCGTGCCTATGAGGGCCGCATATGTCACCTTGCATCCGCTCGCATCGCTTGCAAGGCATCAGATTGCATTTTTCAGGCTGTTCAGAATTGGTACCTTTATATTTATTGCAACTAATTTATCTATGATGGCAAGCAAGCATTTTTTTCGGTGCCAACAACAGGGGATCCAACAGTATTTGTTCGTACGAATAAACTTCATGCTTTTCGCAATGTGCTGCAGGGATTTGCTCATTGGTAATAAAATAAATATTTTACTCTTACTTGATAATTGTATCATAAGCCGGCAATCAGTAGTGTTAAACTAATATCACTCGTTTTACCTAAACACGCAACTGGAGACCGACGAATAGTAGGTTCCTACCCTTCACTAATACACTATTTTCTGCCTGAAGAGCGGAACATTAATCTTCACTTCTGAAGTGAAACTTTCATGCCTTCATGACCATATTTTTATTACGTCAATACCATAATAAATATACTCGCGAAGATATCAATGCGTTGTTTTTAGCCAAGTTCTCTACTAATGTTTTGGCAAGATTTTACCAGGAAATTCAAATAACTAAAACGAAACTTCGCAAACAGGTTGGGTGCGATGGTTAAGTGGAACGGGAGACATTTTCCGGTGGATAACAGAAAAAAATAAATTTTCTTTCCTCAGGAGTCTTGGGAATCGTTTAATTTTTGTGGTTGTCTTGACATCAATGCGGGCAGCCGGGGATATTATTTGGTTGCTCGTGTTGTTGCAGCACGCGCTCAAGTTTCTTCAGCTTACAGTCACTCTCTCTGTCTTCTCATGGTAACATACGCACTTTAGCCACATAGAATTGTGAGAGCCCTTTTCCCCGCAACTAGCCTAAAAACGTGCGCGATTGCAACGTATTTACTCTTACGTCTATCTCGCTCTGATACATATTCCTTTTTATTCGTCGGTTGAAGCTTACCTCTTGTGAATATTTACAACGCACAGAGAATATGCACACCTTTGAATGAAAAAAAAATGTCTGTTTGTTCTTTTGTGAGAATGACAATAGTCATTTAGGGTGTGGCTACATATTCTTGTACGGTTTTTGTTTTCAAGTGTTGAACTTTATTGGTATTGCTTTTTTACACAAAACGTGCCTTCAAAGTGCCCCACACTCCAGATATATTCTTGGGCACTAAGTAGAAATCCTTCCGCGTGCTTTCGTTTTAGTATGAAGACAATGTATGTAATTTTAAAGAATAAAAAAGTGTTTAGCTCGAAGTCTACTTTGTTACAATTATAAAAAAATCTGATTTATACTGTGACATATTCCTAAACCTAATTGTCCCCTTCCTACACTCTGTCCCTTGTCTGTATAATTTCATGAAAAATCAGAAACGGAGGTTCAGCACCCTTTAAAAATGAATGCATTACTGAGATAGATTTTATTCTCACGCACTGCTTATAGTCTTTCCTGTTAGTCAGCAGTCAGGTATCGGTTTTTATTTTGTTGGTCAACCAAGCGCCGGCAAACCTAGCTTAGAATTATTTAAATTGGCAGAGAACACTTCGTGCGCAGTTCCTTCATCCTTTTTATGGCAACATGCCTGCAGGGCCAAAGCCATGGTTCTATTGTTTTACAAACAGGATGTTTAGTGCACAAATACGCATTTCTTCAATCTTTGTAATTATTTTGATTGGTACCTGCGGTCCAGATGGTGCCCTCTAGCAACTGACTTATACGTATATGATACTGTAATTAAACCGTTCGACCGCCAGTTTCCTGAGCGCCTAAAAGAACCGCAGCACCCCACAAAAGATTCAATAGAGAGTATTGCGAGATATAAACATAGTGGTAGAGGAAAAATAATTAGCATGTTTCTAATATTTTACACACAGTTCAAGACAATATCTTCTGGCTGGTAACGAACACGACTTTATTTCTTAATTAAAAGGGTTGTTTTGAATTTATTTTCTGCGTTCTCCTTTTATGGGTATTATAGGAGCCGTGTTTTCTACCCCAAATGGTCTTGAGGCAAAACAATTAAGACCTGTGTTACGTTTAATGCTTTACATGATCCGTTCTGCAGAATTCAGGCGATGGTGTAGGCGGAACTACCCGGGTTTCTAAACCTCGTTGTCTCAGGCTTAGGCAATCTTACCCACGATTCAGATGCAATCGCCGGCGGCGTAACCAACGCCCGTACCATTCGTACTTATAGACTCGGTTGGTCATATCGCTGAGGATGACAGCTACCGTCAAGAGGTCATGGCTGGCTGACATACCGGAGGATAGTTCGCTTCTACATCCTCATACTCGCGCAGAAGTCGTTTAGAGTGCCCATTTAGGCTTATGACTCGAGTCAGGAGCTCACGACTGACTGGCCACAATCGCTTGGCAGCGGTGTCAACAGGCATTCCCCCCTCCTCAAATCGTAAAATGCAAACCAAGGAGTTGGACATATACTACGACAGCTGCATTAAGGAGGTCGTGGCCAGTTCATATGGCCCTGCCTAAGAGGGAAAGAATATTTGGCTGCCACGTATAACACACCAGAGCAGTGTTAGCTGCATCTTTGGGTTTTGTTTTCTGAAGGTCTAAGGCGTTGCGCTGCTGAGCACGAGGTCGCGGGTTCGATCCCCGGCCGCGGCGGCCGCTTTTCTGATGGAGGCGAAAAGCAAAAACGCCCGTGTGTACGAGATTTCGGCGCACGTTAAAGATCCCCAGGTGGTCAAAATTAATCCGGAGCACTCCACTACGGCGCGCCTCATCGCCTGCGTTGCGTCGGCGCGTTAAACCCTATAATCATCATCATGTTTTCTGAAGGTCTTGTTTACAGAGTTAGTTCGATAACGCACTCAACCTAGACGACCATTTCCGTTTTTGAACAATAAATAATGGTATTCAACCTGATACAATCTTATAAGGATTAATATTATACGAAGACACGAATAGAAATACATCGCAACTAATAAATTGAGGCTACGATGTTTTTACATGGCAAATATAACCCAAATGTTGAATAGATTTAAAACGCCTGAACATATGTAAATTTGGAACAAAAAATGTTGCTTCAAATATTTTGCGTGACTTTGGTTTATCCTTTTTCAGGAAAACACCAACCGTGGCTGCGTCTTTAACATGCGAGTGAGTGAGTGAAGACTTTATTAAAATCGCCTGCAGGCGGCCTACGTTAACGAAGTGCCGTGACGCGGCCCTACGTCTTTCCGGCTGGGCTCTTTACTTGGCAGGTCCCTTGCTACTAGTGTCGAGGTCCTCCGGCCTGCCCGCGCTGGGCGGCCGGGGCCCTCTCGGCTTTCGCTCGGGCGATGCTGTTCAAGTGCCACCAGGATCTGCTGGACGGCCTGTAGTTGTACATCTTTGTCACTGCTCCACGCCGCGGTCAGGTACCAAGGCGGGATCTTTGTCTCCATTGACGCTTCTGTAGGTCTTGCCGAGCAGTCCCACAGGATGTGAGCCATCGTAGCCCGCGCACTGCGGCACACTTTGCACGTATCGTCCTCGTATTGCTCGAGGCACACATGCTTCATGATGACCGGGGTCAGTAAGGAACCCGGCTGCAATTGTCTTAGTACCACCGCTTGCTTTCCTGGCCAGGCAGGGGTGCGGCGGCGCCATTTCTCTTCTTCTCATCCTAGAGTATGTCGTGATTTCGTTATATGTCCCCATCCTGTCTTTGGTTTCCCCCCACAGTTCTGCAGACAGGTTCGCTCCAGCCGCGCGGCCAGTTAACACTCACACGGTAGAGTTCGCCGTTAACTGGCCGCGCGGCTAGAGCGAACCCGTCTGCAGAACTGTGGGGGAAGGGGGGGGAACCAAAGACAGGATGGGGACATATAACGAAATCACGACATACTATAGCACGCCGAGGGCCAGCAACTTCTCGGTGCTCGTGCATTCTAGAAGTCCGAGTGCGGCCTTGTGGGCTTTCCGTATCATCGCGTTGATCTTGTTTCGTTCGTCTAACCGCCAGTTACGGAAGGCGGCGATGTACGCCACGTGGCTTATGGCGAACGATTCGAACTTTTGCAATTATGCAATTATGGGGATTGCAATTATTGCAATTATGGGGATATATATCAGATGAAGAAATTTACGCAGTTCGCACTAGTGGTGAAAGGCTAGAGAAACAGCAGAGCTCACGTTCCCTCTCCCTTCGTTGTAGACACAAATGTTGCACCTCATATAAATTTCAGAACTTGCCGTTAAGTGTTCTGAAGGCCCTGATCGCTTTGTCTGCAGCCTTTCACATCTCACCCAAAGTTTACCGCGTTAGCGTGCATTCGAACCCGTGCCAAAGGGCTTCGCAAACTCTGCGTCTGTAGCGCTAACTCGGGGTTTGTGCTCACCACTTCAAGTGTGAACGTGCATGAACTGTCGAGTAGAACAGCAAGCGAGAGATCACGCCCTGAACTCTGGCAGAGTGCTCTCGAAGGTCGAGCTGACCAACGCCGGGCTCTCCTCAATAGTCGCATGCTTAAGTGCACTCGGCATTTTTTCGTGGTATTTCTGTTCGAGCTGCTAGCGTACCGCAAGCCACGTGCAAGCCTCAATGACGCCAGCCGCTCCTCAGGAGGCCCACGCTCACGCGGGCTTGAGTGGGCTGAATTTTGTGCTAAAGCTCCACGCCAAAACCAAAAGTTTAAATAGCTCTGGTGTTAAACACGTTTGCAACAGTTTTGTAAAGGTGTGTATTTCATCCGTGTGAGAGAACACTGAGCTTACTGGTTACTGAGGTGGTAAAAATAACGATTTTACGCAATAATGTGGCTTTCTAGAAATATCGGGCGGTAAACACCTTTTTTGCTGGTTTTTGTGGAGTTGAATGTTCATCAGCATCTATTTTTGTATTTTTTATCTTACTTACGATGTTCAGGATGCATTGAGAACCTCTTACGGGCCATTTGCCTCCAGTAAAAAGTATCGATGAAAATTGCTTTTCCAGCCTTTGCCGACCTATAGAGGGTACTGAACAAGGGAGCCATGTGTGACTGCAATTGGTTCGGTGCGCGCGCAGTCTGGAGCCCAGCTCCGAAAATAGCCTTTCAAGAGGCTGAGCAGTACCGTAACCACGAAACCAACATCCAGGAGAAGCCAAAAGCATGATGAGGGAGAGCTAAAGAGGATACCAGCGGAAAACGAATGATCGTAATAGCTAAGTACGTGCCAGGGGAGGGCTGACGAAAGTTTAGAGAAAACATGAGGAGGAGAGCATGTTGAAAGAGACACAAGGACAGCTCATCCCCGCACGAAGTGTGCTCCAGAACAGCTACCCGCAACAAGATGGCACCAATTCTAATGAGACTACCCTTGGGAATTACCGAAGCCTATTCCACCAACATTCTCCATTCTGGGATGTTCGTATTCGCTAGGCAGTCGCGTTATAAACCGCTGAGTTTACACATTCCATACGCGCACCGCACTACACAGTGTTCTCTCAGTACTGTACAAAATAGACCAAGCTATTCTTTCTGTACAACGCGTTCAACAACTGTTGATTGGCTTTTTCTGTTGAGGCTGCAAATGAGCTGTGAGAGAAGAGGCTCATCGCAATTAACCCTATATCATTTAGCGGTTCCAGCCGCACCAGTGGGTGCAGGAAGGCTCCGAGGGAACATTACTGAATTTTCTGCTGAATGTATTGCAAAGAAACATGCGTAAACTGAGGTTCCTAAACATTTATTAGTATTTTTGTAATCCTCGGCGAATACTGCAACTCCGATACAGTCACGTCTTATAAAAAAGCATCTTTGGGGCAATTTAAATTCATCCGAAGTCGTTCTTTGCGGCGTTTTTCCTAATTTTCGAACGCTGTTAGTAAGCGATATAGACAACATTTCGCAAGCACCATCTCGTCTCAAACCAAACGTTTTTCGAACACTGTCACGCGTTATCGCTGCCAAGATCAAGATTCTGGAAGGGAGCGTGTTTACTGGGGTTCCCAGTGCACAAAAAGCTTCATTTTGTATTTTTATCGTCAACTAGATATCGACTGCCATACTGTACTGTCAACGCAAACTGCCAGATGCTACGCGATAAGAAAGCCCCGGCGAACAAGAAAAAAATTTAAAGATAAAGGTGCACGTCCTACAATATGCACACAAAGTTTCGTGAGCCGTTAACAAAGTAAGCCAAACGTACAATACTCAAGTTTTTTTCAGAGACGCAGCCAAGCTACCAAAATATGCCACGTGATGAAACAGAATAAGAACAAAAAACTGAACCGTCATTCGTAGTTGTTGGGGAATTGGTTACCAAGTGCAGCGTTGGGATTGCGTACAAAGTGTCCTTGAGCTGCATAAAAAAATACTTCGCACAAACTGGAAGGTTGTTTAGGGACAGGTCGAAGAGTACAGCTGGACAGTAACAAAAAAATTACGCCCATCTTCCCGCGAAGGAACCCTTGTGTGATGCGATGATTCGGGGGGTTCAATTGGCGTTTCCATTCGGTTGATTCTCTAAATCGGCTGAAACGTGTTGTGAACGCGTATGATGCATTCCATCACATGCGTTAAGATGGGCGTAATTTTACTTTTCATGAAGGGACCGTCGCTTCCATCACGTCTTCATCGGAAGAATCAAGTCAAGCACGCAGTCATCAAGCAAAGTGACGCGAAGTCGAACGAGAGCGAGCGCTGACTGCGCAGCGCGATACCCGCTTTATATTCGCAGCGCCTCAAGGAGAGGAGACACCGGAGGAGAGTCCCGCATGCGCACGCTTGCGCGACGGGAGCGGAGCGAAGCGTGCGAAGCGCGCGCACACACAGCTGTTGTTCATGATAATGAGGCGGAGTCACAGAACAGGGAGGATTTTAGAGAAGCAAAGGTCTAGCTTTGCCTGTAGTGCCAGAAAAAGCGTAGTGGCGGCGTCGTGAACTACCGAGGACGCCCGCTTGATGGCGCTGTAAACAAGGCTTTGTAAACATGGCGGATCCTTTTTGCACAGGCCGCTTGAGCTCCTTAAAGGAGCCATGAAGAGAAAATACAACTTTGTTTAATTTGAAAGAACTAGGATTCAGTATCTCACTAAGCTCCATTACAGCCACAAAAGTTGTTTTTTAACAAAAAAAAAGAAAGAAATATTTAAAAACTTTCGAATTTTGCGCCACAGTGACGTGTTATGAGCAAGAATGACGTCATACGGGCCAGCAATAAAACATAATTTTCAGTGCGTTAACTGCACGTTAGCATTCAAGTGATGCGGTCAAACGGAACTAGAGGCCCCATTAAAGACGTCCAGTCATGTGTCGTCGCGATAGGTCAGTTAGGCGGCCTCCAATCGCACAAAAAGGTTCCGTGACGTCATAGAAAAGTTGCGGGAAATTGGCTAGGGGGTCGCGACTGCTTCAAACGTTTCTTTAATATCTCCGTTATTTGTTCGAAGATTGTGATGATATTGGTATCATTGTTATCGGGACTAAGCACTCTTTCGAATAAACCCAACTTGTATTTTGTCTTCATGGCTCCTTTAATAACATGCCCAACCCTTGCACGGCGGCCGCCGGCTAGCTGCTCCTGCTGGTTCCTGGCACCCCTGGCTGGCACGCTGGGCCGCGTGGTTACTTGCGCCGCGCTAGTGAAGTGATGTGACGCCAGTGACCAGATGGCCTCGACGGGCACAGAACACAGGGAGCAGCAAGTGAGATACAAATCGTTATTGACACCCGCAAGTTTACAGAGGCCAGGACATCATTTCATTTCAATCGCTGCAATTGTACGGCGCTTTCGTGACATTTTTTTTGCCATAGCAACTCGTTCACTTGCGTTAAGATTTCGAAGGAAGGGCACACATTGCTTCCAATATTGCGAGGTATTCGCACGCAACCCATCCAACTCGCTAAAGCAATCTGCCCTTGAGGTACAAAGCCACCACACCTCCTCATCTTCCCTTTTGCCACAGCTCATCCCTGTTTCTAGATGAGCGGGGCTACTACAATCTCCAGACCTCCAAGACAAACTCTAACCCCTCACATTTCTTTGTGTACAAAGATTTAAAGGCCACCTACAAAGTCCACACCGCGCTATTAACAAAGGAGACACCTACTCGATCACCAGAGCATAGAATCATAGTGTGTATCACAAATGAGCTGCTCCAATAAAGTTTACTTCCTGTCAGCTTCTTGCACGAACTTGCTTTAGACCGATAACAGGAGCTGTAAAGTTGGTCTTAGAGCAATTTTTTTGTGCGAAGTGTTGTAATGTACAGAGAAAGTGGAGTACTCTTGAAGCAGCAGTGAAAGGGAATGGAAGAAAGTAAAATAGAACTAGAACCCGCATTTGCTTTCTTACATTGCCAATGTGTACGCATCGTTATTTATTAATAAACGTTGAATTTCGGGGCTAGAGTGAGCTTAGTGGCTAGCTACGTAACAATATCACAACGCACATTTTAATGCGTCTCAATATTTGCAGTATACCAAATACTCGCCCGAAGTTAAATATTTTTAGATACCGAATATCGTGTTCTTCAATTTGAACAACTATTCCATTCTACTCAGAATATGCGTATCACATGTATGAACGCATTGATATATGCTGACCTTCTTTTTAACACTTGGTGAAAATACCTGGCACTTTGTAACATTTATCTACAGGCAACATAATACATTTGCTCGTGCTGAGAACTTGATCTGGTCGCCTTCCGGTTTGTGCTTCTTTGTTCTTTGGTTGTATCTGCAAAAAAACAAGGAATGCATGAGAAATGTAAATTAAATTCGAAGAACAAATAGTTTAGAGAATCATGTCACAGAAATCCAGAGAAACAAATATAAGTGGAAGTTAAATATACACAAACACACCAGTCGGGCGCATGGCTCTCATATCAGGCATGCACGAAGAGTTCAAATTGCCTGCCAGTTGTTGGTGCAGTTGTTGCGTGCGCCGACAATGTTCAAGGTTCAGCCAGAATGTCTAAATGAACGCCGACCTCTGAAAACGAATAGGCTGTGGCTAGCGTTCCCTCCAGACGGAACGATATGCGAGTGCTAAAGTTCCGTCCAGACGGAACGGAGCACCGCCGGTTATCCTTCCGTCCATACGGAATATAACTGAGAGCTTAGAGTTCCGTCCAGGCGGAGTCGGCGTGAAATTTGTACAGTTTCGTCCAGACGAAAGAAACACCGGCTGATTAGACACCATGCTCACTCTTCAGATTTGTGTTGAAGTTGCGCCTCGCATTATGGCGCTATGATACCGGGTTCGATTCCCCCGGAAATACTTTTTTTTGCGTGGTTGTGCCAGCGTTTTGTAACAGCTACCTTCGTGCCCACTTTACAATTGACGCGGTGAGAGCAGTCGGGCTTGATTTTGCGCTCAACCAGCCGCTCCGCTATCTCTCGCTCGAGCTAAGGCCGACGTATCCATCGCCAGTGTTCCGATCATCTGTAGTTCGTAATGGTGATCACTAATTAACGATTATTCTGGCTAGTCAATGAGCGGAAGCGGCTAAGCGAACCGCGGTTAGACAAAACCGCAGTTTTCTGCGTTACACGACAGACGAAACTGCGTTTACCCCGCTAACCGTGGTTAATGCACAATGAGCTTGGCCTCCTCAGTTCGGTCACACTAACCGCAGTTCCCGCAGCCGCAGTGCTCAAAATCACACAAGTCAGTTTGGACGCAAGTGGCGGCGCATAAGCGGAGGCGAAAAAAAAAATCCCTTGGCGTTCGGAGGAGACGAGGGTTTTCAAACACCGGGCGCCCCAAAGCTGCCCCCGAGAGGCGCTTGCGTTCTTTGCGTCGCTCTCGCAGTCAACGCGACTGCCCGTCAGCAGCGGCTCGTTTCCCGATCCACCCGATCAACTACGACAAAATTCGTGCTAAATTTGTAAATTCCACGCGTCGTTCGCCAAAGCAGGCAATCATGATGCGTTTTCAGCACTCGGAAACGATCGGCGCGCACGTCGGCCATGCCTGCAAACATGCCGGCGCGCCTACCCGCACGGCACTGGAAGCGGCTCGCACCGGCCCAGACCACGGCAGCAACAGCTTATCGCCGCTCTTCGAAATCAATCTGATCGCGGAAAAGAACTTCCACATGCCAGAAAGTGAATGTTAGTGTGGTGAAAAGTTGTGCAATGGATTCCAATTCGCAGTTGTAGAGATAGCGGCGCTCAAATATCCACCGCGAAGCTAAGCCTAAAGTTCCCAACACCGAGCAGACGCGAGAAAACCAAGCCGGTTGCGAGCTGTTGTGGTAGCCCCTCACCCAAATCTCTCCGCGCGCGAGTGCGTTGCGTTTGGGTCTGAAGCGACTGTTTTAACGATATTTCCTTTTGTCTACACTGCTCTCTCTTGTTTTTTATCGTGAAGTTAAAAGTGCGTTAATTTATTTTTGTTACGCCACAACCAAGTGACCGCGGTCACCACACTTAAAATTTCGCGTGTAACAGCCAAAACCGCAGTTTGCAATAACCGCGGTTAAAGTTTATTAACGACGGTTAAACTTAAATACGGTTACTTTCGCCGAGTAATAACTTCAACAAACTAACTCTAACTCCGTCGAACGGAACTCCAAGCCTATACTTCGACCACGCCCGCTTCAGAACATGCAGCGAGAGCTGTCTTTCTTGATATTTACTCAACCCAACGAACCGCTTCCGCTCATTGACTAGCCTGAATAACAGTTAATTAGTGATCACCATTACGAACTACAGATGATCAGAACTCTGTCGATGGATACGTCGGCCTTGGCTCTAGTGAGCGGTAGCGGAGCAGTCGGTTGAGTGCAAAATCAAGGCCTACTGCTCTCACCGCGTCAATTGTAAAGTGGGGGCGAAGCTATCTGTTACACAACCCTGGCGCAACCACGAAAAAAAAATAAAGCTTGTCCGGAGGGAATCGAACCTGGGACAATAGCGCAATTATCCGAGGCGCAACCTCTGCACCAAATCTGAAGACTGAACACAGCGTCTAATTAGCCGGTTTTGTTTCCGTCTGGACGGAACTGTATAAATTTTCACGCCGGCTCCGTCTGGACGGCACGCTAAGCTCTCAGTTGTATTCCGTCTGGACGGAAGGATAACCCGCAGCGCTCCGTCCCGTCTGGACGGACCTTTAGCACATGTATATCGTTCCGTCTGGACGGAACGCTAGCCACAGCCAAAAAAATAACGCAGTATTTTTTAGTTCACGCGTATTAACCATGACGCAAGCATCAGCTGTCACAAGGCATGCTAATATAACCTACCTCGCATTACCACGTCTTAATGAAGGCAAACTTTAGTTGTAGCAGAGCGCTGTTGACTATATTCTCACAAACGCGTCAAAGCAGAAAGGCAACAGTTAGGTAAAGCTCGGGGGAATTACTGTCTTTTGGCAGCCTCAAAAGTTCCATAAGAAATAATGCCACACCTTTTGAGGCAAAGGCGCTCACAACTTTTCGGGTTCTAGATAGTCAGAAATGTTCGAGAGCGGCCAGGACAGTTGAGAGTAATAAGACAATATTCCAGCGAAAGTCATGCACAAATGAGGTATTGACGACGACAACGCGTTTGTCTGCACCGTCTTTCTAGCGGAGTGCATAACACTCACCTTCTGTTGGAAGAATCAAATATTCTGGCCTCGACAGCTGTCTTCCGATGCAGATTTGCCACATTTGTCACTCCACAAGCACTCAATTCCCGTGTTTTGCCAGTCCTCACAACAACTGATGGACCGCAAAAGCACATAACAGCAATAACAGTCACGAAACAAGTGCTCCGCGCACATAGAAACAGTGGGCCGTTGCAGCAGTTGCAGCGGTTTCAATTGTGGTTGCGAATTCAAAAGCGAGGTCGGCGAGATGGTGCACCAGTCGGGTGTTCGTAAAAACTTGCGTACATTTTTGCTCAACGGAGGGGTTTGAATGGCGGGGAACTTTTTTTAAAAATAATACTTTTTATAACAAACCCCATTGGGAAAACTTTGGGCTTTCGGTCCAATTGAAGGCCTGGCGAAAGTAGTGCTGTCGGTGCGCCGCTGTGGACTGGGGGAAAACTGGATGAGATTGGTCACTCTCGTTTTTCCCGTCAAGGGAAACCAGGGAACGTAACTTAGTGTCCTTTTGTCGCGCGTCCCCAGTTTTTGTTTATGAAAAAATGAGGGGAGCACTGGCATGCGCGTCGGGGAAAACCCAGCAGGATTTGGCCCTTTTGCCTCAGAGCCTTAGTCTTTGTTTCAAAAAAATAAAGGCTGCTGGCATTGGGAGGCCGGAAAAGATTCAATTGCTGCCTCCTGCCGATCAAAAACGGGCGTTTTTTGGGGCCAAAAGCTTCTTGCCCCCCCGCTGCCAACAAAAAGCTGCCCCGGCATCCGTTGTTTTCGCCATTACCACCCAATTCTCGGCAGTGGCGTCAACAGATATGAATAATCGCAGTGACATTGTGTTTGATCCCCACAGGAGGCTGGAGCCGCGGTTTCCAAAGAAAGCGGCACCATGCACAAAATGCCTACGCTGCAGCGCAGTTGCCTGCGATCATGGATATCGACACAGGTGCTTCTCCACTTTACCCACGGCAGAAACGTTCAGTACAACAGCCAAATAATGCTTGCTAAGAAACTTTGAGCGCTCACGCGCAGGCCAATTCAGATATGAGGGCAGCGTAGCAGTTAGCGCATTGTTATCTGCCAGACTAGCGACATCTTTCGGCAAGTGGCCTAGTGGCTGAAGTGGACAGCACTCGCTTAGAGCTGAGCCGTTGTCTCCTGCGTTATTTCATTGCCAAACCAACCGCCCGCTTCACAGCTGGAGTGAGTTCGACGGCTGTTTTTCCCACACGTCGTAAGAGGGAGCTCCGAGCCTAATCGGGATCACTTGATCGTAACTGAATTCGAGAGCGGTTTGTGCCTATTTCCAAAGGCGACCGACGTTTGAAATTGTTCAAATAGGGGCGCAATGGCCAGCGATAGAAAACTCGGCGCCGCGATAGAGCACGTTTGACGACGTTTCCGCGTTCCACCAAGCGTCGCCCCAACATTAACTAGTCACGTGGCTAAATCCATCGGACGGCTAGGTACGAGGAAGAGTGGCGGAGCAGAATGAAATGCTTTGGGTGGCCGCTCGTGGTTGATTCGTTTGCCAATTACAAAAAAAAAAAAATACAGGAGGCGATGGCTGAGCTATGTGTTGCGGATACCAAAACACAGCAGCTGCCAATCTGCTGATTCGTGCCAACAACTTCACTCGCGTCTTGCGGCAGGTAGCCTGAGTGGGCGGTGGACGAAACAGTGCTTGACTTCTACGTACTGCATTTGAACTCGTTGGGGAAAAAATACTGCGGTTTCTGTCGAACAAACGCTGCCTGAAAGCAGCGCTGCTACGGCGCTAACTTTGTAGCCTTTGAACCACGACTAAATTGTACTCGCTCTAAGGAAGGTGAAGTTAAGAGCACCACAAGTATGTCACACCAATGAATAGGACAGCCACTCCCTTTGCGTAAGCAACGTTAAAAGGGCACACCCCACGTTACACGACCACTCGAACCCCCCGCTTTATACAAGAAAAATTGTATGGCGATTACGATACCCCGAAATGCGGTATTTGGGCGCAGCAGCAGTGCGGTGAGGCAGCACTCGCTCGTGGGTTCTCTCGTCCATGGCCTCCGCGATCGGCTGCAGGCGGCGCGCGCCGCCGGCAGCCGAACTCTGGTTCCATGTTTCGACGGCAGCGATGACGAGCCTCTGCGTCGGCGGCGCGAATTCTGCGTCTCAGAAGGGACCCGCGAACTGCGTCATAAGCGAACACACATCATAATCACGCGCACGCTTCCCGCACGTTTTCGCCCAAGCGCCGCGCCGTCGAGTGCCTCATACGGCCACAGCATACTGCCCCCCCCCCTTCCCCACCGCAAACTTTCGGAGAGTGCTAGCTAGCGCCGCCACGGTGTAGCGCTCTCCGCCTCCTAATTTCGCGACACTCTCCTCCTTTGCCTTTGCTTTCTTTCATCGTTCGCTTTTAAATGCAGAGCATTTCTTTATCTCACGATGTCTCCCGGCGTTGTCGGCGTGCCTCGCCGTCCGCAACAGCCGTTCCAGGTGCGCCCTCTCCACCACTCCTCCTCTCCCGCATCACGCTAACCCGCCTCGCTCTCAACAACAGGTCCGCACCCTTCCCCCTACACTATATAAAAAATAATACTTACTGGCGCCTGGTTTCGATCCCACGACCCTGCGGGCGAACGCAAGGCACATGGTGCTCTACCACTGCGCCGCAAAGCCGACACAGAATGGAAGGCTACGAACGCTCCTTATACCCTTGACTCATTCAAACTACGTCAACAGCGCTGATACAACGCATTCCTACCTGTGGGCGGAACGCGAGGTACACGGTGCTCTTCCCCTGCGCCACAAAACCGACACAGAATGAAAGGCTGCGAACGCGCCTTATATCCTTGACTCATTCAAACTACGTCAAGAAGCTGCTGATACAATGCATTCACTACCACCAACTCCCCAAACACTAAACGTTAACGCAATACACCCACCCCCTATTCGACGCATTTACTCGAGTCCCCTCGCGGGGAGATGGGCCCTTTTCTTTCACTCCTCGGTATTGCTATCGTTCACTGTGTTACGCCGACACGCGGATTAGGCCAACGTTCAGGCACCCCAGCAGACAAGGAGGTGTTGCGGGCGACTGAGCTGCACACGGCCCGTGCACACGACATCGCCTTAGCAACGGGGGCGCGCACACGGTATGGCGTTGCCCACACATGGCGGCCGGTACGCACTCCTTGACAGTGAATACAACTTATACTACCTTTTGTTTTGAAAAAGCGAGAACGCACATTTGTTCGAGATTTCGGCGCACGTTAAATATCCCCAGGTGGTCAAAATTATTCCGGGGACCCTACAGCCGCGCGCCTGATCGCCTGTGAAGTTTCGGCACATTAAACACCATCAATCAATCAATCAATCAATCAATCAATCAATCAATCAATCAATCAATCAATCAATCAATCAATCAATCAATCAATCAATCAATCAATCAATCCAACTTTCGTTAACAATGCGCGCCAATCCACCCCGTTAAAATGGTTGGACAGTGAAGCTGTAAGCGACACCCACAACGATTTCCCATGCGACGTCATTGGAATTCACACACGGGGCTCTACAAAGAGTGAAAACGAGAGGGAATTGAAATGCACTTAACCCCACCATTTATTACTTCGAAGAGATATTCGTTGCTAAGGAATGCAAAATTTATGAACGGTGGTTGGTTTAGTTGTATTGGTGAAGATATTAGTAGAGACTTTCATGTTCTAAAATTGAAGAAAGCTTCATCCCGGTGTCAGACGGTCTCGCTTCTGCTCCGTCTACGCTACCGCCGCCGGACGCTACGAGGTCGGCGGCCGAGGCGGTGGAGAAGTGAGATGTCATGCGGTAGTGTGGGCTTCCTTTAATTTTTATAACCCCTATCGCGTGCGCAAGGCGCGAACACGGCCACTACATCGTGCCGTGGGTGGAGCGCACACCGGCGCGAGAGGTCGCGTGACGCTGTTACTTGGCATTCAGCCGGAACGCAGAAGGCAAACCTGCAGATGTGCTCGGTCAGTGCAAGGTCTGTCTCCCCCGTCACCGCCTGTACTCGTGACTCAATCTTTAAGGCAACGAGCTATCGCTCCCTTTTTCTATTCCTTCGATTCGTAGCGGTACCAGAAGCATCTTTTATTTGTTCGCCGGAGGGAGGGAAAACGTTTGTTGATATTTTTGAGTTGTTTGGCGGCACTCCGCCTAGGGCTCGTTCGACGTGCGACATTTACCGATGAGGTTAGCAGGGGTGCTACACAGTTTTCCAGAGCTACCACGGCCTCTGCTTCTTTGCGTACCCGCTGAATCAGACCGATCTAGTCTTCACAGCAGGCGCTGGCCAACAGTGCCTCCCATTGCTCCGCATTAGGGTTTCTAATTTTGGGACAACAGGTTGTGCTTTGGCATTACCATGTGGTGTGGTAGAGGGTGGGTTTTTTTTATGGCACAATGGGCGTGCATCTCCATATAGAGTTGGATAAATTTCACTCAGCACGTTTAAACTTGGGAAAGTGCCTGTCTGCAGGTGCCTCCAGTCAGTGGCTTCTGTCCTCGTCAGGTATTCGTGTGGCGGAGGGTACCTTTTCCTGATAACCTTGTAGTATGTAATGTGGCAGAGTATTCCGATGGGGACCGGAGAGGTTTCTTCGAGGTCGGAATCATCGGGTGCTCGGTTGGTAGTATAGCCTCGAGCTACCGTATTCGCCCCTGTATTTGCCTCTATTCCCGAGCGAGCCGGGGGCCCATAGGATCCTGTGCTTAATCTTAGGGGGATGCTCAGGGTGTTGGGGTACGCCAACTTGAGGCTGGAGGAGTACACAGAGTGTGCAGTGGCTTATTCGTCCGTTCAAGAAATGTCGAAAGGCATTTCGCGAGTCGGAAATCATTGTAAATGACCGGCCCGTTCGGAATCCTCCCGCTGCAGCCAGAGCGACAGCTAGCTCCTCAGCATCTGTCACGGTACAAAGACGTAGCGAGCCACTGGCTATCATAAGGAGGTACTACAACCACCCTTCGTTCTTTCCTTGGATCTAGTGTGGCTGCGTCCACGTACACTGTGTTCTTGGGGGAGAACGAGCAGCGTATGTAATCCGCTCGTGCTTTTCGCCTGCCTAGATGGACGTTAGGGTTCATGTTTTTAGGCATGGGGGCCACGTCATCGAGAATGTTTGTTGTCTTGGACATTTTTGTGATCTCTTTCGTGTAACCCAGCTGTTGCAGGAGCGTCCTACCCGTTAGGGTCTGCATCTGCCTCTCAGTCTGGGCGTTTAGTCGGGGTTTTTTATGTTCTTGGAATGTGTTGTGAACTCCTAGGGCTAGTAGCTTTTCTGTTGACGTGCATATTGGTAGCCTTAGCGCCGTCTTGTACAGTTTTCTTAAAAATATTTCGGTCTGTTGCTCTTCGCAAATGTTCATGTTCTGGTAGGGCAGACTGTCTGTAACCCTGATCACAACCAGGCTGCGCACCAGCTTCAAAGTGTCATCTTCCCTCATTCTGGTCCATCGGTTTGCAACTCACCTGATCATTCTGGAGACTTGCGTCGTGGTCGTTTTAAACAAGGCTAGAGTTTGGCTACTCCCTTGGTTGGATTGTATCTACATTCCAAGTACTCGAACCGTTGCTTTTCCAGAATATCTTTGCCCTCGAGATACACCTTGATGGGGAGATTTGGATCCAGTGGAAAAGTTCGGTTTAGATTCTGCCGTAAGATCCGGATTCTTTCAGAGTTTTCTGTTCATTATTGCAGGCCTCGTTCGTGGGCGTATTGTTCGACGCATGTGGCTGCTGCCTATAGCTTTGCTTACTTTTCCCCCAATGAGTCTTTGCTTTTGCAGATTGTTATATCATCCCTGTACATGGCATACCTTATGTCCAGGATGTCTTGCAGCTTTTTGGCGAGGCATATCATCGCTACATTAAATAGCAGGGGTGATACTACACAGCCCTGTGGGGTGCTTTTGTTAGGTATCGTAACTTTGTCAGTGCGAGCGTCATTTATGCCAATAGCGGCTGTTCGATTAGAAAGAAACGCCTTCACATAGCCGTGGATTTGTTTGCCAAAGTTGAGGTCACCTAGGCCTGTTAGTATGGCCTCGTTACTCACGTTTTCACAAGCTCCTTCGATGCCAAGGGCGATAAAAATCTGTTCACTTCTCGTGGTTACGTTCTTCAGAACTTCCTTTTTCAGTTGGAGGAGCAGATCCAGTGCGTAGAGCTTGGCTCGAAATCCGAGCGTAGTCTGCGGGAAAAGGCTATTCTCTTCCTACAGTTTTGAAGCTGTTGTGTAATATTCGCTCGTACAGTTTGCCGAGGCAAGACTTGAGCGAAATTTGTCTAAGGTTCTCAAACTTGCGTTTTCCTTTGACACCAACGGTCGCGACAAAACCCTTTGGGAGCAGAGGTA
This sequence comes from Haemaphysalis longicornis, assembly GCA_013339765.2. Classification (NCBI taxonomy): domain Eukaryota; kingdom Metazoa; phylum Arthropoda; class Arachnida; order Ixodida; family Ixodidae; genus Haemaphysalis; species Haemaphysalis longicornis. Next base: position 158,974,667 of record CM023449.1, on the reverse strand, counting down.
AAAAGCTTCGCTTCAAAAGTGACACCATGATTTTGGAAGCACTATTTTTGGTGAGTTGTGCTTACTGATGCACCAGATTAGGGATGAAGACGTGACGGCGGTAACTTTTTTCATTCCGCTTAGATGTTCCTTGTCGCCGTGAAAGCTTGGGATTAAACAAACGTCGAAACAATCTTTCCAGGGAAGAAATCCTGCAATGCAATCATTTCAAAAGAGTTCATTTTTCGTACATTTTAATGGTGGCATAGTTGCCCCTGTAAAGCCTCTAACGGCACCCCCAGAAAGCGACACCTCACCGTGGTTGTGGTGCTTCACATCCGAGTTATCTCTTTAAGTTAGAATAATCGAAAAGCACGGTGGTCTTGATCATATGTATATCGCTAAAAAATTACAGTGCTCTGAAGAACCGTAATTCTTTAGTTCTCATGAAGCATTTATTGTTACGCTGTCTTTCAAAGCAGCAAGATTTCTTAACTCTTCTCGGCGCTTTCTTAGAGTGTGACGCAGTTCCAGGTCTCTTCCAGCTCGTAAAAGTGCTTGCACGGCTGCCTTTTGGGTAGTTTTGTTACCTTGCTTGCTAAGCATAGCAAATGCCGGGAAATAAATTTTCACTGACCGGGAAATACTTACCAGGTATCAATCATCAATGTAGTGAAGCCAGTGCAGTACACATGCCACAGTACAAAAAAATTCAATTCGAAGACGCACGGCTCTCTAAAATAGCAAAACCCGGGTAAGACGCCTGGAAATATTTCAACACAGTGACGCCATAGAAACCAACACACAGCGTTCACCTCTAATAGAGGAGACTTTCGAATATTGTTTGTTCTGGCACGTTCCATTGTAGCCCTAAAACATGCCAAAAACGGACTTTGTATTCAAAACACGTTTTTTCAAAGTGCGGAAAGGCAATGCACAACGTTCTTTCAATAGTTCTTCCTGACAACAGCATTTTCCTTGATAGGGCCCCGCATTGCCTTTGTAGAAAGCTCCCTTTTTCCTATTTCTTCTTCTACACTAACCGTTACACGCGGAGAACAGTTTAGGTCGGAATTTCTACGAGGAAAGCACGTCATAACCAGCCGGTCGGGCCCCACGTGCAAAGCGGCTGCTTTTGACGCGGTCAAAAAGCTTGTTTCCTTTCACCGATTCTTTGTGCGGTGAGTGAGGTCGCCTCGCGGCGCCATACGCAGTGGGCGTTTCCTGCATACACAATATGTGCAGCCGCGAACCGAGTACGACGTTATGAAAATACGTTTGTATGTAGGGTTTTTGTAAAACAGCTTCGGTGCCTTTTTCAACCTCGTTCGTTGCACCGCGCAGCTGATGTATGTATCTCGGAACAGCTCAATGTATGGCTTGTCGACGCCATGATTAAGTAATGCCTTCAATACTGTGGAAGTGTCCAATGATTCAAATGCTCTTTTATGATATGAAAATGGCACGTGGAACGGTTATTGTATTCTAAACATTTTGTTCATAACCTGGTTGATAGCGGCCGAATGATACAAATTTAATTACCCTGTCCTAACACCGACCCTGTCGCCATTTAAAGTATAAGGTTTGCGTTTAATATTTAAAGTGTAAGTTTAATGCCCTCAAACAGGCTGCCTCTGAGTTAACCATGATGATATAAACTATAGAAAGGAAAAATAAATCGCGACCGAGTTTGTGCGGTATCTGCACACGCACCCTGCGAATCCTGCTGTTGCTCCTCTTTCCATGCATGCCATTATAAAGGTGATGCGCTGTCTCTTCGGCCGGGTGACAGGCGAAGCAGCTGCTTTCAATTAGCTTATTTGGGGACACTGCTTTACAATGCACGCGGAAGCGCCGTTCACCGTGGTATTTTCTATATTTCGCGGGGTTTTTTTTATCAGTCAGAATAAATGAGTACGCAATTAGTTCGTCGGTGCCTCGTTGACCTACCAGTGCCTCATTGACATTGACCTACCCGTGTCTCATTGACACTTTAGTGATTACGACAGTAATAATCGAGTTAGATGATTAATTAATATATAATAAGTTAAGTCTCATTAACGGAAAAATTACTGTCCGCTTCTCCACAGTATTGCAAACATTATGAAGCTAGGTTTTAGTTGAGACGTATTGCTCCAAAACTTGGTCAATTTGGGCACCTATATATAATATATATATATATATATATATATATATATATATATATATATATATATATAAAGGAGCGGTGTACCAATTTTCCAAGTGGAGTGGTAACAAGGTCGGCTCGGCGAAGAGATGGCCAGGTCCTTCTTCTTCAATTGTTGAAGAAATGCACGATGAAGGGTGCCGGTAAAGGGTGCTCGACAGTGGAAAGAGTAGGGCAACGCCAGAGTGTAATCACCACGCCAGGCACCCCTCTTAACCCGAAGACAAACCTTTGGACACTGGAATCACCCTCCGCGTTGCCAAAGTGGCTACTACATTGTGCTGCTGAGCACAAGCACGCGGGTTCGATTCCCGGCCGCGGCGGATGTTTTTCTGATGGATGCGAAAAGCAAGAACGCCCGTTTGTTGAAATTTCGGCGCAGGGTAAAGATTCCCAAGCGGTAAAATAATCCGGACCCTTCCACTGCGGTGCGCCGTCTATGTAGCGTCGGCGAGTTAAGGGTGGCTCACCTGATCACATTCCTTTGGGACTTACAGATTCGTGACCCACTGGCTTAAAAAGCATCGTGTACCGATGCATGAAAATGTTTTACGGCACAGTTTGCTTCGTTTACAAATATATATTTTCTAACTGAAATAAAAAAATAAACAAGAAATGCGTTTTCGTTCATTTAGCTTTCACTAGAAGGCGCTAGTACTCAAGGAAGCGGGAATTTAAATTCCTTATTTCAGTACAGAAGCTAGGTATTTCCGAAATAAGCAACCTAGGCCGTCGCATCTTCAAACATCGGCAAAACTTTTCCCACAGGTGCACGATGGTTTTTGCCCATAGGTTATGATGTAGTAAGCCGCATAGGAATGTTAACAGGTGCGTCCCCCTTAAAGCATAAAACCAATTTTTCATTCAATCAATCAATCGGACGGCCGTATTGAGCTGGGAGTTCCCTGCCGAAAGCCCTGTTCTCTAACCGCGCGATCATGCCAGTGTCCTGTGGTTTTTACAGGTGCTCCATCTCTACACACTGGCGGCTTGAGTTTGTTACAACCAAAAACACTGGCCTGGGGATGGCTATCAAAACCTATGACCTTGCAATGAGCTTTGGTAAAGCTACTCCTACAATACACCGTGAACGGTTTCGTTCGTGTTTTTTTGGCTTGCCCGGGTTATGCTTCAAGTTTGAAAGCATTACGAGGTGTAGACGAAGGTGTCCAGGTCTTGTTTCTTTATATTTTATAAAAATACAATAACAAAAGGCTGGTTCCTATACAATTGTCCATAGTGGCTTAACAAGCATTCCTGGCAAAGCTCCTTAAAACATTCTTTCCTTCGTTTAGGAATCACTAACTTAAGTGTTGCTTTTGAGGGAAGATTTTCTATGAGCGTGGAGTTTTCCAAACATCGGGTAATTAAAATTATCCTTAGACAAGTATCGTAATTTTCCCCAGCAACCACTTGCGTTCTCCAGTCGAATGCCTTATCTTAATTAGAGTAGTGGCGAAGTCTGCCAATCACCAAGTAGGACGTTCTGATTAGACCCCTGAATATTCCTTTAACGGAATGTGAAAATGCTTATATCTTACTGAAGCCGTTCGCTGTAGAAATAATTTGCATTTGCATCGCTAGTAATACCGACATGGAGATCAACTTATTCTTATAGCAGTAAAGCAAACATGTTATGTTTTTCAAGCTCATGAAAATAGTCACCCACGTCAAGATACTGAAGTCATAAAAGTGGCGTGCTCAATAAAAGCGTTCAAAGAAAAATGTAGTAAAAAAAATACGCCACCAACGCACACATAAAGAGTAAAGAAGGCAAGCACACAAAACTTTCACCGGTGCCCCAACGGCACACAGGGAACCGTAAAATTTGTCATACATCTACATGTGTCATTGCGTGGAAGCTCGTCCAAGCTACTTCCACAGATGATAGCGTTTTCGACATCATTAACAAAAGATCCGGCTCCGTTGTTCGAGAATCCTGCAGGGCTGTACCGCTCATGAGCTTCGTTGCGTTGAGGACCTGGAAGACCCCAGACAACTGTTGTATGGCCGCCTGGTCAAAACCGTTGCAACCCTTCCCTAACTTGGCTTCATTCTGGCGATGTTTATTGTTATTTTTTTGCTCAAGATTGGGGATTTTTATTTGGAGATGAAAATTTTGCCGTTTTAAGGTATAGTTCAATACTAGAAAAAATGGAAGTGTTTCATGTTTTCTTAACTTCATGATTTCCCCTTTACAGCTTAAAAGGGTGTTATCAAGCCGTTCAAGCTTGGTTTCAATGGTGCAGACGTAGATGATAAAAACAACAATGGCTGATGTGTCTTGCATTCAATTCTCAACTATGCCTTATACTCCTAAATGATCTCTCATTAATTATTTGTGCAATTGAAACGAGGAAACCGTCGCTGCATGCATCTGGGTTTTAGAAAATACCACGAGTTTTCTTAATGCGTAACCACATCCCTATCTCAGCCGATGGCATGTTGATCCTTATGCGGTGGTCATGTGGAATGCGTAAGTGGTTCTAAACCACAAAATCAGGATGCAGAAAAATTCAACACATATGGAAAGTTACCAGCCTCAGCCTCTATTAGAAACTAGGCAATACCATGACCTTCGCAGCGCATTGCAATACCCTTCAGGGACAGATGGACGGACGCACGAACTTATTCAAGGGGAAACGGAGCTAAAGTGTGTTTATTCAGTATTAATTCATAAACATCTTGAAAACAAACAGAGCCCATCGTGTGAAGCTGTTGGGTAGGCGACAAATGAACGGATATTTAAGGTTCGAAGCATCTGAGTACGTTTTTGCGTAATTGCCGCTTTTAACCCATGCATACATAATGGAGCATCGTGCCACGCGCTACTGAGAGATGCATTTTTGGCTATGATGACGTTTACTGAAAAAGCGAGCGTGGGGTATCTTCTCGGGCTTGGGAGTATGAACTGCTACCTGGTAAGTAAAAGACACACAGAAATACGAGTTTTGAGAAGTCGCCTCAGAGTGATTGCGCTATGAAAAGGTACACAGGTTGAATATATTGGTAGCAAAATACTTCTTAGTTTTGGATTCACCGCGACTGTGGTCACCGGCACCGCTTGGGGTTCCAATAAAAGAGGGTGTCCGAAGAACATCAACGCCACGGAAACATTAATAAATTCATAAAATGCGATGGGGTGTTTGTTCCTTGTCGATGAGAATTTTTTACTACAGAATTTCTTATCTATTAAATAGAAAAATTGCCACGTGACCAAACATTAGGTTGGGTTATCGAAGGAATAAAGTATTTTGGGTCGTTCCTGCGCTCTCCTATTAATCAAAAGTGAAAGTAAACGTCGAAGAATGAGTCAACAAAGTGACATGCACTAAGAGGGTCTGCGAATGGAAATTTTGTGTGCTCTGGAATCTCTCTATGCATTTATCTCAAAATGCCCGCCTTTCCAGAATGCCGCAACTAGATCGAGAACAGTATGAATTAAGGAAGAAAGTGTTGGTTGGTGATGACGAGGTGGCACACACCTGTCAGTATCAAACAATTTTACCACACGTGGCGCGCGATAAAAGGAGCAAAATCGCTGTAAACCTAAAACACAAGATGACACAGCCGGGCGCGGCTAGGCACTGGTAACAAAACATATATAAAGAAGTCCTGTTTCCAGACATTACACCCTCTAACAGCGAGTTGACCCAATGCTAAAATTACTGTTTTTTCAAACAATTGAAAATCGATGATGCGGTGTAATAGGGATTTCTGTGAATACACATGAACGAGCTCACGCCGGGTGCAATATCGTAATGTGTAATCACCCTTAAGCACGAGGTTTCAGACAAGTTGTACAGCACGTCAATGAATTCTGTATGGTTAAAAACATCCTTGCAGAACACCCTCGCTAGTGATGTCTCCATGCATCAGAGCCCAAAGAAAAAATATCGGCTCCAATGCACGCTGTGAAGGTGGTTGGAAAGCAAAGCTGTAAACGACACCCATAACCATTGCCCATGCTACTTCACTTGAATTCGCACACGTGACTCTACGAAGAGTGAAACCAGATATTTTGCCACCCGTTCCCAGGAATTCGCTGGGCGGTGTCCCGAACGCAGGAGTGACGGCCACGGCCGAGCTGAAGTGGCGGACGACGCCACCGCTGCAGCCCGGACCGTGCTTCGGCAGAAAACGGAAAGGAGCGTCTTTCGAAGGACGAGACAGCAGAACCTACCCACCCTCATGTGCTAGCTAGGGGCTACACCACCGCGTGACTCAAGCGCAGACACCGAAACAATTCGGCATGTGAGCTAAAGGATTCCAATTTATGCCTATCTAAACTAGCTACTCTAGTAAGATTGAGAATTGCCAGAAAGCTGGGGGAACTTTTATAATCGCCATTTAGCAGATCCAGTTTCGGCTTTCGGCTTTTGTAATACTTGTTAAAGCAGAACCGAATTCACCAATTTAGAAAACGAAATCCCGTTCGTGGAAAGCAGTGTGAAAAAGGTAGCGTTTCTCTAGCGGTCATATCTCTGTATGTGGCCTCTACATTTTGGTTTCCTGCTCTGTAAACCCATCTTTAACGTGTCTTTGCCGTACGACCACTTAATTCCGTCACGTCCTGGTTTAATCAAGCCGTGCGAAGGAAGCGCGCAATGAACGCGAAGCATGCCAGAAGAAGCCAAAAATAACTGCGCCGCTAAAGCAAACGACAAAGCCGTACCCCCAAATCGCCCACCGTTGCGAGGAGGCAGATGTGCGCGGGGAACGCTGCGTAACAGAGCCCTATCGCGGCGCCACCTACATTGCGCTCAGGGGGTGAAAACCGCCCTCCCACTCCCCATTCGCATTAAAAGTTTCTTGTCCCGCACGCCATGAAGGAATCGTTGGCTGGTAGATGTAGAAAGATTAGCTTTAAAACTGATCTGGAGGGCAATCGGTGCCTCGGCGTCGAAGGTTCTAGCGTGCAGTGGCTGCTCCGAGTAAAGCGATTTTGATTTTGAGTAAAGCGATTTCGTTATAACGCCAGTTTACTGTAGTTCGATATATCCAATAGGTTGATATAGCGAAACCCGCCGACTCACCGACCGCCACCGTGGAAACCCGCCGAACCCGCCGACCACAATCCATTTATTGCAAGCAATAAGGCTTCTTTCCACCTGTACTGCCTACTTAACAATAAAGAAACGATTCTAGTTTTCACTTTCATCTTGGTGGCGTCTACTAGCACAGCATTCGAGACTGTGTGCTTCAATATTCGAGAAGTAATGCCTGAGCAAATCAACTGCCCAAAGTGCTTCATTAAAAGCATTGCGCCGGGTTTCACTCGCGATATCGTCTGGCTCTTTGGAGCTTTCAACAGCATCAGATGCCATGACTTCGATCGACGGTGTCTGTATCAGAGGGACTCACAGTGACGGCAAGCTCATCATCAACGACACTAAGTAAATACCTGAAGGAATTTTAAAGTCCCGTTTTGTTTTCCGCAGTTGAAGTCTTGTACATTTTCAACTAGCCCGGCTTTCCACTCTGCTTCAGTTACGGAAAGTGTCGGGCATCACGTCGCTCCATGTGAGGCTCAACGTCTCAACCGCGGCCAATCAACCTATCAAGTACCGCTCTGAGACCACGCGTTTCGGCGGCAATCCTAGGTTCGCCGAGTTCAATATATCCGATGTGAACTTCGTTATAAGGAATGTATTGCCGCCGGGTTTGTTTAATCGGGTTTGACTGTACCTCCTAAAGTTCTTTCAAAAACCTATTGTTCCATAACTGGCCGCCTGAAGTGCCACATACAGTTTGATAGATGGCTTCCTCCATCATAAGCACTTCTCGCCGGTTTATACAAAATTTTCATGGCTATATGATACATTATATACCTCTTTTTATTTATATGCCCGTATAGATATAAAACATATAAATAGTTAAATGATATATTGTATACCTACATTATATATAAATGCACATATCTATTTTTAATGGCATAGGATACAATATATAATTTTATAACCTCGGGAGAAATTTTTCTTTTGCGTTTTATATTGTTTGAGTCACAAATGGTAATGTAATATAGAGTAAAAATATCTATTTTTTACATGTTTGGGCATTACAAGGTTATTAGTGATCGCGATTCTATTTTCGCACGAGCGATCGCTGCAAATGCTGTGTTTAAAATGCCTACCCAGGGCTGTACTGCCGTATTACTGCCATTTTCTTCACGTCTGACAACCCCCCCTTTCTTGTGATGTTGCAAACTAAGCGCAGCTGTGGCTACAAACGCATAAAGTAGCGCCATTTTCTCGAGCCTTTGAAAGGGTAAAATAGAAGTGGAAATTCCCAGTACTTTTGCTCCTAGTGCATCTGCAACCCGTCCTCCGCCTGCATCCTTGCGTACAACTGCAAGTCGCGCACCCTCCCTCTGTGCGCTTAAATCCCCGTGTTCAATTGGCCTGCGAAGTGCGAATAAAGGAAACCCGAGATTTGCCTTCCGGTGTTTCCACAACCGCAAAAAGAAGTACCTCTAATGTGGTATTTATTACAGCAAACCAGCACGGAAAAATCGTATTGAAGTGGCAGAAAATCCTCTGTATTCATCATGGGAATTCTGAGAAGGGCAAAATTATCATTTATTAGTACAGTGAGAGGAGACGCGGCCCTTCGGCGGGGCAGAAGCAGTCCGTCGTCTTTTCACGACATTTGTTAGAAAGGAAGCACATTTTTCAGGCCAACCTTTCTGTAACTGCACCACGAAGATTTCCATTGGCATCCGACTGGGCAGGACAACTGAATTGGGGCTTGTTGCTCTGTTGTACGCACGCACGCACGCACGCACGCACCACACACAGACACACACACACACACACACACACACACCCACACACACGACACACACACACACACACCCACACACACACACACACACACACACACACACACACACACACACACACACACACCACACACACACACACACACACACACACACACACACACACACACGCGCGCGCGCGCGCGTGTGTTGTGTGTGCGTATTGTGTGTTGTGGTGTGCACAATAGCGGGTGTGCGCACACGCTCTTGAACACCGGTGATACCAGCGTAATTTGGTGTGTGTCTTTCTTGGTCTCTTAGAGGTCCTTTAGTTTGACACCCTTGTTATCCGTTATCGCTCCACCCACCAGGATCCTCCCGCGGCCCCTTGTTGTGTGCTATCTTACCTTCACCAAAGCCGGCCTTATTATGCCAACAAGAATCTTAGTGCTCCAAAGTGGGTTCTGTACATCTTTCCAATCCAGCTTAAAAGCTCGTTGGTTCACCATCACAAAAGCATTTGAACGACGTAGTAATTTAGAAGCACCTAAAGGCAAACCGCCGTCAACATAGCGGATTTCACCTTGTTGAAACTAAGATTTAGTGTCAACAGCCCGACTTTGTTTCTTTTGAAGGTAACAGTTCTTTTTATCTGGAGCGCCTGCTTGTGGCCTCCTGAATGGTTTGTAGCATCATTGCTTACATTTTTATCTTTCCAATGCATGAAGCTGTAGCGAAGGTGAAGGTAAACAAGAATGATCAACACGACATCGTTCCAGCCGCCGCTGGAAACCACTTATCGATTTTTCATAATATTCTTAACAAGGATAAAAGATGAAATGTGTTCAAAAAAACACCTCTTTGCAGTGCCCAATAATCCGCTTTGTAGAAAAGCCCCCATAAGTGTGGTGGGTATAGCGGTAAGCTGAAGAGATGGCTCTTTTCAGAAGGATGGACATAGCTTATTTATTTTTTGTTGCTTGTTGAGCGGAAAGACACATGGTTGTGCGTGTGAAATTTTTATTAGGCTCCCTTTAACTGATCTTTTTTTTTACCGTTAAAATAACCCGGGTGAGACCTTTTTCTGTCACTGCGAATTTCTCAGATGACTCTAGAGAGAGACAAAATTCTTTAATGAGACCGAAGACGTTAGCCCTGCATAATGCTGGGCTTGCTACATCAGATGGTTGGTGAACAAGTGATGAGGGTTAAATGCTAACATGAATGGTACAAATATGAAAAGGAAAAATGAGGGAAATCCACCAGACAGACACACGCACACATAAAAAAGCGACAGAGGCAGTCACAGGCTGTAGTCGAGTCCAGACTATCCAAGAAAATGCACAAGATCTTTAAAACCCCGCACCACACTGTCTTCGCTGTTCCAGAAGCCTAAAAAGCCCTTCATGTTGAGAGTTCTCGCCCGGAGTAAACTTCGCTTTGTCGTTCGCGCCGAGTTTAAACGTGGACAAACACAGAACAGGTATACAGTGCCCTCTCGTACACCGCAAAGGAGACACAGAGGTGATGCCACCAGACCGATTTTGTTAAGAAAGCTTTTGGTATAGGCTACTTTGAGGCGCAGGTGATGTATAATGCACTCTGTTTGCTGGATAAACCGTGAGACATACGAAACGTACCCTGCGGGTCGAGAAAGTAAGGGGGCGCGTACTGCAGTTAGGGGTTCGGCCAATGCTGCAGTTGCATGCGGCATCCGAGATTTCTGGCTATTCCGTTGACGTCCTCTATTGAATAAAGGAATTTCGGCTGGTGAGCTCTTGGAATGGCCCTCGCGGTCAAGCCGGTCAGATATAACGTTGCCCGTGATGCCACACTGCCCTTGCAACCACTGCAACTAAATAGTGTGTCCGTTCCGCAGTGCCTGGGTGTATGAAGTTGTTTTCCTTAATCAGTTGGCCTTGATTACTATCTCACTTGAGGAGTGCTTGTAGTGCCGAGCGGGACTCCAGGAAAGCTACCCAGGGTTTTGAAGGGCAGTCGGTGACAATCGGCAGCGCAGCTCTTACTGCTGCCAGCTTGGTCTCTGTAGCCGATGACTTGTTACTGAGCTTCTGGCTCATAGAGACACCGGAAGATGGTACCCAAACACCTAAGGCGGAAGATTCTGAAGTCACAGACCCATCAGCACGTCCAGCATATCCGCCATAGAACCGAGATATATGCTGAACTGTATAGTAGGTCAAGGCCAGTGGAGGCAGCGCTGACGTTTTTGCGATTGCCGTCATTGTTGTTGTCATTGACCACGTAGAAAGAAGCCAATGTGTTAACCCGGGTCTAATACGATGTTGATAGTAATGCGGCAGGAATTCCTGCGCATGACTTGTGGAGCTATCAGCTAAACTACGGGAAAACGAGCAGCTAACATGGTGGAGGCAGACACGGATATTTTCTGGTTTAATAGTACCCTGTCCGACAGGCACCTCGCTTCACGAAGTGTCCCGGGAGTTGAAGTGCACTTAAGGAGTCGGAGGCAAAGACGCAGAGGTTGCGCCTGTAGTGCTTCAACTTGCTTGACGCCATCTGCTGGGTTATGACCCGTAATGACATATTATTCATGCTATTCCTTCCACGCATGAAGCCCGACATTTTTGGTGAATATACTGCCCTGTTTTCAAGGCCCCAGACCAGGCGCTCCAAAACCATCTTCCCCATAACCTTTCCAACGCCGCTCAAAAGTGTTACTTGTCGGTACCAGTTCTTATCCGCTGGTGACTTGTCCGGTTTGAGAACTGGTCTCACAAGCCCGATCTTCCAGCTGGGTACGAGGCACCCTCAGCTCCAGGAAGAATTGTGGATGGAGAGTAACGGGTGGAGGACCTTCTTACCAAGATGGGCTAAGGTAGAGTAGGTAATCTTGTCGGAGCCTGTTGCTCATGATCAGTTCACAGATACTAAGGCATTAAGGAGCTCCCGCTTGGTAAAAGGTCAGGCCAAAATCACAGCATTTGACGTAGAGAGTCCAGACGTCGCGAAAATACACATTACAGTGCTTTGCTTTGTAGACGTCTGGCAGCACATCAGGCGTCTGTGGACTTTTTTGCTTCCCGATTAAAATAATAAAATTTCTAATTTGTATCCAAACCAAACTTTCTGTCATAAACCTTTAATGTCGCAAACCTTTACGTCCAAACCTTTATTTATGTCACAAACCAAACACGGTTAACAAGAACCTTGTTTAAACTACCGATTTGTTGTACACCCGCCTGCGGTAGCAGCTTTAGCCTACGAGACTTTTAGTGAGTAGGTTGTATTCAGTAATACTCTGCGTTTTTTTATAGCGTTGGGTTTTCCTCACTCAAAATCTCTATATTTTGCTTAAAAACTATGTATACTGCGGTAGTAGCAAAAAGCAGTAAGACGTTTTCTGCAAGGCCTATATACCCCTCCCCATTACTCTGGCAGAAACCCACGTATTACTAACAGACAGTATTTACTCATCATTTATAAGTATGCGGTAAACAATGAGGATGGTTAGACTAAACTTACCGCAACTACAGGCTCCTCTAGCTGCCATTTTTCATACAATGCGCTCACAGGATAAATCGCACTGAAGTGCGTGTATTGCCAGCAGACGGGTATTACAAATTTTTTGCAGCTCCAAGGTGAACTAATTATTATAAGTAAATAAAACACACATAATGACCTTGGGAGCGGCAGTAGGATGTTGTGAGGTTCCTACAATAGACGAAAAGGTACTGCTGCCACGCATCGGTTGCTCTGCGAAAGAAAGTGTGACAATCACCTAAATGCAGCCATACGGCTACAAAGGAAAGCTATACAGCTTCCTCAGAAACTCCGCAGTTGAAGAAGAATTTGTGCTGGTCCAGGATTCAAACCCGGGACCACCGCTTAACTGGAGCAGTCACTATACCAACTAACATAACCAGGAGGCTAGTCGTTTTTACCGCGAGAACTTATTGATGAACAACACGAAATAATGGATAGGTGTTAAACGACCAGAGTTTAGGGAAAATCCCCAAGGTGGAGTAAGTTCCTGCGAAGGAAAGTGCACATCCACCTGAATTTAGCCATACGGCTACAAAGGAAGGCTATACAGCTTCCTCAGAAGCTTCGCAGTTTAAGAAGAATTCGTCCTGCTCAAGGATTCGAACCCGGGACCACCGCTCAACCGGAACAACCGCTCTACCAACTGTGATAACCAGGAGGCTAGTCGTTTGTAGCGCGAAAACGAATTGATCAACAACTCGGAGTAATGGACAGGCGTTAATCGACCAGATTTTAGGGGAAATCCCCAAAGAGGAGTACGTTTGTGCGAATTAAATTTTTACATCCACCTGAATGCAGCCATAGGGATACAAATTTTCTTTCGCAGAAACTTACTCCACTTTAGTGATTTCACCGAAAATCTGGTCGATTAACACGTGTTCATTCCTTCGAGCTGTTGATCAGTTCGGTCTCGCGCCACAAACGACTAGCCTCATCCTTATCTGAGTTGGTAGAGCGACTGCTCCGGTTAAGAAGTGGTCCCGGGTTCGAATCCTTGAGCAGGGCGAATTCTTTTTCAACTGCAAAGTTTCTGAGGAAGCTGTTTAGCTTTCCTTTGTAGCCGTATGGCTGCATTAAGGTGGATGTTAAACTTTCCTTCGCAGAAACTTACTCCACCTTGGGCCCCACACGGGGCACCTTGAGTATTCATGGTGACGGTACTGGCGATACTGCGGACCCCGAGCCCCCCAACATAAGCTGTGACCTACCGTGGTGATGTGTTTTCAAGGTGAAGGGTAGAAACCTCTAACGGTGGCCGTCGGAGCCTTGGTCAAGCTCCGGCCGATGGGCTCCCTGCCTGTCTACCAGGCAGGGAGCTCCGGGACCTCTTTCACTACCAGGGTAACGTCAAAGGAGAAAGTACCCCCGTCTCCCTGCTTTTATACATACTGTATGATATTTTCTCAAACACCCCCCTCTAATGATCGGCCTCCCAAAAGAGGCCGCACCGAAGTACTTGCTAAAGAGAAGGCAGAACATTTCTATAAACATCTTGTAGTTCATTTTACAGGGGACACTCCTGTTGGCAAGAAGTCAGTCATTCTTTTGGCCAAATGCATTGAGTCTGTTGTCGGCTCAGACTATGATGCTAAGAAGCTTTCATCCGGTGGCCTACTTGTTCAAGTAAAAAGAAAAAAATCAAAGCGAAAACCTCCTGAAACAGACCACGTTGGCTGGCCTGGCTGTTACTGTGACTCCACATAGAACTCTCAACTCCTCCCAAGGTGTAATCTCAGAAAAGGAATTACAGTCTGAGACAGAAGTGGAACTTCTTCAGGCGCTTCAACCTCAAGGAGTAACCTCTGTCAAATGAATTGTAATCCGTAGAGCAAATGAAGAAATCCCAACGAAGTATCTTGTCCTAACATTTGATTTCACAACACCACCCGAAAAGGTCAAAGTGGTCTTCCTAAGCTGCAATGTACGACCATATGTCCCTAATCCCAGGCGATGCTTTATATTCCAACGATACGGCCATGGAACTCTATCATGTCAAGGAAAGCTGACTTGTCCAAAATGTTCAGAGTCTGACCATTCGTCGGATGACTGTCCAAACAGCACAGTGAATTGCCCGAATTGCAGTGGCCCACACACTGCTTATTCGCGAACCTGCCCAAAATTCAAAGCAGAAAATGAAATTCTACAAATGAAAGTAACACAAAACATCACCTTTGCTGAGGCACGCCAAAAGCACAAGCTGCTTTCGGCCACATCTTATGCAGACGCTGCCCGCCGGGGGCTGGGGCGGCGTTTGGTCAGCACAGCGACACAGTGCAGCCTTGCTGCTGATGTGTTGCTGTCCCAGCCCCAGCTGAGCAGCCACCTGCTGCCTCTACAACACCTGTAGAGGCTGCGGTGGCCCCGTCTCTTGCCGGACTGCCTTCGGAAGCCCAGCGGTGTCAGGACTCGCACAGTGTGGCGACTCCAGCAAATGTGGCGATTGGGATCACCGCTGGGAGCTCTGTCACTCTCACTGTTTCCTCTTCACCTGCCCTAGGGACACCTGAGGGCAGGGAGATGGAGACTGGAGGGCCCACAGCGACGCCCATTCTAGCTCCACCGCCTGCCCCGCCCGCGGCGCAGGCAAAGAACACTCGAAAGGGGTACCAAGTCATGGGGGCCCAGTCCGCTGGGCACCCCCTTGCCTTCAGATGACGACATGGACGTCGAGTCCTTCCGGCTTTCATCGCAGCGGAAGGAATGGGCTGCGACGTCCAGGTCAGTAGAGAAGGCCAGAAAACCCCTTCGAAGAGTCCAAGCCCCGAAAGACCCTACATAAATAGTCACACTCCAGTAGCTCCGAACACATCATACTGGGAAGAGAAAATATTGTTCAATGGAACTGCAGAGGCCTTCTGAATAACCTTGACGACGTGTATGAGATTTTGCATGCCAATCAGCCAAGTGTAATGTGTGTTCAGGAAACACGCCTGAACTCCAAGAACACAAATTTCTTGAACAGTTACTTGATATACAGAAAGGACAGGGATAGCTGCACGCACTCTTCTGGGGGTGTGGCCATAATTGGCCGGAAATCTTTAGCATGCCACCCTGTCACTCTGAACACTGTCGTTGAGGCTGTGGCAATTCGAACAATAATATTTAATAGGTTGATAATGGTATGCTCCATATACATTCCTCCTGATGTTTCACTTTTAAGCTCTGACTTCGAGGCACTGGTTGACCAGCTGCCCGAACCATACATCCTGACAGGCGACCTTAATTCTCACAACTCTTTTTGGGGCTCTTCTCGCACGGATGCCCGAGGTCGCCTTATAGAGAAATTCCTTACATCTCAGGAGCATGCCTTTTCAACAATAAACAGCCTACATACCATAACATAGGACACAACACATACTCATGTCTTCACTTGGCGATTGGCTCCGCAGTTCTCTTTCCTCTCCTCGAGTGGGGTGTGGGCATTGACCCATACGGTAGTGACCACTTCCCCACCTCACTCACGTACATAGGTAAAGGCCCATGCAGTCCATCTTCCCATATTAGGTTCAATGAAGCACGAGCTAACTGGAATACATTTACAGAGACATCCAAACTACACCACACATCCGTAGGACACCTACACGTCGAAGACGCTACCCAACTCTTCACGGCGCACATCCTCGACGCCGCCAAAAAGTCCCTTCCCCACGCCTCTGGTGCCCCGCGCAACCAGCGGAGGCCGTGGTGGAATGAGGACTGTAGGCGGGTGCGAGAGGCCCAGAACAAGGCGTGGGGTATCCTTCGTCGGTACCCCACGCCGGGAAACCTCCTCTTGTCCAAACGGGCCAAGGCATTAGGAAAACGTGTGCGCCGTGAGGCAAAATGAGAGAGTTGGCGTACATTCATAACATCAATAAATTCCGACACAGACACACGGAAAGTATGGACACGTATACGCAAACTCAAAGGACAACAGACACACAGCGTGCCCCTGGTCAGTACAACAGGGGACACTCTGGAAAACCAGGCTGACACACTCGCACAACACTTCCAACACGTGTCCAGTTCAGCACACTACACGAACACTTTCTTGAAACTTAAAGCCTCTTGTGAAAAGAAGTCCCTACACGACAACAACAAATCACAGACTTCTTACAACTCCCTGTTTTCACTACATGAGCTGAGGGCTGCTCTGAGCACGTGTAAACCCTCAGCTCCAGGCCCAGACAACATTACATACACAATGATACAACACCTACACGCAGACACACTTGAAGCACTTCTACATCTATATAATAAAATATGGCTTTCGTGGCACATTCCACACTCTTGGAGGGAGGCCATTGTAGTGGCTTTCTTGAAGGAGGGAAAGGACCCGTCGTCCCCCTCAAGTTACCGTCCAATAGCACTGACGAGGTGCCTGTGCAAGCTCTTCGAGAAGATGATCAATCGCAGGCTCGTGTACTTCCTCAAATACAATGGTCTTCTCGAGAGCTGGCAGGCAGGCTTTAGGGTGGGGCGACCGACAAACGATCAACTGGTTGCACTTGACTCATACATCAAGGATGCCTTCGTGCATAAGCAGTACTGTTTAACTGTCTTTTTCGACCTCGAGAAGGCCTACGACACCGCTTGGGGTTATGGGATCCTTAGTGACCTCAGGTCATTCGGTGTTTCGGGGTAATATGTTGAACACCCTTTTAAGTTATTTGTCGGAGAGGAACGTTCAGAGTAAGAGTTGGTTGTGCACTTTCCAAAGGTTCACGTCCAAGAAAATGGCGTGCCGCAAGGTGGCGTGTTGAGTTGCCACTCTCTTATAGTAAAGATGAACTCTCTTGGAAAGGCACTGCCAACAACAATCTCTTATTCTATGTATGTAGACGACGTGCAAATATCTTTTAAATCATGTAATATGTCAATATGCGAACGCCAAGTCCAGCTTGGTTGTCAAGAAGCATGCCGGCTGGCAGACAAGAATGGGTTTTAAATTGAATCCTGCAAAAGCTCCTGCGTGTTGTTCTCCAGGAAGCGGCGAGGTCCATCCGGATCCAGACTATACTCTGAATGGCGTGTCGCTTCCTGTGAACAAGGAGCACAAGTTCTTAGGTGTTGTATTGACCAGAAACTCACATTCATTCCACACATCAAGGAACTTAAACATAAATGTCTAAAAACAATGAATTATACTTAAGGTTCTCTCCCACCAATCGTATGGTTCCGACAAAGAAACTCCTACTACGGCTCTATACTGCTTGGTTGGGTCTCCTTTAGACTATGGAAGTGTGGTATATGGGTCGGCAACTAAAACAGCGTTGCGAATGCTTGACCCAGTGCTACACTTGGGGCTACGGATTGCGTCGGGTGCTTTTGCATAAGCCCTGTCGAGAGTCTGTATGCCGAGTGTAATAAGTGGAGCCTTGAGAACCAACGGACGTGCATGGACTTACTTTATGCTTTTAAAATTTCATCGCTGAATAACCATCCTTTTATCCTGTCTTTAACGACCATCCACATCTGTGCTCTTTGTAAATCGCCCCGTTCGTTCCGCTGCCCTTTTCACTTAGAGTGAAAGAGCGAGCCTCGGATCTGAGCGCGTCGTTTTAGATGTGTACAGATCATCCTTTTCAGACATTTACCTCCTTGGAAAGTTCGTCCTGTGTCCTCCGACCATTCTTTTATGAAACTTGACAAAAATCGGGTACCGCGAGCTGCAATACTGCAGCACTTTCTTTCTTTGCAATTTAAATACCCACGTGCAGAATTCTACAGTGACGCTTCTAAAACCTCCACTATGGTGTCGTGCGCTGCTCATGGTCCGAATTTCAATGCAGCCATAACCATGAGCGTGCACACAACAATTTTTTCAGCAGAAGCGTATGGAATTTTACTGATTGTACGACACATTCTTGAGAACCAGATTCGCAATTCCATCATCTATACAGATTCTTTGAGTGTTGTTCGCGCACTGTCATCGCACAAGCCCTCCAAAAACCACATTGTTAATCTTGCATTCAACACTATTATGTCTCTGTATGCACAAAAGCACGAGCTGCTCCTCTGCTGGGTCGCAGGACACGAAGGAATCGCTGGGAACGAGTTGTCAGACGAGAGGGCCGCTGCTGCTGCACTCAGGAACAGTGTAGACATTACAACGATACCCTACACAGAGCTCAAGCCACACATAAGACAACACTTGCGCAGAACATGGCAAACACACTGGGACGAACAGACAGACAACAAATTACATGTAATAAAACCTCACTTGGGACCATACACCACCGACACACACAATAGATACTCTGAAGTCGCCTTGGCCAGATTACGGATAGGGCACACCCATGCAACGCACTCGTATCTGCTGACGGGATCTTCTAGACCCCAGTGCAGCAAGTGCGGAGAGGCCCTATCCGTAGTGCACATACTAATCACATGCAAGGCACTCCACACAACACGACAAAACACTTCAGGGAACTCTACAGACAACATATCCCACTACATCCATCGCTGTTTATAGGTGACGATGCCATAGTTTCCGTGAAACGTGTGTTTGAGAATTTGTCAGACGTAAAGTTTTTAAACCTCATTTCCTATCACGCATAATCAAATCTGGCCCTGTACACCAGCCATCACCATAGCCGTTAATTGATTTTATTGTTGTTCTGGCTTTAGTAGCCACTACTTTTTTTAAAGATGCTTTTGTTTGGTGCTCTTTGCCCCAGCTGGCCTTGCGCCAAAAAACTCCAACCATCATCACCATACTCCACCTTGGGGATTTCTCCTAAAATCTGGTCGATTGGTTACTGTGTGTACCACCTTTAAGCCATTTTAAGGGCCAGGGATGGCTACTTGGGATCAAATAAAAAGTCATACTTTCGCACGTATTGGTACAATAAAAATTACCACCACTTTCTTTGAGATGGGCTCTAAATTATCCGGTTTATGAGTAAAGACTGCGACCTACTCTACCACTAAGGTTCAGTAAACGCTGCCTAAGACGGAAGCCATGTAAATATAAAAGGTGTGTTGAACACGCAATAAAGCAGGTAAAATCTTAAATCAGCACACTGCCGAGGAAGAGATCTGGGACATCTCAATGTCCAGCGTAGGTCACGGCGATTTCTGGTGTTTTCACTTTGCTGAGAGGACAGAAAGAGCGCGTAGCTTGTCAGTCACTTTATGAACCCAAACACTTAAAGTTCCCGCAGCATACCAACGTAATGTGTTGCATGTGAGGAGTATTCTTGTGAACGTTGTTCTTTTAACCTGGTATCGGCGTCAAATGAAACGCGAACACGAAAATATGAACCTGAACGCACAAATAGCGCGATTTCTTTCCATGCAAGCCGAAATTACGCGTGGCTCAGGTACAAAAACAAATTGAGGAAAAGGGTATTTCCAAATATACAAATACCGGGCCATTAAATGAATTCTACGAACAGTGTTTTTCAATTTTGCACGTTCCGATTCATATTGTCGTGTTCGCGTTTTATTTGACGCGACTAGTACATCTGCCCCTTCGTAGCAGTTAACGCTGAGCAATGCGAAATCCATAAATAATCAGCAGAATTCCTTGTGTAACTTCCACCCACTTCTTAGGCATTAGAAACAGATACATCACCGCTGGGCCACTAACTGTGCACAGTACGGTCAAATTGAAAAGTGTGACAAAGCGTAGAGACGGCCATTATGCGAAACGACGCACATGAAAAAACGCGTAGCGCTATATGCTGAGACGCAGGTGTCACGCTCCTGTCTAATGTGACTTTTAAGATTCGTTTTGCACTCTTCGCCTGCTCTCCAATTTGACGGTATATGTGCCGGTTCTAGCGTCCTGTCACGGGTTTCCACCGTATTCAATACCTAAATGTATTGATGTTGATAGAACCGCCGTGTTGCCGGAGTATTTTGGAAATGCATCTACACCTTGCAATGACGCCGTGTGTTGTAGCGTATCGAGAGTGCGCTCGATTAATTAAGACTTCGGAATGGGGAGCAGATCTGGAGGCAAGTATTCCCGTCTGATCGGCACTGCTAATGGAATGTCATGGTTATGGAGTTGTTTGAGGGAGCTGTGTTCGTCCTCAGGATGAGGAAAGAACTCTTGGGTGAGCGAGCTATCAAGCTTGGGGAAGGCATTGGGCAAGTCTAGTTCGCCAGCTCGTGGACCCACTGGTAACCAAACTGTCATGCGTACGCAGATACCCAGCGTATAGCGCAATAGTCCCGGTAGACGGTGGCAGTGTGGCATAGGAACTCCTGACGTTATGGGCCACAGCCTACCCGTGTGCTGATCTAATAGAGCTCCGTATTGCTTCTGCGTTGGCAGCATTAGGTGGACGGGTCGGTGGATATCTCAGTTAGATGCTACGGTGTGTCTATCTGGTAGGACTTTGGTTGGCGCTTTTCGCTCGTTTAATCTGCCCAATGTCCCTCACATTTTCTATTGGTAAGGTCCGGCACCTTCGCGAACGAGTTGCTGAATCCTGTACACGCCTCAGATTCCGTGAGAGAGCTGTAATGCAACCTTCCTCTTAATTCCTTCAAAACATCCTCAAGAAACATTCCGGTAGAGCAGCAACAGCTGGTCCTCATTGCCGCTTTCGTATGGGCAGTTTCGCAAACGCTCGCACAGTCTCACACTGGATCACAATAAATAAAATATTATATAGAAGAGAACACGAAAACTACTGCGGTTTGTTCCGTAACAAGGCGGATTTTTTTGTGTGTAGCAAATAGCGCTTTTTGACAACTTCTATTTTTGTGCATTCACTGCAAGCAATGCATGAGGTAGTAGTACAAAAAATAAATTATTTTTTTCCTGTCCATCAGATAAGAGCACCGGAGAATTTCTGACACAATTAAAGCACCAGGTGGCACTGGAGGAAGACAACTGTCTGTGGCTTAAAGCAAGCTACAGCAAAAACATCACGTGTGCGTCTAAATAACAATATACTTACGCTAGGGTGTTTTGCTTAAAACAGTAAGCGAGGCTTCAAAAAGATCCAAGTGTTGAACATTGCTTTAGGACCACTGGCTCTTCTTTCCGGGTTAAACCAAATTTGTAATTTCGAAAAAAAAAACACACCAAAACTACCCCAAGTTGGGCAGTCTGTTTTGTGGTTCAAGAGCTCTATTTTGAAATTAACTTAATTTTTTTTAAAGGCCCTCGAAGGATCATGTCTTTTTCGATCTTTTTATACTCCTTTTGCACTTACGTTACCACACATAAACTCAAATAGAGCATTCGACACTTTTCATTTTGTTTTGCAGGGAGCGTAGGATTTCTTTCCAGCCCTCGTACAGTGAAAGGAAAAAAATGGGAGTCACATAAAGACGCTGTCTTCCAAGGGCACATGGTGATTGCTCCACGAGGGCACTGGGGAAAAATAAAGACGCGTGTTTGTTTTTACGGGCAGTTTTATTGACGTTTTGAGACTCTCCTTTGTTGATTAGGGCCTCCCCCACTCTTTTCCGTGTCTTCAAATTTGGTTCTGTAGAGGTACGCACCACCATACCTCCCAGGCGAAGACTAAAGAAAGTTTATCAGCGGTGGGCATCAGCTCAGAAACTGGTAGTCACTATGAGCGTCTCGGGACTTAATGTGACCGGCGAAATGATAGAATGAAGTAAGGTATTTCAGGAATGAATATGCCAATGAGAAGCACTTGCGTACAGTGTCGTCCAATTTACTATGAGCGATAGGAGAAAGGGGTTGCAGGCATAAAATGATAGTAACACTAGCAATATTTTTCCCTCTAGAAAACTACGCGTCTGGCGCTGCTGCGACATCACAGAAGGCGGAAATAACAGTGGCAGTGTACAGGGCAGTGGCGGTGTACTGATACCACGTACGCGATGCAAACGGGCAAATGCTGTGTGAGCTTGTAGGTACGACTGCATGCGCTACGGGTGTAAGAACAGAATAATGGTGTTTGGAAACAGAACCGTGGTGAACGTAAATAACAGCATTACCTACACCTTATGCTCCTGTTTGTGCTTTAGACGGGGCTCTACGTGCGAAAACATTCTTCGTTTCTTCGTTCAGTCCTCGTTCAAGATATTTCAGCCAAATCTACTTTATAAAAAGGAAGAATTAAAAGTAATATTAGCTCTCCTTTCAACATGCGTTAAAAGCATGGGGAGTAGTTTTTTGCCTACTTTTAATGAGTATTTGGCACCCCCGAATGCAAAAAATGCATTTTATTAGACGCCATTAGCAAGCCAAACAACACTATTAAATCGGATGATAAAAAAACCCGTTAGGTTGTTTTACCTCTGCACACAAAAGTATTGCTTTATTTACTTCTATAAGAAAAGCATTTAAGAAATACCTTTTTACCTTTTTATATGCCTGAACTATAAAAGTGGCCATAATTATTACTTTGTGTTTAAAACTCGAGAAAGCATATATACTAAGAATTGTTGCACTGTGGAAATGAAAAAAAAGCTTTGGTAACGCTCACATGGGGCCTGCAAAATGCTGGTTCCTATTATTGAGAGCAAGCACCTTCTTTAGGAAACACACATGGTTCGGCTCCGGCAGTCACGGAGTACCTTGAATAAGCACATGTATCTGAACAAGTTTTTTAAGGTCAAACGTTTGTTTAGGGTGACTTAAAATTGCCTTTTTGCCTTTTTGGTAACTGTTTTTTTTCATTAACAAGGCGTGTCTCTTAATTGCTACTGATGAATTTGCTAGAAACGTTAGATACGGCCATAACGCACGTACCTCCGTTTGTAATCATTAGGCCGAAAAACAAGTATGGTCTAGGCTATTTTCAGAAGGTGGATAAAAAACGAAGATCGAGTGCGCCCAGTAAACCGTGAAAGAGAAGGAGTGAAATGGAAAAGCGAGAACTCCAATTTGTCATAAAGACAAACCCTCCTCCCCTGCAGCCGGAGAAAGCTCTACGCACAAGCATCTGGAACACAAATACCAAGAGAAATGTGAACGTAGACAAACGCTGGTCGCATAGGGGCCAATCTTTCAAAAACCTTTCTTATCCGCCTGAGGTATACTGATCTTATAGTGATGCTTATTTATAATTTATCTGCCCCAAACAAATCCAAGTGAAATTACGAAAGGGGCCTGAGGTCCGAATCATGTTTTAATCTCAAGGTGGTACTTGTAGGTAACTTATAGGCGCGAACTGTGTTTTCAAGTTATAAGGGGAATATTCGCGATGTCGGTAGAGTTTTTAACGGCTTGCTACTTCAGTTGTTGCCATATAAGCTTCGCCAAATTAGGGGAAAATAATATGCAAACAATGGAACGTAAGGCACTAAATCGACCGAACAAAGTGTAATGCCTGGGCTACACGGCGACCTTCAATTGACAATTTAACGGTCGCCTACAAATGCGCCCTATGCATTTGCAATAGAAAATTCGATAGACAACGGACTCAACGGCCTCCGGAAGACCTTTGAAACGTCAGTGTAGCACATGTATAAGATTCGCCATTTGTATCGGCAGTTCTAAAATTGTTCTCGTCCATGTTATTATGTTTCGCTTCCCGTTCTAACGCTAAGCCACGAGGTAAGCAGCGAAAGAAGTAAAAAATAGTTCCTTGATCGTTGACATGTCCACCCAAAGAGGGAAGGAGAAACAAATTTAGGACATCTAAATTTGGAACCATGACCCAGAAGCGGAATCGTGTTCACGACTATCTTCCTTCACATGACACCGACCCCTTGAAAGGGCGTCTCGTCTGCGCACCCGTACATGCACCGCAATCTGGGTTTTTGGACGATCATTAGCTGTGAGACGCAGCTCGGCGCGGAGGAAAAGTGGCCTACGGGTTCTGCATAATAGATGAGCCCGCCCTGAAGTGACCGCCAAGTCACCCACAACAATGCTTTGTCAGAGTTCTCGGTGTTGTCGTTGTTCGCGTACCAGACCTGTAGACCTGAATCGATTGTGCCGACCTCCTGTGTGCGTGCTTCTGACCCCATCCCTACTCTTGGAAGACCCTGCGCCATGTAGCTAGAACGACCTTTTTCGGTATCTGTTACGAGAGAACAAATAGGTTTAGAAGTAAACGGCACCCCTCCCAGGTTTTTTGCAGTTGATTGGCTCTGGTGGTGCCGTGAATGTCACAACCATATTTTGGGCCCGTCGGTATTTCTTTAAGCGGACAGAGAAGCCCCGTGGTTTCCTAGCTGCAAAATATTGCTGCAGAAAAGGGAAGTTGGGTGTTTCAATCATGCTTCGACAAGGTGGTTTGGTAACTCCGACCAGTTTTCCATGTAGCGCCAGATACTTACGCCCCTATTTGGCAGTAATTTAGCAGACATGACCTATCATATCTATGAAACCTGTACCATTACCAGGTCAAACTGTGGAATTCTGTTTCTGCGCAGAAATCTCATTTTAAGAAGTTTATACACTGCTAACAGACATTGATATCGGACTCGGACGTAATGTTCGTCGTAGAGATTCACAAATCATACGCGTAAAATATACTTCACAGTAGTGTATGCTTAGTCCTCGCACAGCTACATTCATATCGCGTTTTGCAAAAAAGCTGTGGCGATGGGTTCTGACAATCCAGGAATTCCGCTTGTGGTATCATTAGTGCAGACAGCCTCGTTACTGTGAAACCAGTCGGTGGTTTGCATGATATTTCAAGCATACACATGCTCAAGACAAACAATTCAAAGCTTCATTATATGTCAACCTGATTAGGTTTACCTCAGTCTCAAATGAACATTAACCTGAACTGGTGAGGTGAAGTTCAGGTGATGTCAGACGCTCAAACAATCTCAGAGTTCAAAGTTCTAGCTTTTGTCGTTGACTTC